>OZ014462.1:3205028-3805028 GCA_963966035.1 Acleris laterana
AGTCTCCTTGAGCGACCATTTCACAATTAAAAACAAAACATAAACCCAATTAATTTACACCAATGAACAGCATACATTATAGCATTCCACCTCGACGTTAACTCGCATTAAACAGTCATTAGTACTCGCGCGAGTACTCGGCGATTAGTGATTTGTGTGTACTTACACTTGCAAGTTAATCCGTCCTTAAATCTGCGCATACTCATGCGCTAAATCGCCCCACTTAGCGCACGCGGATTTACAAACGGATTTACTTGTAAGTTAAAACGGGTGGAATTATGGCGTAATTTTAATCAGTATTTAAAAATAGAAACATTTCTACATTATCATTCCACTTCGTCGTTAACTCGCACTAAATAGTCATTAGTACTCGCGCGAGTGCTCAGCGATTAGTGATTTAGTGCCGACTTAGCGCATGAATGCTAGAGTTAAAGCCGGTGGATCATTGTGTAATGTAGGTCATTGTAATGGTCCAATACTTTCCAAATTAATTCTGTCTCTATGAATACAAACATATTTTAGAACTCAATTTCGGAAAGGTGCAATCCAATTAATGTTCCACCCTTCATTATGATTCAGAATCTGCGCGCAAAAGGCCAATATTAGAGCATATTTGCGTACCCAATAAATATTGAAAAATCAAGAAAAGTAGATTAAACAAAATAAATCGCAATACCTACTTACTGTCTTGATAATGCCTAAGTCAATTCGAATTTTAGTCTCGTGAAATGTTTTTCTAGTTGCAACATACGAGTAAATCAATGAGAAAAATGCCACCTGCGGGCCTAGTATCAAAAAAAAAAAAAAAAAAACAAAATATTTATTTGCTAAAAGTGGGTAGGTGTACAAAGTAGGCCTTAAATAATAAAATAGTTTCATCCACTTCATGGCTGCGTCCATATCGCGTGTCAACTGTCGATAAAGCATCCGTCACTTTTTGACACGTGTACTTATTTACCTGTCAGATGGTGACGGATGCCTTTTTTTTAATTTTAATTAATGGCCTTCACTCCTGTTAAGGTGTATTTCACCAATGTCAAGTTATTTATAGACACTCCCATGGACTTATTATAGCAATAAGTCCGTGGATAGGTATCACACGCGAAGACAATTGTTCGGTAAAAGAGAATTTTCTCCAATGAACTAAACAGAAGCACATGGGGTTAGCTCCACGCGCTTCTGTCAAGTCGTTATTTAGTTTGTGATTAACAAATTCAACTCAGGGATATATGATTCTCAGTTTGAGTTTTGCGTCTATATCGCGTGTCAACTGTGTATAAAGCATCTGTCACTTTTTGACACGTGTACTTATTTACGTGTCAGAAGGTGACGCATGCCTTATCTAAAATTTATCACGCGATAAACGCAGCCATATTAGGCCCCCAGTTTGACATTTGCTAACTGTTATTTTTATTACGGCGTAATTTTAATCTGTATTTAAAATAAAAACACCACCACATGAATGACTATTACATTATCATTCCACCTCGTCGTTAGCTCGCACTAAACACTCCGGAGTACTCGCGCGAGTTCTCGGATTTAGTGGCGACTTAGCGCATGTGCACGCGCATCTTTACGGACGGATTTTTGAAGTTGGAGCGTGGGACGGACTTTACTTTCTGAACCTCTTATCTGATCGAATAGAGAAAAAACACTCATGTTCCAAGGTGTATAAAGACTACTTGCCTATAAAAATATTCAATCAGTTAACCCTTAAATGCATGTTTTAATTTTTTTAGTCGTTTATCATTTCTTTTACACGTAATAGTGTGCTGATAATAGTTCAACATTTTCGAGTTCGAGAGCATCCCTCATCATGTATTTGGGTTAAGAGGTTGGGAAAGTAAAGGGTCGATATCTAGCGGCCTTCAGAGGTAGTTTTAGGTTTGCGGCGTCCAAGAGCTGGAATGATCTCCCTCCTCCTATCCAAGGAGTGTCTAGCAGGTATACCTTTAAGCGCAAGCTTAAGGGCTATTTGTTGACACTCCAAAAATCCTAGCCCTCTTCCAGAACTTACTAACACACATTCATATTTAAATCTGTTGCGTTTAACCCTACAATGCATGAGTTTTTTTATTTGTGTGAAAAAAATATATGTGGTTTTATTTAGGGCTTAGTTAAGAGAAAAAATAATGAAAAAAATATATAAGTAATATTTCAGGAGAAATTAACTTTTTTTAATCCGTTCCATATGTGGTACACCATGCAATTAGGTGTCGGTTACACTGATATTTAATTATGAATTCGATTTTTAATTTAAACTTCTGTAGACTCTTAACTTAGAGAAATAGTATTAGTTTCCATTATTTAAACCATTTTTATTAGTATTTCTCGCAGGATATGTAAATAAACCGTTTTATGGCACACCATGATATAAGGTTTGGGTTACATTATCGTATTATTATGGAACAATTTCTTAATTTATACTTCATTACACTCTAAACTTTTAGAAATAATTGTTGTATTTGTATGAACAAATTTCTCTTAGTATTTTCACATTTTTTACATTATGTGACAGTAAAATATTTCATGTACTATGAAAAATCCATAAAATTACTGCATGCAGTGACATATATGGAACGTTTGGACACGCCGTCGATGCATGGTGTGACAGATCTGGAACGTTTGGAAAAAACTGTGTATAGGCGTATAGATTATCATTGACAGTATATAATATTTACAGCATACTTACGCAAAGATTTTCACACATAAAAAATATTTTTTTCTTCGATTTTTGATTATATATTTTTTTTTTATTGCAATATGTAAATGAAATAAATCCATTGTTCACGGAGAACAGCAACATTTGTATAAATCCCTTGGTAATTTCAAGTACAATGCCATCTAGTGGATTGTTACTGTGTTACACTTATATAGTGCCCTCTAGGTTTGCTTTTATACAAAAAAGATGTCGCTGCCTTTACATTATTTTTAACTACTAACGATTAAACTGGTTGTGACATATCTGTCACTGTATGCATTGTAGGGATAAATGTAGCCTTTAATTCTTTTTTAGTTTTATCAAGGCTGTATATCGGTATTTATGTATGCGTTTTCTTTATTTCTTTATTTACTTATTTTCATTTATTTTTCCGCATAGTATTATGTTTACACATAATAATATAATATAGTATGTTTAGCCAGCGTTGCGTGACGTGAGTCACTGCCGGTACAGGCTGAAAATCAGCGCTGTAGGTGTCTGACACTTCAGCATTTTGCTGAGCCAGTGTCCGTTTCACCGCCGCGTGGACACACATTTGCGTGCTATCCCAGTTTCCTTCACTGTTTTGTTGAATCATTTGTATATTTGTGTGTCTTATGGTTGGTGAATAGATGTATTTCTTCTTCATCTTCTCTTCTTCTATATCTCGATATGCCCAAATTTCCTCCATTCAAATGAAGTCTCTCTTCCACTACGATTCGTCCTAGATTGTTATAGTAATTGCAAAATCTGTATTGTTATGTGACTCAGGAGTGTCTGTTCATGTCGTGGCGCACGTGTCGTAAACACGTGGTTACTAAATAACAATAACAGGGATTTATGTGTAATACAAATGGAATGTTGCACTGAAAGTTTCGTTCAACTCCTACGCATATTGCGTTAACGGGTATTATTAGGACTTTGTATTTACTATGACTACCGTAAAACGGGGTGAGTAGGGATACAACCTAAAGTCATAACTTATTATAAATAAGAACAAGTATTAAATAGACAATAACGTTACGTCTATTGGAAATAATTTCAGTCTAATAATTAGTAACAGTTGCTTCACTTTAGGTTGTGTCCCTACTCACCCCGTTTTACGATAAAATATCATTTAGTCAAATACCTTTTTTTCGGGTAATGATCCATATTTCAAACAACGCAGTAGCCTAATTGCCCTATGAACATAGCGATTCCAAGAAAAAATATTAGCATAATTGAGAGAGTATTTTATTGTTGAGTCTTGGAGGTTTTCTATTTTACATACTTCAACCTTGTACATAGAACTTAGTTTCGAACGAATTCAATTGGTATGACATTGTCCCCTAACATTTATTATTTAACTGGCTGTTGTCCGCGACTGCGTCCGCGTAGAAATCGTTCATCGCTTTTCGGGAACAGTACACATTTCCAGGATAAAAATGTGTACAGTAAACCTATGTGCAGTGCTATTCCATAATTTATCTCTGTGCAAAATTTCATCAGTTCCATTCAGCCGGTGTGGCGAGATTGAGTAATGAACATCCAAACTTTCGCATTTATAATATAAGTAGTTAAGATAAGGTAAGATAGGAATTCCTTCTTTCACGGTTCAAAAGTTCAAAATATATAGCCAAAAGTACATAGCGCGTCTTAAAAATTTACAATCCGACGAAGCATTTAAATGTCAGCTGAGAAACCTTTTATTGGATAATCCATTATACTCCGTGGATAAATTATATGGAACTGGAAATGTAAATTTATTTTATTATTGTGTTGACTTTATTAATTATTGTACCTACATTATATTGACATCGGACGAGTGAACATTTTATTAGATGTGTATAATTGTTGTTGTTATAATTATTTTTTATTGTTGTATCTATTCTTTGATTATTAGTATTTATGCTTTGACGATCTCAATGTAATTTCGTATTTTTTGACATGCAATGCAATTAATATAGTAATATTACATTGATGAATAAATAAACTAAACTAAACTAAACATACATAAATCATATCAACGAAGACTAGAGTTTCATTTAATCTATTACCAAAGCTTAATAATTACATTTTAACAAACCGTTTTGACAGTAGCATTGTCAAACAGCAAATTAGCCAGTCATGAGACGAGAACACCGACCGCGCTGGTAATGTGACAGACAAACATACTCAACTAAATAATTAGTACAGAGAAGCAATTTGTATTGACAGAGATACTACGAGGACGGCAGCGCGCGAGAGCGAAGATTTATTGTATTTATTTTTCATTTGGGTAATTTTGAATTATTATGAGCCGAACTTGACTTTTTTTTCTTTTCAAAAGTTCGTTAAAAAAATTAAGTTTTTGTTTTCCTCAATCACCCATAGGTTAGCTGGAAGAGATCCCTTTAAAGGAATTAGTTCGCCTTTGTACATTCCTATTCTGTAAATATTGTATTTGATTTTCTGTTTTTTAAAACTTGATGTCTAATCCTTAATTACGTAGCGTACTTTTTCAAATCGGAGAAATATTGGAAAAGGGCCGAATCTTAAGTAAGTACCCGAAACCGACGTGCGTGCATGACTCGATGTATGAATGTGGAAGAAGCGAAAGAATTTTGTCAAGATCGTAGCAAATGGAAAGAAGTGGTCTCTGCCTACCCCTCTGGGAAACAGGCGTGATTTAATGTTTAATGTAATTACAATGCAATGATTTACACTATAATTCCAAAATATTATCGCACTCAAAATAAGCACTCTTATAATACCTATATGCATTCAATTTCTATTGAAATCCCTACCAATTTTTACTTTTATTATTTATTATTTTATTATAATAATAAATAGATAAATCAGTTTTGCATAATGCAGTTCCTGTAAAGAGACACCTTATCCCATTTATCGCTACATCGGTGACTTGTCCAAAGAACAGTTGACAGTACAGAATGTACTAATCAAATAGTGATTTCTGAAACAAAGAATAAATTAAACTACGAGCATTTTGAAAAAGGTTTTTTTTTTAAACAGTGTGTTGTAATCGGGTTGGTTTTTAACTGGGTTTCATGGAAATCGGTGCAATCGTTAATCGCATATCAGCTCTGAAAGTAAACTTTTTATATCGGGCGGGTTTTTCTCTATTACATGAAATTCACAATTAAGTATCGATCATTATTTTTTCCTAATCTTTATCATTATAAATTGTGTTGTTTAAGAGTTTTCTTCCTAATTTTTATCCCCCGACACAAACAGGTGCGTTATAATATTATTATTATGCTTTTGGTATTTTTGCAAATAAATATTTTCTTACAAAAGAAAACGTACAGACCTAATTTTTAATATTATCTACAACACATTCAAAAATCAAAAAAATGGACTAGGTCTAAGGGGAGACAAACGTTATCGCATTTGTATGTTTTTTTTAACATTACAATCCTCTTAATGAATGAACCAACTCGGTCACAGTTTTTTTAATACATAATTATAAATGTATACTTACTAGTGTTGTTCTTAGATAGGTTTAATGAAAAAATATTGGCTCGTCGTTTTGCTGTATGTAACACTGCTAAAACCCTTTTCAAGTACGATTGCGAATAGGCAGAATGATCTACGTCTCTCAGCAACCGTTAAAATTTGTCGCTTCTGTGCCGTTGTCCATTCATTTCTTCCCGACATAATAATTATCTCGCACGTTGGCAAAGCTGTTAAAATAATCAATTACCTGATATTGTTCGTTGTCGCTTCGCGGCGGCTGTCAGCCGTCATTATTGTCTTTTGAGTCTTTTTGTTGTTACACAAGCTTAGTTGTTTTTTTTTAATTTTGCGCACGCGTCGTGATCCAAAACATTGAATCTTTTGTTAAGACTGCGCCGAGGTGTATTGCCTTTTCGCCAAATAACGTTTCGTCAAATGATTCATTTGGTCAAATGCTTCATTTGGGCAAATGCTTTTTATTCCAAAACTGTAAGTATTTCAGGATTTATTTCAGAACCATCATGTAGAACCCTATAGGTTAGGTTAGGTTAGGTTAGTTTTATAAAAATCCTGAAATACTTACAGTTTTGGATATAAAAGCGTTTTACCAAATGATACATTTGACGAAATGAAACATTTGACGAAACATAATTCGGCGAAAAGGCAGAGAACCCTGCGCCGAGCGTACGCCGGATGTACCTGACAGTGGCGCCCTCATTACTTTTATTGTGTTTTCTAATAAACTAAACAATTTTCTTGAAATTGGTCGGTAGGTTTTTGTACTACAAATGAAAACACAACTTATAGGGTATATCATATAGTGTAATAACAATTCACCTTCGAGTTATCAACTTAACGGAAAAAAAGTGACCACCTTTTCCCGTTAAGCTGACTACTCAAAGGGTAATTGTTATTAAAGTTTGTTACGTATCCCATAAATTGTGTTTATACTTGCGCAACAAACACATTTTGTTTGGTTCCAAGGAAATTCGTTAGTTAATTAGAAAACCCAATAACAGTAATGAGGGCGCCACTGGACGCTCGGCGCAGTCTTAAAATACTATTATTTGAGAAATAACCAATAATGCAATGAACGCAACGCAACGAGCTCTGATTTGGTAAAGAAAAAATAAACTTAACTACTATACCTACTATTGCCACTAGAGTTTATTTGAATGCTTTACTATAACCTCCTGACACCTGGCGTCCTTTACAAAGTGCTAAATGAACCGTGCTGTAAAGGCCGAATGTTTTTGAACTTCTTATATCGACAACGGCCGACCGGCCTATACATAGTATCAATTCCCGAGTGTTTGTTTTTTCCCGCTAAAAAAGTATTGGACGCGGGATTTGTTGCAGCCAATCAAATTTAAGCAATGGCGATAGTTTGTCCTTTGAGCTCGACAGCAATATAATACCTAGTGGCTCCCATTATTGCGACGCGTCCTCAAGAGTAAACAACGATGGCGGCACGTGGTCGACGCGGTAAGTAAAACTTCATTTTTTTTCTTAATTTCACTTGTTTTTATGTAGGTTATTTATGAAATTGCAAAAAAGTAAATTTTCTTTCGATATCGTGTGCTTTCGTGGAAAAAATAATGAAAATAAATACAGTAAATAAACCGTCGTAAATATATTAAACCTATAGGAAGGTACTTCGTTCGCTACTTATGTTTTAAGTTTGTGTAATTGTTCTTACGTAAATCACTTTCGGCGTTAATACGAGTACTAAGTAGTGATTATACCTACATATTATTTTCAGCGTTACAAGACCGCGATATTACGGAATTAATAAATAACTCCGAATTTGAAGAATCATAAGTGAGGACGAAGATTACACTGCGTCTACATCTTTGATCAATGGATCCCGATCTTTGGCAGATGAAAATTTAGCAACAGGTCATGGGCATACACGTGGCCTCATCAGGAGTGGTCGTCGAGGTCGGAGCAGAGGATGCACTCGCTCTGGGGTTCGTACTCGTGGTGGCTCTCGTAGTCAAGGTCCGAGGCGTCCACAAGATGCGGCTTTGTGGCATCGTGATAAATTCGACGTTGATTTGCCAGGTTTGTCCACACCATCTTACTTGCCATCCATTCAGGATCCATCAAATATCTACGAGTATGTGGAAGAATACTTAGATGACGAGTTGTACCAATTAATCGTAGAAAATCTGAGAAAAAAACATATGTGGGTATAACTTTACTTATGTCATGCATCAACTTCCCGCATATAAGGATGTACTGGAATCGTAAATACGCTATTCCCATGATAACTGGAGCCATGTCTCGTGACAGATTCATACAACTACGGAACTCATTGAAGGTAGTATTTGATATCGATGTTGTTGGATTGTTTTGAGTTTTGTTAAAATACATATAATTATGTAGATTTCATTTAAGTTTTATTTCATGAAAAATATGACTAAAGATTTTTTATTGTGTAGTCTTGTGCCTAAATTTTGTTATATTAACAATATAAATAAATATGATTATGGTCAGTACTTCATTTGTTGAAATTTCATTAAAATACATTAAAAAATTAAATAATTTGTTTTATTTCCATACAATACCTAATTATGCCATAAAGACCGAAAGTCCTTTATAAAGGACAAAAAATACCTTAACCTAAGTGTGTACGTTATCTTTGTCAAATAACGATAAAAAACATTTGTTCCAGTGAAAATTCAGGCGACATCTAGTTTACGTATTATTCAACTGGCAAGGTCTCGGCCTTTACAACAAAAAACTTTTAATGCTTTGTAAAGTACATTCGGTCGTAGTGACAAGTGGTCTCAATAAATGCTTAGGTGTCAGGAGGATATCAATTCCAATTACTGTAACTATATGAATACATTATTTTATTTAAACAAAGAGTCGATCAAAAGTAAATTGGCATTCGCCCGCCCAATAGGTAGTAAATGCGAATTAGATTAGCAATAAAAATTGCATAAGTTGATTGCTGCTAACTAAAAAGTTAGAGTAAAACAGCAGTCAACTTCTGCAATATTAATTGCCAGTCTAAACATCGTATTAGTTTCTGTGGTTATTATGCCATCTAGCGGCGAATAGAAAGCGTGATTAAAATCAATAAAAGCTCAATCAAAAGCTCCAACAACGACACAACTTGCGAGCTGACAACGCCATCTCGTGTCGAATAGCAAAAGTATAGTGTGATCATTATTTGTTTACTAAGCGCCATCTCTGCGTAGAATGGTGCAACTCTTCAAAAGTTTACACAGACTATCCTGAAGCTGAAAAATCACTGCGTCCGCGCAGACATAATATCCGCTGCGTTTGGACTATATTTATGTTTCGTACCAACGTGAACTTGGCTGTCCGAAAATAGTTTAGTTTGACATATGTACGGACGAAACATGTAGTTTTTATTTTGAATATCGTTGGCGAATTTGATTTCAACTATGGATAAATCGGCGAGCAAAATGGACCCAGGGTGAATATTCGCTAGTTTTGCTCATTTGTTTGTGTTCCGCGTACTTTTAGAGCAATGTTTTGATTCGTTATAACCTCTTTTTGAGTCGTCGGGGATTTTTGTTGTTTTTGCTTTGTTTGTGAATGAGGGGCGATTTCACAGCGATTTTGCGAGATTTGTTAGGAGGAACTTAAAACAAAAGATATTATGAAAGTTGTAATTATTATAATATGTTTTACATTTGTAAACATTTGTGTTTTATTTACATTTATTTAAAAGCTTTTGAGATAGTGAATGTTGAGATAGTGATGCGGTGTTGGTATGTCTGGACACAAGGTCAGGGTTCGATTCTCAGACAGTGCGTGTAAGCTTATTTTTATGTGGCCATTATTATCGCTGTGTCCAATCAACACCTACCCAAGGTTGCTGGCCACCACAACGTTTGAATAAACTTTGCTAAAGTTTTTAATAGTTTTGTTTAACTGATCAAACCATATGTTTACTAAGTTATGTGCGTTATATTTTTAAATATACATAAATACGATAAAGATATGTAAATATAATCGCTTGCAAAATCACCCAGATGCCTAAACTCTTAAACGATATGCCATGTCAAACATAAAAGTTAATAGTCATATGCCAGGGCAGTTAAAAGGCAGTGCGAATTTCAACCTTACCAATGCGCATATAGCGGTTTATTTTGCTCAGTCATGACGGATTTCATTGTCGTCAGGGATATATCTGGGGTCTGGATATATAAAATTCGGCAATGGCGTTAAAAAGATGAATAATATTGAGTTTTTCAATAATTTACCTGTTCTTTAAGTTCTTGTTTGATAATTATGATCTTGAATGGGAATGAAAATATTTTCGATTTAGGAATCTATTAATTATTCGTCACTGGTTCCTCTTATTGTAAATCTATACTAATATTATAAAGCTGAAGAGTTTGTTTGTTTGTTTCCTTGAACGTGCTATCTCAGGAAGTACTAGACCAATTTGAAAAAATCTTTCAGTGTTATATAGCCCATTTATCAAGGACGGCTATAGGCTATTTATCATACACACATAAACCGAAGCGAAGCGAGGGCGGGTTGCTAGTAGTCTATAATCAACTCCACAGCCCTTAACATAATTACCAGAGTATCTGTAAAAAAAAGCAAAATAATATGAAAACAGTGTTAACACACATTACAGCTCAGGTTAAACACTAAATTCCGAAAGTTATACCTTAAATTAAAATATAGGGAACATTATTTAGTTGTTATTTTCTTGTGTTTTTACTTATGTTGGAATTTAGTCGTCAATAATTATAAATCCGCTACAACAGGCACCTACTGTTACAGCTGACTACGGTCATAGAACCAGCAATGGACAAGCACCAATGATGGACACTTAGTCCCTATTGTACAGAAGAAAAGGGTTATTCAATTGTTTTACAACAATGAATTTATGACCGTAAGATGTTTAAATTAAGAGTTAAGTGTCCATTATTGGCGCCTGTCCGCTAAAAGAGACCAACACATTGATACCATAACCCGTACTCGGCTGTCAGCTCAAATTTTCTATTCAAATGGAATAATGTATCCGTCACTCTCGCACTTACAAACTAGTCAGAAAGTGACAGACGTTTTATCCACGTTTATAGAGATCGATAAACACGACTATAATAGGCAGGTTAGCGGGTAAGATGTTGATAGTGACCCTGACTGACCCTACACAAGGTCCTACCACCGCTCAAACCTTATTCTTGTACTTGTGGTTATAATGTTACGTCCTTGTCTGTTGCAGAGACAGCGTTGGTAGGCTGGGCGAGAAGCCTGACCCGCGTTGGTACATCGACTCCACCTACGCTTCTTCACTCAAAGTCTCTCTTCGGTTGCCGACCAGCCAGCTTCTAGAAGGTAAGCCTTATGTTTCTAGTTCGTACAGTGGACTGCAAAGAGATGTATCCATTTTGGACCTTATTACAATGTAATAAGATGAAAGTTGCGTTTTCTTTGTAATCGACATACCGTAAGCTTTATAATCTCCAGCTTGGTATAGTTTAAACTTTTTGAACTGAGCTCTTCCACTTACCTGTAAACACAATGGTCATTGTATCTATACAATCTTAGTCGGGCGGTTGTAAATTATTCTATTACTGTATTTTGAAAATGGAGGCGATAATCTATGTTAACCTTCGAAGGCGGTTATTATCTGCTTTAACTGGGAGCTTTTTGTCTTAATTTGTGGTTAACTACACAAAGGCTTTGTATACTTAAGTGGATAAGCTCAGTTGAAAAAGTTTAAACTATATATGTTGATGTGAAATCTACGAATATTCGCGGTTATGTTGATCGGTATTGGTGCGGTAATTATTAGTAAATCATGTTTCAAATGTTTAACTAATGAGCTTCTGACAGTATCATCTAAATTATTTAGTTTATGGCCTTTAATTCGGGACCGAGGATCTGATCCTGTAGTTGAGCACAAAATTAGTTTGAATTATTCGAATCGAAAAAATCAGCCATAACAAGTCAGAAAAGAGTTTTCAAATGCTGTTTTATATTTGGTTAAGACTGCACCGAGCAAACGTCGAGCGTCCAGTGGCGCCCTTATTGCTATTATTGTGTTTTCTAATTAACTAAAGAATCTCCTTGCAATCACACGATACGTTTTTGTAGCGCAAGTAAAAACACAATTTATGGGATACGCAACAAATTTTAATAACAATTACCCTTTGAGTAGTCAGCTTAACGGGAAAAGGTGGCCATTTTTTTCCGTTAAGTTGATAATGCGAAGGTGAATTGTTTTTAAACTATGTGATATACCCTATAAGTTGTCTTTTCATTTGTAGTCTAAAAACCGCCCGAGCAATTTCAAGAAAATACTTTAGTTTATTAAAAAACACAATAATAGCAACGAGGGCGCCACTGTACATCCGATGTTCGCTCGGCGTAGTCTTAAATTACTGAAATATTGGGAGACTGTCCACACTACATGAAAGGAAGGTAGGTAAACCTTTGCCCAGTAGTGAGACATTATAGGCTGTTAGATTATAACAATAAATAATAGATACTGAAACATTTCATCACACGGAGCGTAGGTACCTATAGAAAAATATAGGTGAAAAACATGTTTTTATTTCCAATAAAGGTATTTACAAAGTTGATGATTTACAGACTTTTTCCAACCGAGGTTTCATCAGCAGGATCTCAGGAGATTAATTATGGGTATGTCTGTGTGACCCCGCCCGATCATACATTACTTATAATTATGATTATCGTTGGTAAAACATTGCCTCGTGTTCATATTTCTGTAAGTTTGAAAATTTCTAGTTGACTGGAGATTTTTTGACAGCAGGATCCAGTGTCTGTCCGGTTTTTATGTGTTAGTCGTACATGTTTTTATGTTATTACTTAAGTGTAAATAAAAAAGTAGCTTTTGTAAATTTCCCGAAGTTTTTTAGTAGGTACTTAAGTACATTTTCGGCCCAAATACACATTTGAAATTAAACCATCAAAATTTTGTGTAAATTTAATAGAAAAATCTTTCCAAAGGCTACGTGACTTGCAGCATTGAATTTTATGTGGTGACGTTTTTTTACATTTGTCTTGTCAATAACTTTGAAGTTGTCTCCGAGCTTTCAATTATTGAAAAACAGCGCCATCTGTCGCTCATTGTCTGAACTAAAGTGTTGAGCCACCCAGCTGCTCGCTGTCTGTGTTGAAGCTTTTGCTACACGCCGCTAGATGGCCATGGCTTGCTAAATTAGATCAGCTTATTGGGTTGCTGCCAGGAACAAAAATCTCATGTGGCTCAGGTTTTCTTCATCATTATCAATTAAGGACCAATTAGATATAAAAAGGAATGACATAATTAAAAAAAAATAAGTAGGTATTATATTTTGCCCGATTGCACTACGTCAAAAGAAGGGTTGTTAGGAATAATTACTTAAACAGTGAGTACATGTACGAATGAAAAGAAAAAAAGAAAAAAAGAAAAATACATTAATTCACTACACACATGACACAAAAATAAAAATAGTAGTAGTGAGTGTGTCTTCGCGGCAGTGAATCGGACACTGGCTCAGCATAATGCTGAGGTGTTAAACTCCTGCAGCGCTGATTTTCAGCCAGCTGCGTTTGTGACAGACGGGCGGTACGCTAAACGAACACACTCGCAATCTCAATTGGCTTTAAAGCGGAACAATTGTCGTAATTTTGTATGCAGACAAGCCTTCGATTTTCAAAATGAAAACGTTTGTGATTGCGAGTGCGTTAGGCCCCTCTGGGCCTCTATTATTCTCGGTAAACCCATATTGCCTTTGACATCTTTTCATATCGTTTTTAAGTTTTAACTCAGCCGCTATTACTGACACGCTCACTGTAAATAAGAGCTATCATAACGTTAACAACATAATATGTCAAAAGTAATATAGTTTTACAGAGTAGAACAAAGCCTCTTAGTGAATACTAATAGCAATATATTTAATTTGTAAAGAAGTACTTAAACAGCATGTATTATACCATTTTAGAATCTTTAGGTTTACTTTATCATTTTTCATTTTGAATGATCATTTACGATTTATAGTCGGGTTTTTTAAAGCTTGCTTTTTTTATTACATCAACTACGAATTCTCCAAAAGCCAAGGGCCTACCGAAATGTAACCTCGCTTCGTTACATAAACCAGCTCATATGATGAGCTGGAATGACGCATACGTATGTTTTATGACGGCAGGTGCCGTAGAATGTTTTTAAATATAGTTAGCTTTCATAGAATTTGGCTGGTGGCCCTTAATTTGTGGAAGCTTATCATTATCATTTGCGTACTTAGATGTCTGATGACGACTTGGAAATTGTGTTATTTGAAAATAACAACTACTAGTCTTTAGTACCTTTTGCTACGGGTCGACGCTAAGACGTTAATTATAATGGAACTATATTTTTTAACATTCATACAACGCTATAAACGCGCCTACACCGCGGTCTACTTCTCTCTCTCATTTCTCGTTTATCGTGGTTGATAAAGCATCCATTACTCTCGCACTTATATAATAGAAAGTGAGAAATTATTTATCCATATTTATCTACATACATTGATAAACCTAACGTAACCATAGGAAAGGCCACGGTAACTAGCGTTTCTATTAGTTTAGTTTTTAAACCAATCGCGTCACTGGTAGATGACGTGATACGAAAAGTCACGTGATCTACCAGTGACGCGAATGGTTTAAAAACGAAACGAATAGAAACGCTAATTACCGTAATGCCAAGATGCATGCAGGCAAAGGCCTGAGGCTCGCTCGCTAACACTTGGAAACGTCACTAAAATTGGTACACGTAAAAAAACGGGATTTACAACACCACTTTTAGAATAGTTTATTAAATTAGAAACTAAACTACTACGGCAACTTTAACAGTTTTATCAACGTATCTTTGTAACACGTATTTGTGTCGACGATACAGTCAAAATGAATATTTGAGGGCTCTCTTTTTAGAAGGAAAGGACAGGCCGGATTTTAGTCCATTCCTTTAGAATTGGTTCGCGGGCCGTAGTTTGCCCAACCTTGTGGTTTATCCACGTTAATAATACACCATTTTTACCCCCCGACGCACAAAGAGGAATGTTATATGAATGACCGCTATGTGTGTGTGTGTATCTGTCTGTGGCACCGTAACTCTTAAATGGGTTGACCGATTTGGATAAGGTTTTTATTATTTAGAAGCAGGTTTTCTAGCGCTAGTTTTTAGCTAGGTTTCATGGAAATCGGTTTGGCCGTTTATGAGATATCAGCTCTGAAAGAAGGGGTCACCGTTATATCGGGGATTTTTATCTATCTAGTAGTAAAACTTTTGCGGGTGGTAGAACCTTGTGCAGGGTCCGTCCGGATCGCTACCACCATCTTATACATTAACCTACCGCAGTGTTCGCATTGTTGTGTTCCGGTTTGGGGATAAGACAGCCGGTGTAATGACTAGCATAGAGGCATTCCATCTTAGTCCTCAGGGTTGGCAACGCATTTGCAGTCTTAGGATTGCATTGCAGTCTTGTGATTGCGAATGTCTATGGGTCGCAGTTTCCACTTACCATCAGGTGGCCTGTGTGCTCGTTTGTCTTGTCTATGCCATAAAAAAAAACCTTATTGTTGCATACTGTTAGAAAATTACTAAGACCACTCACAAAGCACACAAAATCTTAGTCCCAATAAAAATAGATTTTTACGATTCAAAATCAAAACCACACTCTGTTAACCAGAGGAAGTCGTGTCATTCCGTTTCATAATAAGTGACGACATGTTTTTTACCGCCAGTAATGAGAAAAGGAAGTGGCAAAGCAAATGGTGCATAAGATTTGGCAAGGTGGCTTCTTATAACATTTTTCATGGTCCGTCGCTCTGTTTAACAGTTACGAGTATTCATCCACGATAAATTAGGATCGGTAAAAACGAATAGTATTTGTTTTATTTGTAGTTGGTAATTGAAGCGCTAGCAGAAACTGCAACAAGAAACTCTCTGAATCTCCCTTCTCTTTTTTTTTCTGCTACTACTACATACCTAATGAGCTTCTTACGGCGTTTCTTCTCAGCAGTGTCTCCTCTTGGGAAGCGCTGGAAGATTCTTGACGTGTAAAAGTGCCCATACAGCATTACTGAATAAATGTGTTTTATCTTTTTTTTTATGTGTACACGTGTCAAAAAGAGACGCATGTCTTATCCTCATTTTGTCACACGATAAATGCAGAGGTGTCTATGTATATTTACGAAATATGTCGACTTGTACGAAATCACAAAGCCCTATTTGCACACGAAAAAAAAAAGTTAAATTAATCTTAGGCAGAGAAATAAGTGAATAAACTCGTTTACCAATTTAAAAATTGTTAGCTCTGGAACCCATCACATGGCTGTGAAAATTTACAATAATCAAAAACATCTTGCAATCAAAAACATAACAAAAGAGTCTAGGTATATTTTGTAGTAAGTTAAGGAGTTTTTTGATTTCAAAATGTTTTTATAATTTAGAAGAGTTTTTTGCGTTACAAGAGTTTGCCTTATATTATTAAATTTCATCTGTTATATATTATAATATAAATGTGATTTCCTAAATAGACATGTAAGTATATTATTGTGTCTTGTTGCAGTGCTCTTGTAGGGTTTATGTTGAAGCTACCTACCGTATTTTTAAGATCTCATTGTACAACATGAAGCAATAAATGAATATGACTATGGCTATGACTATATTAGGGCCCCTGAGAACTAAGATTGAATCTCTATGCTTTTCATCTCACCAGTATTATCCCCGCGCCGGAACATATCAATGCGAACACCGTGGCAGTAGGTTTGAAGATGAGATGGACTGAGATGGATTGTAGTAGTCATCCAAAGATCGGGGCAGACCGGCACCCACTCAACATACACGCATCATATAGTTAGATTTATATGTCGGTCGGCATACCAGAGTGCCAGAAATACGCAGCGACGGACTTTACGAGGTTTTTAAAATGATCCGGACGTCAATTTATTTGCATAATATTAAGGATTATTTATCTATGTCATGTGACATTTGCTGACAGATTTGTAGACGTGTGCTGGCCGAAATAGGATATTTGGCCATTATTTTACTGATGAGATGGTTAAAAAGTTTCGATATTCTGATTAAAATATATGACGTTTTAGCTAACCGACTATCCAGCTGTGGTAAAAGCAATTTTATGTTTAATTTGTGAAAATGCACTTTTTTTGTTGCATTTAACATGTCATGACAGATGTGAAAATATCTTTCATTTATTATTATTTCAATTCTCTTCTTTTTGAGCTCTTCGAGTGTTGTAACTATATTGTGCCAAATAAAAGTTTACCAAAAAGGCACTTTTCGAAGTTAAATTTGTATCATGATCCAATTTCGGCCCAAAATCTGATACTTAATTTGAGAGTTGCCACTTAAAAATATAACCTTCAATTTTATGACTTCTAGCACTTGTATGTTTTTCACGTCTCCTTAACCTTTTACATAACATCACATTTTATATTTGCAGTTAGCAACACATAAAAATTATGAAATGTTGTCAATAGTCGCGTAAATGTCGTCGCGTCCGACCCGGTGCGTCACCGGAAAAACGCGCGCTCGGAATGAGTCACGAAACGCTGTCCAGTTCATTAATAAATTACATTAGATATATCAAATTATGTGAATTAGGTAAGGGTTGAGAGAATTGTAGTATATACGTAATATAAAGTTAGTTAGATATTTGTATTTACACTACCGCTCATAAGTATTTAGGCACCAACGGACTCTTTTAGATGCAGGGTAGTGATTCTCTCAACAACGACGGTCGGACGGACGAACGAGCGAATGTCCAAGCGGCGAGTTTAAGTAGTCCCGCCAGTGCGAACAAAACATATTTTGGTGCGTGCATTTTCAATTTAGCAGCATGGTTTCTCCCGATGGATCGAACGTATAAGGCTGCTTAATTGATAATGCACGCGCTAAAATGTGTTTTGTTCGCTCTGACGGGACTACCTAAACTCGCCATTGCGATTTTGCTCGTTCGTCCGACTGTCCGTTGTTTTTGAGAGAGTAAAACCCCTGGTTACATTTTTTATTTAGGTAATAAGCAGAGCCTGAAGTCTGTGCGGAGAAATATATTTATGGATTATTTGATGACTGTCTGCAGATAGATAGAATATTGACAAGGATATCTTGGATACCATTTTGAAACTTGATAAGTCAGCTAAATAAAAAATCTAAAGTGCGCGCATATTTATCAAGTGACTCCAACTTAGCAGTATGATTCTTAAAGTAGTTTGTGTATACAATTGTGTGGAAATAAAAACGAGTACCTAAATACTTATGAGCGGTAGTGTATTTCAGCAAAAGTTTTTAAGTAAACATCATGGCCCAGTATTTAATAAAAGCTCTGCAAAACTGTCACAACTTTGTGTGTGCAAAGTTCTCATTTAAAATCTGAAAATCCATTCTTTATGCGGCCAAGCGGAAACGGACATGCGTTTAATTACTAAGAGTCAAAAGTCCCAATTGAAGCTTTGCCAGTATATTAGGAGTTAAAAGGATAAATCGCGTTCGGAACACAAAACAGCAAAACACGCAAAGCCAACGTAGGTGGTAAAACCACCAGGTTGATGTGGGATCAGGTCACCTCTAGCTGGTGATACGGGCCAGCGTAACCACCAAGTGGATGACGTAGATGGAGCAGGCCTAGATGGTGGGGTGACTTGGACTTGGACGCATTCTTCTGCTACTGGTTGGAAAAGGCACCAAATAGGGACTCTTGGAGATTATCGCAAATTATCATGACGTAACTGTCACGTTAATTTACATAAAATGTAGACGCAAATGCAGTCTAATATTCATATCGTTATTTGTGTTATGTTTAAATGCAATGACGAGATGATAAGAGGGATTATAGCTAAATTTCATTAATATTTTAAATAAGCCAAATGTTATACCTAGTTTTTTATCACACAATCAAGCAAAAACGGCTTAAGGCCTTCGTGTTAAATTCGCCTGATTCTGAAAATTAAACACTACACACCTACAGATACCCGTTGGAATCAACTACAATTATGTAAGCGGCGTACTCACGTGCCCCAGTGTGCCCAGGAGTTCGCCGCAAACATCGGCTACATAAGCCATCTTCGGGTGCACCAGCGCCCGACTGATTAAGAGCCGAAGTGGTCGCCATGGCCGAAAACGGTCAGAAAGATCATCATCACAGATAATGATCGGTACGAGTATAGCAGGGCATTTGCCACAAAGGTTATTAGACGATTGACATTGCAAATCATGTTTTCCACGCGTAAAACTTTTAACAAACAAAAAATATTATTGCGCAGGAAGATTAATTACAGACAGCATTAGGGAAACTTCAATCAGCTCTGACAGGTGAAAGGAATATCGATAAAACCAACACGCGCACGTGTGAATGTCAAATTAAATTAATACATCCCCAGAATCATATAAATAAGTATATTTTTATAAAATTGCGTGTAAGCGGTCGAATGCGTAGTCCGAAGCCGCGCGCACCGCTGTGCGGTCATTCTGGAATTCTAAATTCAAATTCAAATTTCAAAGTGGCCAGTGCGTAGTGATATTGAGTGCGGTAAATTATACAATTACGGTTGGTGTTTTCAAAATGGCGGCAGTACGATTTTTACTTTTTTTACACTTTACAATTATTCACCACAGATAATAAAAGTTGGAATTAAATAATTTAAAGATGACTAATTGTTAAATAATATAAATCGTTTCGACGGTAAGTTGCTTGCTACGAATCCGTAGCGCTCTCTACGCTTTGTTCGTAGAATAACTGAATGTAATATGGTGATTTATTAGAAAATACGCACAGACAGTAAATTATTGAGCTGTGGTTAGAAAATAAATATAAACCTTTTTTGCTTTCGTGAAACTTAAATTAATGTTATGTAACTGTAATTTAATTTTTGTATGCTTAACATTAAATACGGGTAGCAAATTAATGCCTATAAACCAAATCAAATAATATGATGCACATTTTTAGTGCTATTTTGTCTAGTTACATAAAAAAGGTTAAATGATTTCTCTATTTTCGAAATTGTCACGATGATGGTACCGATCAGTCACAAAAATTAAGTATGAAAAAAAATTATTTTCGTGTATTTATTTTAATGAATAAAAAAAAAACGGTTTTTAAATAGTTTACGAATTCATTCTCAAACACAAGCATTTTTATTGCTATTTATTGCGTATATTTCTTGTCAACGCGCGTGTTTAGAAAATGTCTCGTCTATTTCTAGAGTAATCTATTGCGCACTTTATGGTTTCGTTTGAAAAAAAAAACCATTACTCTCGCTTATCTTTAAATTGCAAAAATATGTAACTAAATATATTTTTAAGGTAAGCTCCGACTAAGAGGTAAATGCGTATTTTTTGAGGGAATACAAACAATGTTATAAAACTGTTTTTGCGCCCTTTTATAGTAGTTGAAATACCTAAATTTCTCAATAATTGAGTCCGTCATATTACCTCCTAAGGCCCACCATACAACGAAATTTGTCAGTGGAATATGAATCTATTATGAATGAAATAAAGTCCATTTTATAATTTGATCAGTAGTCATAAAAACAAAAGAAATTCCAATTTAATTCCTTGGCATTAGATCTTTATTCCAATGGCCGTATTTTGTACTACTATTAGTACAAGGAACCTCAGGAGGTTAAATACATATTTGTTAAATAACTCATTGAAATAATAATTAAAAGTAGCATTTAAAACAACAGTAGATAAGTGTTAGGTATTAGTTAAGACTCCTTAACTCATAGGTTTAAAATAATGTAATGTAATTAAATAAAATAAACGGTTTTTATTTATAAATAGGTTAGACTTTACAAATCCTTTGCTATAGTGTCTTTTAGGGTTGTGATATGATGCACTGCTAGATATGATATCCAAAGCTATATTAGATAACGCACTACTCGCTATTCTCCAAAGAATTTCAATCTTATAAGGCTGAGCCACAGCACAACCGTCTTTATTCACTTTAAAAAAAGTCTTTAAATTACGGTAAAACGGGGGTGAGCAGGAATTAAGGGGTGAGAAGGAACACGACCAAAAATAAGTCATAAATTGTTTCAAATAAGCACAAGTTTAAATGGTCAATAACGTTACGTCTATTGGAAATAATTCCAGTCTTATAATTAGTAACATAATTATGCCTCATCTTAGGTTGTGTCCCTACGCTAAAAAATAGCATTTTTTTTAATGCCCATTTTGGTCCAAATAACGATTTTACGAAAAAAATGACCGAAAAAAAGTCAGTACATCGTCGGTCGGCTAATAAACTATAATTTTTATCCTTTTAAATACCGCCAAGCAGTGTCCGCATTTGTGTACTGACATTCCATCTTAGTCCTTAGGATACGGGAACGTAGTTACAGTGTTAGGGTTGTAGTCTCAAGATTAGGGGTTTCAGGTTCTAGGTGGCTTGACTTCCAAACACTATAATAAAATGCTTTGTGCTCAGATTACTCTGGAATCACGTTGGCACGAATTGAGACAGCGTAAAGTTCCAGCTTGTCAAAAGTTTAAAAAAAGAAAAAAATAGAACTCCCCCAAATGCGTATTAGTTATTACATATAGACACATTTTATTCCCCCTGTCCATGACTTAGCACTGTGCAAGTTGCAGAACATTCCTAGTAGTTTGGAAACATTTTCCGAAAGTTACTGAGAACGTTCTCGGAGACATTTGAGAACATTGATATAGGAATATTAAATATTGTCATAGCGTAGCATGGCATAGTAGTATAGTATGTTCTGGAAACTGTACCCTTACTTTGAACTACAATTTAACGTACTCGCTAGCGACTCGAATGCTCTATCCCTCGCATGTCTCGCATTATTTTTATAGAGTGCAAGGGACAGAGCTTTCGACTCGCTTAGCGAGTACGGTCATTGTAACTCATGGTATGGGTACTGTAATTCTCACCATGTTTTTGTACGCCACTTTTTTATTATTTTAGTTTTGCCTATACTTACAAATAAACACTTTGACTTTGACTTTGTATTTTCTTAGAAGTTGCCGAGAATTTCTTATAAAATTATTTCACAATCTAAGAACTTTCACATCAGACAATGCTACCCTAGCCCAGTCAAAACCAGCCAAGTATTTTTTTCTAAAATTCAGATCAACGAAATAATTTGTCGACGATTCCTAAAGTGAGTTGTTAGAGAACCACCTACCGCACTAGTCAGATTTAATTAATCATTCCAGTTAATGACGATTAAAATGACAAATCATTTCTCAATAAATAAATAAATAAATAAATAAATAAATAAATCATACAAAGTGAAATGTTATTTATGTTAAGATATAAACGAAGTAGGTTATCCGTAGCTTCGTTAGACTGGCATTTTAGATATTTAGGTCTTGTGTTAATATATCATAATAATAATATATCAGTATGAAATATAGTTTATAATATTCTGAATACTATCAGGGACTCTATTTAACTTGGGCAAGATCTAATGTAATCGTATTGTCAACGTTATGTAGCTCTAAATTAGACCTAATGTAGCTTGCTGTTGCTTGAAAGTAGGGAATGCAATTTAACCGGTTATTAACCGTTTTTGTATATAAATAACCGGTTAAAACCGGTTATAACCGGTTATTTGCATTTCCTACTTGAAAGTAATGGCGTCCGAGTTAAATTAAAAACAAAACTATGAAGTGTCAAAAGCAATATGGGTAATGATCTCGCATAAATTGACCAACTCTCAAATTACGCTCTAGTCTTGTACAGGAGAGTCCGTCGTATGTCATAATGATTGTTTGTCCTAACGCTTGTTTGGTCGAAAATCATTTGGTATCACTCCCCTTTACACTGATATTACAGAATTTAATAGACGTCTGTTGTGTAGTTTAGTTAAGTAAGATTAGTTTTGTATAACAATTCAATAGTGAAAACCGTTTTGCCCCAAACAATCGTTAGGACAAACAATCATTATTTCATTCGATATAGACCCATTGTACAGTTAACAGTAAAAGTTAATATGCCTGTAAAATAGGCAAGTTGACTTACAAGCCAAATTTCGATAGCTATGCCCTTACTAATAAATGTGAAATAACAGTGGAGTAGCTAAACCACGCTTCGTCTTTATCTGTCGAATTCAAATGTCACAATGATAGATAAGGACAAAGCATGATTTTGCTTCCCCACGGTTATTCTACGTTTATTAGTAAGGGCACTACTTAGTGTGGGATATATTGTATGTTATAAGTACTCATTGTATTGTATAATGCTAGGATAAGTTTTATAATTCGCACCTTCGGTAGGACAAGGGCACAATTGCCCCTGTAATCATATAGTACATTGTGCCCTTGTTCTACTGAAGGTGCGAATTGTATATTTAAAAAACGACTGACTGTTGAGTTTCTTGTGGCGTTTCTTCTCAGCAGTGGTCTCTTGCGAAGCGCTGTAGATTGTTGACGTGTAAAAGTGTCCGTGCGGCCTACTTACTGAATAAACATCTTTTATCTTTTTATCTTTTAAATGGCAAATCATAAGGTCAGGCCATGTAACTTATAAACTCTGTCGTAAAAGTTTTTTTTTAAAACGTGATGATTTTTTCATTTCGCGCGAGTTTAAGATTTTAGTCTCATTAAAAGAAGTGCTTTTAAAAAAACAGGGGACAAATTGACCTAGTCCCAAAATAATTTGTAGGCTTTTACTATGGGTACTTACTAGATGACGATAAACATAAATATACAGAGAAATACAAATTTAATTTCATAAAAAACATCCAAG
Organism: Acleris laterana; assembly: GCA_963966035.1. Classification (NCBI taxonomy): domain Eukaryota; kingdom Metazoa; phylum Arthropoda; class Insecta; order Lepidoptera; family Tortricidae; genus Acleris; species Acleris laterana. The sequence continues at coordinate 3,228,879 of OZ014462.1, forward strand.
TGGCTTATTATGACATTACTATGCAGTTCACGCTGAGAGAAAAGGACAGAGCTACATAACTGCTATAGCTCTGTTCTTTACGCTCGCTTGCATTGCCATGTCATAATAACCCCCCAAGACTAAGAACATATACTCGCGCTCATCAAGCAAAAATTTACTCGTAACGCCCTCGCTACGCTCAGGAGTTAAATCTGGAGTCCCTCATTTGCTCAGGATTCAATATCGCACCCATGACATAAAACAGTGCTTTATCCCCTTGGTGTATAATTTACTATAATACGTCTCCTATAATACACAAAACCTTTTCCATCGTAAAGTTACTCGTAATTCATAGGCGAGGTGAAAAGCCTGCATTATAGCACGTTGAACACCTCAGAAATAAAACAAAAACACATCAATCTTATTCACAACATCATAATAAAACGTGAAGATGTATGAATGCTTAGATTAACGGCGTGTATGTAAAACGTCATGTTGAAAATGTTTGTGAAAAAAACACTTCTCAAAGCGCAATAAATTCAGCAATTACTAGTAAATTATAAATAAAGAAAGTAATACCTGTGTTGTTTTTAATTATTATTGTGCTGTTTCTCTGTAATGTTTTTGTTTGGTGTACAACAAAGTGTTTTGTATTGTATTGTATTGTAATACCTTTTAAAAACTAAAATCGGCCAAGAAATGGGGATGAGCCTTATAAACTGCTAATTAGACAGAGAGATCCGATATGCACTGTGACGTCATTTAACAAGTCGGCCATATAAACTTGATGTTTTTGCGATTATTAAAAAACCGTAGGACTGTTTACATAGAGCAAGAAGCTTGTGTATGTACAGGTTGATTGCGAATCTCTAGATACAGGACACCCTGTGTGTATGTATCTAATGCGTGTGATAATAGTAAAATAATAAGGTATATAGTCACCGCAGAACCTTAACGTCACAATGTAAAGACGTATTAAATGACTCAATACTCAAAAAGCACGACAATTCAGTAAGCAGGCTGCACGGGCACTTTTACACTTCAACATCTGCCAAAGCTAAGCACCGCAAGAAACTCAGCTGACTTTGCATATAAATTTTCGTCATACCTGTACCTTTCACGAGCAGTACATGTACTTACATCAGAAAAAGCAATAATAAAGAATACTACGACATTTACCCCCTTACTAATAAACGTTGAGTAACGGTGGTATAGCTATACAATGTTTTGTCTTTATCTGTCATTGTGACATTTGAATTTGACAGATAAGGACAAAACATTGTATAGCTATACCACCGTTACTCAACGTTTATTAGTAAGGGGGTTAAGAAATACGACGCACGAACGTGACGGATTCAAACAGTAAAATATGAATAATATCAGTGGTATTAAAATATCCGTAAAAATAGGTAAACAGTGTAACCGGCGCGTTGGCAGAAAGGCGTATTTAAATAAATAAGCGCATTTAATTATAATTCCGTGAAAGACGCGCCTGCGCAGCTGCCGGCGCTACAGGATGATGCAACATTGGAAGATTTGGAAGCCCCTGTAGCTCAGAGCCAAACTGGTTTGAATGAATTTCAACTTAGTTTGCCTAGACCTCGTTTATTGTTTATACTTTTGGAACTATCGAATTTTCCTGGTGAACATTTTCCGGCTGGGTAGATTTGGATGAAATTTAAAATGGACATGGCTAGCTTATACCCTGGATTAACACAGAGGCAATTTTTTTTAAAGTTCTCGAGGGAATAACGATAGCCGAAATCCCACGCAGCATGCGATGGGCGATAAATTAATTCTATGCGAACGAAGCTAGTTTATAAAACGTAACAAAGATCACACCTAAATAAGCCCTAAACCACAGTTAAATATCATAAACATAGTTTGTAATACACATTGTATAAATCGCATCTTTAGAATTATAGTGACCTAATTTATAAATTTTGGATTTCGAGTTAGGTCTCTATATCAATAAATTTACGGCTCTATGTCGAAAGCTGAAATTTTGAATTAGGTCACTATCATTCTAAAGGTGCGAAATATCGTCATCAATCGGGAATATGCATGTTTTTTTTTAATCGCATTTCTGAACGAAATATGAAAATACCGTGAAAGGGATCACCAAAAGTGGAGTTATAATTAAAATTGGCCAAGAAATACTGACGATACAAGTATTTTAAACTGCTGATTAGACAGTGATTGGACAGAGAGATCCAATATGCACTGTGAGGTCATGTTACTCTTCGGCCATGTAAACTCCTTGTTAAATTCTGTTTTACTAGAAAGAGAGAAACCAATATTTCTTGGCTTATATCTTGGTTATTGTTATATTGAAAAAATGTTTTTTCTCAAGTGTTTGCTGTATGAATCTTTTATTGAAGCTGTGAAAAGTCATGAATACCTTCCTACATTAAAGTATGCCTGCAAATAAAAAGAAAGGGAAGGCTAATTAAAAAGTGAACTCGGGCGAACATCTAAAATATCGAGTTGAATGCTCTCAAAGAGAATCCTTTTATTGCGTTTTGACCGGTTTTATTTTTTAATTAATGGCGTATTCGTATTCATTTTTAGGTGCTTCATTGAATTGAGAATATTTCAGCGAAAAGATGTACGGTAACATTTTTGAAGATGGTAGAGAAAGTACGCTATGCATCAAAACGGTCCAAGAATCTGAGCGTTAGAGATCACTAAATGGATATTTATTTGCACCTACTTCATTTTCCATTACGGATGCTAAGTTGAATACCATTGCAGACAAAAAAATATTTAAAAAAAATATAATACTAAGCTGTAGGCTTGTACAACGATATAAATATTAGGAGAAAATAAATACTTAAATACATAGAAAACATCCAAGACTTAGAAACAAATACTCGTGCTCATTACACAAATATTTGCCCATACTAGGAGTCGAACTCGGGATCGCTAGTTTCCTAGGCAGGGTCACATATTTGAATTGTGTACAGGCCTGTACAACTTACTTACTTAATGAGCAGCTGCCTCAGTTCTGCAAAATTCCTACAAAAGTGCTATGGTCTTTTTTTAGATGATATAGACATTGCTGATCCTCGAAAACTTTCTGATTCCTTATTAACCATAGTTAAAATACTAGAAGCTTTTACCACTCGTACTTTGTTTGTTAATAAGATGATGAAATTGATGACGATGTGATGGCATCTTGGTTATTAGGTTATATTAATATTAGTATAAGTTGCTATCCTAGAGACTTAACTTGAGCAAGCAAAGTCTAAGAGGTAAGGCTGTATACATTTAATCATCAGTTTGGACTATGAGTAGAAAAGAAGGGCCCAGATACGCGCCTTGGGAACACCCGACGTATATCAGAGGAATTTTATCTAAAACATAAAAGTATTATTAAAGTCCGGTTGCAGTTAATCTAGAATACAGTCCGAGATACATTTTATAGTGTGGCTAGTGGACTTCTAATGATATAAAATGTTTATTACACACTTGTGGACATCAAAGCGGAGCACAGTTTTAAATACCTCAGGGTTGGCACTACGAGGAATGATTCGGGTAATTTAAAACATGATTATTATATCCGTTTATTGGCACATTAAATTTATAGGGCACGTTTTATATTTGTGGTTAAACACTAATTAAAAACGGAATGTTTTGAAGTATGTATATGTTTCGATTATTTTAGTATGTAATATAGATTTCGTTGGGAAATATTATTTTTACCTGTTCATCCATTAACAATAAGGGATATGATTGGTAAAGAGCATTAATATTTTCTTTGACAATAGTATGTTTGCGTACTCTGTCTGTAGCTTCGCAATTGGTAATAACCAATCCCACGCTATATCTGACATGAATCGATTGATCATCTCCCTGTAAATGACATTTTCTATCCAGCACACCCCGTAGATATGAATGTTTCGTATATTAATTGCGCGTGCGCTTTAAATCTGGAAACTGGGGCAGATTCACGAGATATAGCCGTCGGCCGTGCTTACCTGCCTACACGAAAACTGGATTACACGCTTCAGAGCTGAAATCTGGGGTCATGATAAAAAACATTCGAGTTCGAATCGGACTCGTGCACACTAGGTATTATTATGCTTCGATTCCAAATGGAATCAGCCCGAGCCCAACTCACGCTTGACTATATTGTAGTATTTGTTGTTTATTTTCACGTTTTATACTAAAATCATACCAAATTTGACGCTTGTATGTTATACCGTTTTTGCGATAATTACAACAAAAATAAAAATATGTTGAGAAAAAAGTTTCATGTATGGAGACCGCTTTATTATTTTGAATTCTCTTTGTTTTTTAAATTCACCGTATTAACACATATTATGAAGAAAAAAACAACCTGCTATCTATTATCGGTTCAAAAGATACAGATGTTAAAAGTTAGGACGGACAGACGGACAGATAAGCATAGGAAGAGGGTTCCATTTGGTTACCCATCGGGTACGAAATCCTAAAAGTGTACATACTGTCACATTATCGCTAAAAGTTGTTAAGGACGTCTTCCCTGACGCAGTGGTAGGGTAAAGTCACCAGTGGTCTGTAACAGGCCTGTTGTCGGCCTCTGCCTATACTTTGTATGAGTCGGAAGAGTATGAAAAATATATTGCCCACTCTTCGCACTCATATAAGGTCGACTACTCGTAAGGTCTCTGGCTGAACTGGTGACTTTACCCTGTATTATAATGTTTTAATGTCGCAAAAACGTACGTATTTAAAGATTAATTCGTGCATTTGTGTAGTTTCTGTCATTTTAACATTTCAAAAGCTCATATTTTCCAAACACCATGTTTGTGAGATATCAACTTAGATACACATAAACGCGTATTAAAAACAATTAACAAGCGTCCTGATCCACTGGCGATCTGGTACGTTGTCACATTAAATCCTAATATTTATGTCCAGCATTAACGTGTGACAGCTCGTCCGGGTTAATTTGACACGGTCCCAAAATATTCTACACGAAACGTAACGCGTTAATCGTAGGGACTGTGTCAAAACTTTTCTTAATACGTGTAATAAATTGAGTTCGTCTAATGGTGCGGATTTGTGGTTTTGTTTTTTCTATTTGACAGGTTGATTTGTGAAGCTAGTTATAGAGTTTGCTACAGTAGGCTTAATTTTTTTTTAAATCAAATATCCCCGTCTTCCAGTTTTGACCCGACTGCCGAAGAAGGATGCATTTATTTATAACTAGGCAACCGCCCTCGCTTCGCTTCGGTTAATGTAAGTTCTCTGTAACACCCATTCATAAACCAGAATTCAACAAACATAAAAACCTTCCTCTTGACTCATTCTATCTATGAAAACCGCATTAAAATCTGTTGCGTAGTTTTGAAGATCTAAGCGAACAGACGGCGGAAGCGACTTTGTTTTATATGTCATTAGCGACCCGCCCTCGCTTCGCTTCGATTTAGGTCAGTTTTCTGTAACACCCGTACGTAAAACCGAATTTATTATACATAAAAACCTTCCTCTTAAATTACTCTATCTATTAAAAAAATCTGCATCAAAATCCGTTGCGTAGTTTTAAAGATCTAAGCATACATAGGGACAGACAGACAGCGGGAAGCAACTTTGTTTTATACTATGTAAAGAAGATTCTCAAACTACCAAAGATTAACTGGAAGGGATCCAGTAAAGGGATAAGTTAGCCTTAGTATATCCCTATTAAGTAAATAATGATTTTGCGTTTTGTACAAGAAAGTGTTATATACCTACATATCTACATAAGAGCCACCATACGAGCAAGTGTTATGTTTTGGGTGTGGCATAGGTTAACACTAATGCTTCCAATATCTCATCTGCGAGAAGTGAGATCCCGTAGGATTTTGAACAAACAAACAAATAAACAAGTTGTGGTTTGATGAATACTTAGGTAAGTATATTAACATACAGAACCACTTTTCTACAGCACGAAGTATCTTGACACAACTTTCAGCTGTCGCTTTGTCTTTGACATATTCAAAACAAATAATCTAATGGAGCGAATAATTGTCTCAATTCTTTTTCGCCCGCCCATTTGTTTCTGTGAAAAATTGTGATTGTTATATTTGATAAAGCAATAAATATTACCCATTTATTATTTTTATCGTCGTTTCAATGTGGGTGGTATATAATATTTGCTGAAATTTCTGTCTGGAATGTTTGATATCAGGCCCTGTATTATATTCGGTAAAATCATACTACTATTGACATTTGACATGTTACGGGATTGTTTTTAACTCGGCAGAAAGAGCTATCGTAACGTTGACAGTATAAAAACAAGTCAAAAACCATATGGTTTTATTGATTAGAATAGAGCCTTTGCTGTTTAACTCTTAACATCGATTAATCTTGCCCCTAACGCGGAAACGGCTGGATGGATTTGGATGAAATTTGGAATGGACGTTGCTTATGTCCTGGACTAACACATTGTTATGCGAATTACTTAATCTACACGGATGATGGCGGGCTGAAGCTATAGTTTGTTCCATTCTCACGGATTAAATGTTAAATTTCATTGGTCGATAACCTGCACGCTTTTAGTGGTACAATCAGAGACTAATTGTTGAGCCACTATGGAACCCTGTATATTTACGAAATATGTAGACTTGTACGAAATCACAAAGCCCTATTTGCTCACGAAAAAAATAATAAATGTCCAATTAATCTTAGGCAGAGAAATAAGTTAATAAGCTCTTTTACTAATTTAAAAATTGTTAGCTCTGGAACACATCACATGGCTGTGAAAATTTATAATAAAATACCCCTTACAATCAGAAACATAACAAAAGAGTCTATATTTTGTAGTAAGTTAAGGAGCTTTTTGATTTCAAAATGTTTTTATAATTTAGAAGAGTTTTTTGCGTTTCAAGAGTAAATAAAATCTGTTAGCCTTGTATTATTAAATTTCATCTGTTATATATTATAATATAAATGTGATTTACTAAATAGACATGTAAGTATATTATTGTGTCTTGTTGCAGTGCCCTTGCAGGGTTTATGTTGAAGCTACCTACTGTATTTTTAAGATCTCATTGTACAACATAAAGCAATAAATGAATATGACTATGACTATGACTAATGACAGCGTCAAACCACATAAAAGAAACTACGCCAAAATAACGATTAGCGTTATGCGACAGTGTTCAATAGTGGCTCAGTAATTAGAGTTCTTGACTGTACATTGCATCGCTGCAATTGCTCCCGGTTCAACAATGTTAACACAATGCGTCAATGGATTGCTAGAAGTATGCGGGCTATTGCCAATAGAAACTCAGCCTTACTGCCTCGACTGATCAGAGTGAAAGGGCATTGGGTAAATTTGAAGAATATTGTCATTTTTTATTTCAACGGCCACGTATGATTTTTACATAGTTATTTAGAGGACCTCGAAATACACATAGATATATACAATTTATGGCGCTTAATAATATCGGAGCCGAGATATTTAAGATTAAAGAGTTCAGTTTTTGATACTAAAAGTACGCCTAGGTAAGAATATTAAATATCTCGACTCCAATGCACTTAAGAGTATTACATTACATAACAAAACATGTTTATTTTGAATTATTCTATCAATTTTTACCAATAGTAACGGCCGCTCTTGGAAATGTATGACTTTTACAAATGACAACACTTTTACCCAAACCCCTTTGGTACAAACATAGTTTATACCTTGGAGACGGATATAGGATACGTGTTATATTGCAAAATAACAGTAATGACTTCGACGCGGACGGAGTTGCGGTCAAAAACCAGTTTCATGTAAAGCTGGATATTGTCAGTTTATTTAAATCAGCCTATAAGATAAATATACTATCACATATACACCTACATAAGCTCACGCCTTTATTCCCAGCAGGGCAGGCAGAGCTACAGAATTACTAACAACTCTAAGACTTGTTAATACATTACATAATTCTGCAACCACATTTTGCACAATTAGGCTAAGATGTTGACCAGTGTATTAGTGACAGGTTGCAAGCCCATCGCCTAACAGTATAAATATCTAGTCCTAAACTAAGCCCTAGGCTTCTCTGAGGGAGGAATATTATCTTATTGTTCACGATTCTTGCTCAGTATTTTATATTACTGACTGACGAGAATAGTCAATGCAAATTCGGCGTTTATATAAAAGACCTTATTCTCGTTTGGTCGCATCCGCCCTTAATCTCTCTCTTGATCAATCACTATTCCCGCGAAACTACCGCCAAACAGCAGTGTTCGCATTGTTGTGTTCCGGTTTGGGGATAAGACAGCCGGTGAAATGACTAGCAATTCCATCTTAGTCCTCAGGGTTGGCAACGCATTTGCAGTCTTAGGATTGCATTGCAGTCTTGTGAATGCGAATGTCTATGGGTCACAGTTTCCACTTACCATCTGGTGGCCTGTGTGATCGTTTGTCTTCTCTATGCCATAAAAAAAAAACTATATCTATATCGCTCCGGGTAGAGCCCTGAAACTGAAAAAGTTTAGATAACGCATCCGTCACCTTCTGACACGTAAATAAATATGAGAGTGACGGATGATTTATCCACATTTGACACGCGATATAGACGCAGCCATACTAGACCCGCAGATATGTCTGTTAAGAATCTCGTCGATACGTTACTCTGTTGATGCTTGAAAAAAATTAAAATCAAAACGCTTTTGTATTTATAATATTGGTAGGTATTTCCCGCGGCTGCTTATAGAATGAAGATTAAAATAGTTCGTCATTTCGCATATAAACCGCGTGTTAACAAAGTGCGAGGATTGCGCTCGTAACTCTCTGATTTACGACGCTCTCTTTGAACTGACTGTACTGTGTAATACGTGAAAATCTAGCGCGATCTAGCAAGTTTTAATGTTTTTCCGTTTGTGTGTAAAGGTTTTGTTTGAAACTTTATTTGCGTATTTATTTGTGGCATTTTGACAATGTTATAATCTGTGCTGAGAAGATTATAGGGTAAAGTCACCAGCGGTCAGACCTGTAGTCGCCCTCTGTCTATTCTTCGTATCAGAGAGCGAAAGATATATTTCCCACTCTTGGCACTCATGTAAGGTCGACTACTGGTCTCTGGCTGACTAGTGGTGACTTTACCCTATTCCATCTCCTTATTTTGTAAAAAATCAATGGCTATTTCAAAATAAATAGAAAAACGTAGCAAAAAATATATGTCTACTATTAGTTAAGTTTGATGTCATGGTACTTACTGTTATTGAGTTTCAGTCTGAGATTTTTAGGAATGATAAAGAAAAGGAATAGCTAGTACCTATTTTTATCAATGTTTCAATATCATTGATGTAGACACTTTATTCTACAAAGGAATAACAAAAACAAAACAATGAAGAAATATAAGGACATATTATAGAGGCGGTTTCTCGATATTACAAATAAGGTCGATTCATCGAAAACGGCTACTGGTAACATGAATAACACTAAAAGTACATCATCATCAATATGAATAATTTAGAGGAATATTAATATTCATAATTCAGGACGCAATATTTGAATTTTAACCCGAGTTAACTAAGAAAAAGCAGCAATCTTTCAATTCGTTTGCATTTATGATATAAACTAAAAATATTAGATTTTAACAATTCCATCACAACAATTATTAATGTCGGCTGTCCCCAACAACATTACTTCCATTTTTCTTTTTACAAACAAGAACTAATAAATATCTAACGTCTCGTATAATCGACCGGACATTTAGCCGCTTTGACAGTTATAAATCTCGAATGTCTTTCGCGTAATACGCTCTTTGATAATATCAAAGTATTTTTCTCCACAACATGACAAGGGACTTCGCGCATCTTTTGTAAATATAAATATCCAGTTTTCAAAACTCACTATAACATAGCTAATAAGTTGTCAAATTCTTCATGTTTATTGAGTTGGGAATTAAAAAATGAATAGATTAGCAATTGAGTTAGAACTATAGTTAGAGATCCAGAAACGAAGAAATTAGATAGAGTTGATAGCCAAGATACAATTAAAACATTTCACCATCAATGAATGTATATTGCAAGTATTTTTTAACGATCAGACGTTACGCAAATTCTATATCATAAAGGGTAAGAACATATTCTTTGATCTCTCTTCTTCGGAAAGTAAAGATTTCCTATCTCAATTGCAGGAAAAAAATACATTCCCATCTCTGAGGAAAATTATTTTGAAAGAGTTGATCATTATTCATCAAACACAGCTATTTTTGACTCCTTTCTTAGTTTTTTTTAAAGCTAAAGACCTAATACTTAGCTTGAATATCTCTGGATCCAAGTGATCACATTAAACACTTAGTTAACTAACTATCTAGGTACTATTGTGTTTTACCTTTCAACGTATGTCTTGTACACGAAAAATGGTACACAGCATATTTTTCATATCCCGAATGTTTCAAAACAAAACACAATCTTTCATCGTCCATCGTTCTAAAATTCGATTCCAAAAACAAACTCGATTTATTCGACGATCGAGTTACGAGCGCCATTGACTTGAATCGCAACATGAGTCACAATCGATTAAAATAGTACAATATCGTAAATAAAAATATTTCGACTGATTTATAATCCAGCAGTTTTTTGTCGTATTATGATGGCTAACTGATTTCGCACCGAAATTTTAATCTCTATAGCATTTTTTTTCTTGATTGCTTCTAAACACTTTTAAATACTTCGTTTTCTTTTTAGATTTAGTATAAATAACTGTTATTGTGTACCCGTTTTCGGACGACGGAAACAAATTTATTAATTACAGTATTTTAACGCTATATATTTTATTTGGTCTGATGTTAAAAAACAAGCATATATCACTGAATGCAGTGTTGGTTTGTTATTCAAGTGTAACGTCTTCACGTGGAGTGTCTTCACTAGATCATTTTAATATCCAGAATATTACAGAACGCTGGTATTTCTAAAATACCTCGCCAATGGCATCCGATGTACGGGATTACGACCTTGATGTCTCCAATTAACTCTGGAACTATGTAATTAGTAGGTATTTTTGGCAGTTCACTGCGTTCTAGAGTCGACATTGGAGTAAGTAGGGCTGGGACTGAAGGTAATACGTGTAATAACTCACTTGGTGATAAAGCAACCGTTCAAAATTCTGGGCAACTCGTTATAATACAGTTGTATAATAAATAGTAGCACCGTCAGTGATTCACATTATGTAGATATAATGCATTGCTTGAATATACATTTCATTCTGTATGTAACTTCTGTATGAATTATGATTTATTCCTAATAATTACTTTTGCTCATGATGTGTTTTCATCATCATCATCATCACCATTTACTAGCCGAAAGACGTCCACTGCTGGACGAGGAGACCTATCCCCAAGGATCTCCACGACGGCTGGTTATGTGCTACTCGCATCCATCGGCTTCCCGCGATCTTCACCAGATCGTCGGTCCATCTTGTGGAAGGCCTGCCAACACTTCGCTTTCCGGTCCTCGGCCGCCACTCTAGAACTATTCCGCCCCTATGGCCATCATAATGTGTTTTATGTCATAATTTCTGAATTTAAAACCTTCTAACCTTATTTAGTGACACGTTAGAATCTATCTCTATCTAGCAAGTTCTGACAAGTTTACGGTGTTAGTAATATTAAATGATGACTATTTACAATTACATTCGCAAAATGTGCTTCCCATATTTGAACTTGCTATGATTCAGTAGCGAAAAATGGATAAAATATTTCTAAATTAATAAAAACGGTAGAAGACTACAGATTAACGTTAAATAGAGATATAAAATATGACATCATATCCACGGGTTAACTATTCTATAATAAAAATCATGTTTAACTGTTAAATGGACATGCTTGTCTATAGGTATCTATCGTCTAAAGCAAAAGATGTTGGGGAAGTAGAAAATAATCTAGAAGACGACCAGCTATAAAGCTGTCTTCGATATTATAGAGGTCACGATAAACATGTCAGCCGTCTACATGACGTAGTTCGTTACTGACTAGACATTTGCCAACTATTTATATGACATTTTATTAAAAAACTTCTGACTAAGAATTTGTTTATTTTTTATTTCTGGCGAATGTGACGGTTTTGAACATATGCAAATTTCTAATTATAATAGCGTGATCTGCTTTAGGTACACTTATTTTAAATGTGACAAAATTCAATTCAGCACTGTGATTATCGAAACGATTTATATTACACATAATAAATATAAATGGAACATCAATCACTATTAAATATACAAACAAAAATTAAATCATCAATTTAGATGAAAAACTCAACAATGACAATATAAACACACACTATACACAATCACACATAATTAAACTCTGGAAAGTACAGCGCAAAGCGTAATAAATGGCATTTATGAGCGGACTCTGGAATTCCATCGTTGGAGGGAACGAGAAAGAGGTCACTTGGGAGGAGATCTCTCAGTTCTACTACGATAAAGGGAAGAAGTACTTCTCTGTTTCGGAGAGAGACCGAGAAGAGACGACGATAGTCTACGCAGAAGCACACAAGATAACATTTAATAAGGGTGCTTTGGGATTCACCCCTTTGAACTTTGTCACCATCTACAATATCGATACTAGGAAAGGTTTGTTTGAATGACACCATTCTGTTATATCTAAGTGAAATTCATCTGGCATAGCTTAGTATACGATCCACATTTACTTTTCTAAGTTTCCATAGGTATTTTGATTTAGCTTTCCTAAGCACCAGCATAATGTCTTCACAATACTCTACAATATCAATGAATTCATTAGGAATTATTTTGATGTTATTATGGACACTCTTTTATCGATCTCTTCGTTACGTACTAAAAAGTTATTCGTATAATAAACAATATTCATAGAGAGCCTAGTTTCTTGAATAAGTTTTAATTGACATTGCTTCGCAATTAATAATGCCACGAGATTCTTTCACATTCAATTGTGACTTGGTGGTCCAATATATTGGTAACCTAAATGTTAAAGATGATTCTACAGAAGATACTGGAGATGAATTAGATTACCAACATGATATTAAAGAAGAAACTGACTCTGTTTCCAGCGGAAGTGAAGATGCCGAGCGGCCACGTGGACAAGCCTTCTATCGAGGACAACAGGGATGGCACCGTCAGCATCAAGTATGAGCCGCGAGAAGAAGGCGTGCATGAGCTCTACGTCAAGTACAACGGGGAACATGTCCAAGGTAAAGGTTTGAAGATCTTGATTGAGTCTTATTTAGAAACTGATGATTAGTTTGAAATGAAAAATTCTGAAACTAGTCTAACTTCAAATTTCATGTGTTTCTGGTGGGTACCTATCATTTCATCGAAAGCAGAATTTTATTTTTATCGAAAAGAGTCTAACTTAACCTAATCTATCTAAATAATGTTTAAGATATCCTGAAAACTTCATAGTTTCTGCAAAAAATTATACAATCGATGAAGTGGAATTTGATAAAATGACGGGTTTCTGGCATAAGTATCATCAGTGTTTGAAACTGTTACGTTGCCAGGCGGCATTGCTAAGCGGCTAAAATCGGATGACAAACAAGAATGGCTTCTTATTAGCTTACAATATGTAGTTGACAGGCAGTTCTTGTTTTAGCGTTAACTGGCTGGAAATAACGAGCTCATAACAGGTCACCTGAGAGGAATAAACCGGTGAAATTACTAATTACAATAGATACAGATATTCCTTCTTAACTTATTCGCAAATCTGATATTGCAAATCTTCAAGGCTTACCACTAGGTGGCTCTTCCAAATCATTGTCTATTTAGCTTGCTATAAAGAAAAACATCTTCACTTTTACTGTCTTTTCCAGGGTCTCCTTACAAGTTCCACGTGGACTCCATATCTTCGGGCTACGTGACCGCGTACGGCCCAGGGTTGGTGAACGGCGTCAGCGGCGAGCCGAGCTTGTTCACCATCAGCACCAAGGGGGCTGGTGCTGGTGGGCTGTCTATGGCTGTTGAGGGACCAAGCAAGGCTGAGGTACGCATATACGAGTAATAGATGTTCTCGGAACGCATTATTCCTTGTCGTGTAGAGGGAACCTTGTCATTTGACTAAATCTTTCTTGCCTGTCTATGTTCGGTTTGAAGGTTATTATGTCACTATCACTTTCTTACGGGTACAGTCAAGGACATTCGCGGTCTTTTACTTAAGAAAATTTTGTCTCGTTCGTCGCAACTAGCTAATCCTAAAAAAAACAGTCGAAAATTTATTGGAGAGCAGCAAATGATAAAAAAAATTAAAAGCAATGTTGGATTTTCATTACAAATGATAAGCTACATTCGTATTATAAACCCTCTTTTCTCTAATTACATTTTTCTACCTTTTGTATGTCAATTCCACAATACTTCATTTCCAAAAGTCACTACACTTAGCTGCTATGTTTTCTAACCGTTGACCAGTTTTAACACAGAGTTCTTTCTCAGATCACATGCCACGATAACAAAGATGGCACAGTGTCGGTGTCGTTCCTGCCGACAGCACCTGGAGAGTACAAAGTTTCCGTCCGTTTTGGAGACAAACATATCAAAGGCTCACCTTTCACCGCTAAGGTAAGGAATAAGATCAAGATTCCTGGTTATAATTCTGGTCCCCATGACATGAAAATGCTTAAGAATGAGAGAGTGAGTGTCCTGATGGAGTCAACGGCTCGGGTTTATTTATAGGATAGAAGAAAACATTACTCTCCTTTGTTAAAGTTGATGATAGAATTGTATATACACGAACTTCAAATATTTGCCTTGAAGTGTTGTAGTATATTAAAGATATCACTGTGGAAATTGTTTTATCATTTACTGTATTGCATAAAAAGACTGTACGTAGGTAATTGAGAGACGATGGATTTTGTATTGTCCTTCCCGTTACTTTTAGGTTACTGGCGAGGGCCGCAAGAGGAATCAGATCTCTGTCGGAAGCTGCAGCGAAGTTACATTGCCCGGGAAGATCAGCGACAATGATATCCGCAGCCTGAATGCTTCTATCCAGGTACTATTCAAATTATATAACATAACAATGGTCATGTTACTTATTTTTTTGACAACCAAAACAGCTGTATTACACTTCTGAAAACTTAAATTTTTTGTACAAGTCGTTGTCGACTTGTACTAAAAATTGAAAAATATTCTTATTAAGTCATCACAAAAATCAATACACATTTTAAAGATGATTTCCTTAATCGCAATGGCTGTATTCTAGGCTCCCTCAGGCCTGGAAGAGCCCTGTTTCCTCAAACGTTTACCCTCTGGCAACATCGGCATCAGCTTCACGCCGCGCGAGGCTGGTCAGCACATCGTCTCCGTGAAGAAGATGGGCGTCCACATCCAGAACTCCCCCTTCAACATTACTGTCCAGGATCAGGAAGTCGGAGACGCTAAGAAGGTCAAGGTGAGTACCTATCCAAATTACAAGGTTGTAAAAAAATGTTGCAAGGGAGTATACTGTTAGAGTTCAAGCCTGTTATTGTCTAGACATTGCTCATAATTAAAGCTCGTTTTTAACTACTGAGGTCTCGCGCTGACAAAAACCGTACATAGGTATCCCAGGCAGCGAAAGGAACAGAAAAATATATTTCTGTATAATGGCCTGAAACTTGATAGTTCTGCTCATAACACGGCCTAAGATTTTTTTGCTTATAGTATTTATATTTATTTATTTATTTATATTTATTTAGTATATATATTTTTTTGCTTATAGTACTTATACGACTTAATACATCTTTAAACTTAAATATATGTCAAAACCCTAAAAGGTGACAGCTGGAAGGTACCTATATTATAGGTAATATTTCTCTCTATTCCAGGTATCTGGAAGTGCTTTGAAGGAGGGCAAAACGCATACAGAAAACACGTTTTCTGTAGACACCAAGAACGCTGGTTACGGCGGTCTCTCCCTTTCTATTGAAGGTACAATTATAGGATCTATAAAATCTTGATCTTCATCAAACACTTCTTCATCTTTACCTTCAACGTCATGTATATTTAAAAGTTAACTTTTGTGTAAATGTGCCTTTAAAACTTTATTATATTCTTTATTTTCTTTGCGGTTGCATAATGAAACAGTGACAACACATGAATTAACATTCTAGTTTTTATTTTCTACCTCTGGGCTCTAGTTATAATGGCATGGTCTTTCTTATTCCCACTTTTACCTTTCAAACGCCACAGTTGGCTCTGACTGACCACTACAAGTCGTACCGCTGGCGCCTCCGCCACAGCCGTCAAAAGTTGTAGTTTAAAAGAGACTTTGATTCGTTTGAATTAAATTGTAATTTGCATAGCATAGCAAATGTTTGTTATCGCATCACTGGTTCCTGTAACACAGGGAACTCTAGCTCAGGACCAAAAGCCATGATTTCTTTATGAATGTGTTTCTGTTAGCTTAATATTGGGTCCTTACCTATGAAATTGGCGTTGGCGTTTTTTTTTACGTGTTTTATTTCTTACGGAATTTATTCATTTCAATTTTAACTACTAAATTATTTTTAAATTTCATTAATACACTATGTCACAACGGTTTTAGATACAAATGATATGGTAACATTTCTAACTTAATGCTTAAAATTAAAATGTGAACTCAACTCTTTTCATGTGCTGCGAGTTCAAGTATTTCAATTACGCATTTTATGAAGCTAACTATTTTTAAGTAATTAAGATAATTATGTATAATATAGCTTAGAAGTGTCCAATATTCCTGACAGAATTTTGTTTGGTTTGCATTTGACGTTACTAAATACCTAATCCGCAAAATTAAATATATGAAAACCACCGTTTTCATAAGATTTTCCATATAAAACCCCAATTTCATAGGTAATGACATAATAATAATATATCGTAGTTTAAATGCAAAAGGGCCACAAATCAAAATGTGTTTGTGTTGCATTTAAACTCGCAATGCTATATACTTTAAGTTTTAAAACAAATATCTTTTTTGTTTTGTGGCACTTTTGCATTTAAGCAGCGATATTTCATATCATCATATGTCAATTGTCTTACTCTAGATTGCACTTATGATGGTATGGTCTTGCACTTACTACCCTGTGTCTAGGTCCCAGCAAAGCTGAGATTCAGTGCGCAGACACCAAGGACGGCGTGCTGAACATCAGCTACAAGCCCAACGAGCCGGGCTACTACATCGTCAACCTCAAGTTCGCTGACCATCATGTGGAAGGGTCACCGTTCACCGTTAAGGTAGTACAGGACAAAATAGCTTTTATTAATTTTGCCTATGGACAAAAAGGAGCATCTTCTGTATTCATGAATTGTATTGCACATCCAACCTTATTATATAATAACTTTTGAAAGTTTAATATGGTTCTATGAATTAATTGCATATGTGCCTTTTCTTCGTAGGAGGTAGGGAATGCCAATAACCGGTTATAACCGGGTATTTTCATAGAAAAACAAATAATAATCGTTAAATTGCGTTCCCTAGTAGGAGGGCAGAATTGCTTACAATATAAAAAAATATTTAAGTACTATTTAAGTACTTTTTAGCTTTATTTTTCGTGTTTTTGCCATATCTTCAAAATCGATAAACATATGCATGTCTGCCTTTAGGTGACGGGCGAAGGTAGCAACAGACAGAGAGAAAAAATCCAGAGGCAGCGCGATCAGGCGCCGCTTACAGAAGTCGGTACAAACTGCAAGCTCACGTTCAAGATGCCAGGTACCTTTTTACAGGATTCCATTACGTCTTTTTAATTATATATATCGCAGAAGGGTTATAATCTAAGAGAGATATCTTCATTGTGTCAGAAGAAGAACGCCTTATCTGCTTTAGCGAATTGGAGCGACCAAAACGAATACTAGTTAACATAGCGGCATAGTGACCCTGTCCGCAGTGAACCTGCTTACGAGGTTGCATTTACTGGTTCGATTCCCGGTAAGCGCAAACATTTGTGTGATGAGCTCTGAAGTTATTCTGTATATAAGTGTGTATATCCTCGTTTAGTACCCAAAGGCTAGTAAGAGCTTCGATTAGGCATAATGTAGGTAAATTTGTGTGAAAATGGTCACTGATATTTATTTATTAATCAGATTTCATTATTTCCCTTGAGTATAAAACAAAGCATCACGAACCGAGTCCTGCTATCATAATAGTCTATCACTTCTAATCATAATACGCCCTTCCGCAGGCATTACCTCCTTCGACCTGGCCGCCACGGTCACCAGTCCTGGCGGAGTTTCCGAAGACGCCGAAATCCAGGAGGTGGAAGACGGTCTCTACTCCGTCCACTTCGTGCCCAAAGAGCTTGGAGTCCACACCGTCTCTGTCAAGTACCGGGAGATCCATATTCCTGGTGAGTTGAGTATGGTCCAATAAGTATGGTCCAACGAGTAACGATCCATAATGAATGACTGAGTACTGAAGAGAGGATAATGTTCTTCTTACCCAACTGCGGCGGAGCCCAAAAGGGTTATGTTTTTGGCTCCTAAGTATGTATGTCCGTTATTATGTCTATTCGCAAATACTTAATGGCTCAATCGATTTTGATAAGTAATACGTCGTTAGATTAATGTTGATGCACGAGTAGGTGCACAATTCTTCGAAAATGGTGGATTTTATGCTCTTTAACGTTTTTTTAATAATCTCGATAGCAATATTAAACTATGCAGTTCGGTTTTTAAATATTGTTATTTTATTTCGTTATTTCTTATTCTTTATATAACGAAGCTAGACAAATATTTCTATCACTCTTATTCTTTAACGCATTCTATCGTTAAAAAGATTGATGACAAGCGTAAGATAAACTTGGATTTTAGGATACATTAAACCTTATGAACGCCACCGCCGCCGACTAAAATTTAAGTAATCCAGACTTAAAACCACTTACAGATAGTTTAGGTACATGATAAATTTTATAGCCCTTCTACACGATGGCCCAGTAAGAGACGCATTATAGCGTAAAGCGAGCAACATATTCTTGTATCTCACTCTTACGCAATACTCCGTCCCTACGCATGATAGGCCGTGGTCATTTCACATCGCTTACGGGCTTCAAAAACTTAAATATGTCCACATTACACCAAACTATCCATGACTATCCATGACATTCCTAAAATTGTAACCTTCCTTATTTCAGGCTCCCCCTTCCAGTTCACCGTAGGCCCCCTCCGGGACTCTGGCTCCCACTTGGTGAAGGCTGGCGGAGTAGGCCTCGAGCGAGGAGAGGCCGGCCGCTTCAACGAGTTCAACGTGTGGACGAGAGAGGCCGGCGCCGGGCAGCTGGCTATCTCGCTCGAGGGGCCGAGCAAGGCCGAGATCGACTTTAAGGACAGGAGAGACGGGTCCTGCGATGTCTCGTATAAAATTGATGAGCCTGGTAAGTAAAAAAAAAACAATCCCGATTTTTCATATCAACACAATAAACCTATATAGGGACAGTAAATACTTGTTACTGTCCCTTTCTGTTCAATTCAAATGTCCTAATGACAAATAAGGACAGAGCGTACTTCAAACACACTTTGATAACTTAGGATTTACGAGAAACTCACAGCCGGTAACTCTTACAATATCGCACTTCAAAATATAGTATGAACTCAATATCCTCGTTAGTTTTCTTTGAAGTTCATAGAAGTTGTATTAAAGTTGATTATATTTTTAGTTACTACTGTGTTGATCTAGCAGTGCGATATATACTTAGGTAAGTACAGGTCGATTCACAAGAGTTGGCACGAATGGATTGAATGAGTGAATGAAAGTATACTGGTGTGTAAAATAGTAACAGGTTTTCGGTTTGAAATTCGAACATCGGTTCAAAGGACGGCACTCACACAATGATAGGTGACATTACTTTCGTTCAATCCATTCGTGCCAACTCTTGTGAATCGACCTGTACTCTAAATTGCTATAAAATGTTAAGTCGTCTTGTAAAGAATTTAGCAGATTCCAAGCTAATCTGGCGGTGCTTATTTTTAACTACCGAACAGAGAGTAATAAAACACGAAAAGCAATAAGTGCTACAATTCTCCAACTATTAAAATTAAATGTAGTTTTGACCACCGGGATTCCCAGTCCTTAAATTGTCTTTTGCTACAAGATTTCCAAATTCCACCAAAATAAACTACTACCAAGAAGCAAAGGCGACAATTTGCTACACAAACTTTTCTCTACTATCGATTTCATGCGTTATCTACTACCTAAATTTCCAAAAAAACTGAGTTTTTCTCCTCCTAATTGTAAATCACCAGAAAACATTACTAACCTAGGGCAAGTTACAATTCAATGTAAAAAATAACGATCAAAAAAAAAACTTGCCGTATTTTTGAAAATAGAAGATGAATTACAAAGTGTACGAGTACCGTAAAATGTTCCTAGTTTGCTCCCCCATGGGTAACTATGCTCCATAGTGACTATTTCGTTTGTTTATAAGTCAAGGTTGATGACGAATCTTCTTAAAAGAATCGATTTATACATCCGGCTACGAAGTAAATGAAAGCAATAGAATGTTTTACAATACAGATTACCTCAATATAACCATGGAGCATAATTACCCAGGGGGGAGCAAAGTAGGCACATTTTACGGTAGTTGAATCGAGCAACAGTGCTTGCAAAAGTAATTACTCCTAATTATTCCGTTTCGTCTTCTTCCTTAAAATTAGTTCAGTAAAACTTACACGATTGAACATTAAGTAATATTAGGACCAATAAATAAGTTCAATTTCACGGCAAAATGTTTGTTAGCATTATTAGTACAGCTACATTTCTCTACTCACCAAGTTGTTAGAAAACGCAAGGTTTACATGTTTCAGCGAAATGTATGTGTCGCACCACCGACCGACATTCTACGGCAAATAACTCACGGTGTTTTATAGAGCACGCATCGGTATCACCAAGTCAAATGACCCCCGCCCCCAAGGTGCCATACAGGAGTGCGCACTAAAAAACACTCAAAATGCACTTAATAAATAAATCGATGTTCCTTATTCGAATCGCGACCACGCCCTCACCACAACCGACCAATAACAAAAGCGCGCCATGAACCATTTTGACAGTTCGATTTTTTCAATGTTGTTTTTGTTTTTTTTACCCGAGTGGTCAGTTTGTTTTTTAAACGGTAATGGATGTCGCGATTTCGGATGGCCAGTGCGCGCGGCGATTTACGATATTTGTTTTTGCTAATGAAAGTCATAATTTCGTGCGTGCGTACATCGGGATTCTTGAGTTTTTGTTGCTCTGTGGTAATATTGCTCGGATTTAAATTGGCGGGAAGATTTTACGAAGGTTATTCAAGAATTTCGGTAATGTATTTATTATTTATAAGAAAATATTTGAAGAAAGGGAGTTGACTAAGTTTCTTTGTTTGTCCTTTTCCTCAAGATAAATAAATAAATGCCCCATAGAATACATTCGCGAGCGGCGGCCGCTTTGACGGTGGGTTTGATAGCATCCGAATTTTAAACATCTTTTTTCTTGTCCCCACAATAAAAAGAAGACAAGAAGGTTAAATAGTTGACTTTCTTTATAATTCCTTAGAAATTAGGGAAAAAAACAATTAAGTTATTTAGAAATTCCTTTGCTAGACGCCGTCCTGAAGAAAAAAATACGTAAAGGGTTTGAACTAACTAACATGTTTTAGTAACAATTACAAAATGTGTGCATTTTATAAACATAATTTCATTACCTACGTGTCCCTATGCCCTGTGATTTTTTTGGAATATCAAAAATAAGCTGTACTAAACAGTTTTTAAATGGAGAACTATCTAAATTCCAATCATTATAGTTCAAGATATTTTGTAATACAATTATTAATTCGCTTAAATAATAGTTTAGTATAGTCTCTTCTTTATTTAAATATTCATAGCATTTTTCTCAAACTAACTATAGCCAATACGTTCCCTACTTCATTAAAGACACCTTGTCTTTTTATATTAAAAAGCTCTAACAGACTCCGTAAACGTTTATGCAATCAAACATTTCATTTGAAAGCGCGCAAAACGTCCGTTCAAAAACCCGTCTCCGGTAGCATTCCATCATAGCGCTTCGTCTGTCCTTTGAGGAATTTAAAAAACTCTTTTTTCCCCACAGATTATTTTTAAGGCGGTCAATTAAGATTATTTCTAAACACCACTGGCTGGATAAAGTGGAATGCAACTTCTGAATTTGTCTCTGCAGCCATTGTATTCGAGCAGGCAAAAAAGGAGCGCACCCGACAAAGGAGGTTTTTTACGTCAAAATGTTTCATAAATGTATCGCGATTTGACCCGAATAATGACTTAGTTTTGGTTTAGTTTTAATTTTGAGGTGAGAGTATTTTGAGATTGCTGGGTTCTTTAGTGCGTTATCTTTTTATTAAGTCTGTTGGATTTGTGACAAGTTTTTATTGCACAAACAAGGAACTTTTATACGCACTGAATTCTTCTAAATGAGTTTAGTTTAAAATGCTTGTCTTTAAAAATGCTTAAAAACCACTAAAATTTAAATGTTTTCCAGCATGGCAGCTTTGTTGTAGCATAGAGAAGTTTTTTTAAATTATTAATATAAATAGGTACCTACCTAATAAGTATACCTACTTTAATGCAGTGATATCTCGCCTCTAAATTATTTTTCTGAATTCGTTTCTCGAACTCGACCTGCTTTTCCCAAATAACCAAAAACCGTAATTGAAAATTGGTCCGTTTTAAAGCTAGTGCTTAAAATTAAGTTTTTAATAACATCCCACAGAATATACAGAAATAATGGCATGCCGCATGCAGCCATTTGAAACAGTTTAAATCGCCGTCAGCTGGTGATAACGACAATTTGAAGACGGTCACATTTGCATGACTTGTCATACAAGTTTTGGCTTAATCTTTAATTAAATCACTAGGGTGAATAAAGACTTAGCGTAAATTAGCCCATGTCTATGCGTTCATTACGTTGACGACTTAACTGTTAAGGTCCTTGCCAAGTTGCATTACGCTAACTAGCGTTTCTATTCGTTTAGTTTTTAAACCAATCGCGTGACTGTTAGATGACGTGACTTTTCGTATCACGTCATCTACCAGTGACGTATTCATTGTCATAATTTGAGTACATAATCATTGTCACTGTAAACAAACATTATTTAGCTTATCTTTATAGGAACTGACAATTTTTCCTGATTGTAAAGGGCCGTGTAGAAATTTGCCGTCGGCCATCGAAACCTCTCTGAAACTTCGATACTTAATTTTACTTACTTAACTATAAGGGTAATTAGGTAGAATAAATAGAAGGACGAACCAACGACCAACATATTTAGGTTATGCAAAAACACGGTAAAAAAAGTTGTCCTGATTGAATTTCATAAAAACTTGTCGAATAGAAGTTTCCTGCTTTTACCTAAGGGTACTTGTAAAAGTCTGGATACTATAACATTAGGGCTGTGTATAAATATAGATACTATACGACGATGCGCTGGCCTAGTGAATAGTGACCCTGCCTACGAAGCTAGCGGTCCTGGGTTCAAATCCCGGTAAGGGCAGATATTAGTGTTATGAGCGCGAATATTTGTTCCTGAGTCATGGATGTTTTCTATATATTTCTCTATATAAGTATTTATGTCGTTGTCTACTACCCATAATACAAGCCTAGAGCTTAGTTTGGGACTAGGTCAATTGGTGAGACTTTGTCCCCTAATATTTATTTATTTGTTTATTTTATTTATATAAGCTGGGCATATGTATCCTATCCGACCTCATAGTCACCTGATAGCGATACCCTGTCATAGAATTGCCTGTGTCAATTGAAATTGCCAAAGATGTAAACAGATTAGTACTGTTTGACACATAACCTAAAATATTCATCAAACGTATAATTAATCGTTATTTAATCTTAAACTGAATATTAATGTATAGATCAAGTGTATAAATCATTGCTAAGACCTCACTCGATCTGTAAAAGCACGTGATTATGGAGTAAAAGTAGTAATTTGGTTCGTTTAGTTGTTGTTTACATCTTTGCCACTTTCAATTGGCACAGTATTATAGTCTGTGGCCTTTTATGACTAAGTTATTCTGCCCAAAACAAGCCCTCATTAATTACTCAAATAGCCTACAGACTTTTAACAAAGGACGGACGCGGGTGGTAGGACCTTGTGCAGGGTCCGTCCGAATCGCTACCACCTTCTTATCCATTAACCTACCGCCAAACAGCAGTGTTCGCGTTCCGGTTTGGGATAAGACAGCCGGTGAAATGACTAACATAGAGGCCTTCCGTCGAAGTCCTCAGGGCTGGCAACGCATTTGCAGTCTTAGGATTGCATTGCAGTCTTGTAAATGCGAATGTCTCTAGGTCACAGTTTCCACTTAAGTACCATCAGGTGGCCTGTGTGCTAGTTTGTCTTCTTTATGCCATAAAAAATTTAAATAAATGTAAAAATAAAAACATTGATAATTTTGAATGAGGGGTGTGTAATAGATACTTTACAAAAGCTAGACATATTGTTCCATTCTGTCCTCATAATCACTTGATAATGATGATGAGTTTTATCGATCTAGTCTAGGTTATGTGCCCTATACAAGCTCTCATAAATTACTTACCATTACGTTCCATGGTGCTCAAATGCTAACCTCAGTCAAAAAAAATATGAGGAGCCCGATCTTCCCTTTATTTTTCGACATAAAATCATTATAGTCCTATTTTTTATAAATCTGGAATCGCAAGCTTTTCAGATATTTTTAACGTTGTCTAACCTGTAGACAAGGCTAGGTTAAAAAAATCTAGAAAAAGTTACAGTTTCTTAAAAATGACGGTTGATTTTTCAATATTTACTTTTGTATGACATGACGTAAATGTAAAACTGTTCCTTTTGTGACTGAAAAACCACGTATCGCCTTTAAGAGCTTCGGTGGCCTAGTGGCTAAGGGTATCGACTCGTGATCGTAAGGTACCGAGTTCGAACCCACGCAGTCACCATCTCTACCAATGAGTTTTACCTAATGCTTACTGTGGTGATGAAAAAACATCGCACACGTGCACCTTTGAACAGCTGAGTGTGCAAGAGGGTAATTGCACAAAAATATATCGTTAAGGGTCAAAGTGTATCCGAAAACGCTCATCTGTCAGATTACACATAACGCCTAAATTACTAAACGTACCGATGTGAAACTGGCATAAAAAAATGAGCAAAATAGAGTTCTTAAAATTTTTGAAAGGCTGGTGTTTGGAATAAAAATTACAACGTGATAATTTTTTTACCCAACTCACTCTTTTTTTCATCGCTTGAGGAAACCTGAACCGCACAGCAAAAAAAGTAAACGCACCCCAAACTACGCTTTTAATGAAAAACAGTTAGAAGTTTATTATGACACTGCACTAGTGCTTAACATTTTCTTTGGAGTACTGTGCAGTCACCCAATAAAAATATTGAGCATACTTAGAACCTTGTCATTATGACTGCCATTGTTAGTCATACTTGTCATTTGATGTTCAGTTTTACAGCGCACTAAAGTGCTTAATATGGGTACTGTACAATATGGTGACTTTTTGGTAGTTTTAGTTTTTATTTGAGTAATCAAATTCAAATAAACTAATCTTTGTTCTTTTCATTCGATTGGGGATAGGAGAGCAAAATGAATTCTACACGTATGAAAGCGTAAAACAACATGAAACAAGACTTGTACTTCATGCATACTTTCCACAAGCTGTGACATAATGAACAGAGGTCCCACAAAAACCGTATTAATAAAAAAAATCCCCTAAAAACCCTAATAAGAAAGAGGAAGCGCCGGCCAGCGACCCGCGACATGTCAATACGACCACTTTGCATGGCCTACATCATTATTTGGACCTCTGCGGGCCTGGTTGTACTGATAACTAACCGTTGTTTAAAATATGGTTAGAATGCCAGAAAAAGGCATCGTTCTTGAAGTTTATGGCTGTCCTAGCGTCGCTGAGGCGAACTTGTAACCTTTTACTACAATATGGTAGTAGTATAATATGGTTTTACATATCTTCACGAAAACTTGGTTACATTATCTTGTCAGAAAAGACTGGCAACTTTTTTATCAATGTCAAGATGGGGCTGTTAGTGGCTTAAAAGACCTAGCTGCTTTTCGTTTTCGATCGCATCCAGTATTTTTAACAAGAAAATAAAACCCCTACAAATTTATTGTTTCTGTAGTGTTGCCGACGCGACGGTTCCTGGAATATCAATTCTAAACACGCTTTAAGCCCACAAATAACAGAACAATTTATCCAGCCGTTAATTATTGTTGATCGACGTCAACTAAAACTTCTAATCATGTGTTACGTCGATGGTAAAAATCGACACAAGACACTAATAAGTCGTTTTGCCGACATAAGTTTGACGTTTGTATTGTCAGTTGTCAGTTACATCCCCGTGCCACCGGCCCCTGTCTAATTTGCTGAAACAAAACCAAACTCGAAAGAAACCCAGTAAAAACAAGACATTTTTGTACAATCAGCAAAAACGTGGTCAAAAAACCCCAGTTCGGATGTAAATAAATCTGAAAAACAATATGGCCACCGCGAAGTTCGCAACTCGCCATACTGGAAAAAACATTCGTATGTAAAAATTTAAATTTAAACCAGCCTTGGGAAGAATTATTGGAGGCATCGTTAGTCCGTTATTCAGATTGAGTGACATTTCTTTAAAGATAAGGGTTTTAGAGCAATTTAAATTTAGTTTTTTGTCCAATTTTGTCGGGTTTTTAGAGCGCTATACAAATTTATTAGAGTATTAGTCGGGGTTTGGAAAGGGATTAGAATTTCAAAGTGTCCCGATCGATAATTGCGAACAGGTGGTGGTCGTGGGAGAACCGTTTTGTTTTGCAACGTTTTGTTTTATTAATTTTATCAGTATTAGATATAAATAAAACCTGAGACATGACGACAACTGTAGGTTTAAAATACTACAATTCACTTTTAAATAATTAAGTTAAAATGGTGTGGATGTGCAAGCACTGCAATGAAAACACTAATTTTGTCACCTATTGGTATCTATTCCACTTAGTTTTAGCCCATCAGTCTTCTAAATCGTAATCTAAATTCAAATATGTGACTACCAAGCTCTGATTGTAATGATTTCCTGCGTAATACAGTTAGTTGTAATGAAACAAAAAGTGCCTTTTCTTTTCGATAGATGGCGCGCGCAGGGTAACTTTAAACTTCAGAACATTTTAACAGAATGTTGACATAAGACGATAAATTACCATTATAGTATTCTGTCTTTCTCTGGAAGTACATTTCCTTGTTGTTAAACTAGCCATGAAAAAGGATATCTTTTAAAAAAAACTGTTGCAGGGAGCAATGGCCTTCTCCACTGTTTTCTCCTCTTTGTAATAAGGACGTCCACTGCTAGACGCTTTTCGCATAATTCTACAAATCAATCAAATCAAGGGCTTCATGTCTCCGGTTTATCTTGTGACACGGTTTTTTTTATACCACAACGGTGGCAAACAAGCGTACGGCTCGTCAGATGGTAAGCAGTTACCGTAGCCTATGGAAGCTTACGATACTTTAGCGCTAGTAAGTCACATTGACCACCCCAAAAACTATAGATTTTTATGTAACGTAAATTATTTGCTTATTTTTTCACCAGGTGAATACCGCATTGGGCTGAAGTTCAACGAGCAGCACATCCCCGACTCCCCCTTCAAGGTGTACATCTCCCCGGCTATCGGAGACGCTCATCTCCTGGAGGTGGCGCAGTTCCCTGACGCAGCCCAGGTGGACAAGCCAGCGCAGTTCTACATCCGGCTCAACGGAGCCAAGGGAGAGCTGGACGCTAGGGTAAGGAACCTTTGTCATGTATATCTCCTCGGCTATCGGAGACGCTTATTTCCTAGAGGTGGTACAGTTCCCTGACGCAGGCCAGGTGGACAAGCCACCACAGTTCTACATCCGAATCAACGGGGTTAAGAATGACCTTGACGCAAAATATCATTTGAATAATGAAATTAAATTCAGAAAATTTATACATTAGTTCGCTTCTTTGACACAAGAACATTCTTACTAAAATTCTAAATGCAAAATTACGGTTGTTATTTGTTTCGTTTTCGCAGTTCCACACGTCAACCGATTAACATAAAATTTGGTGCAAATATAGTTTAATTCCTGGGCACACTTTTTATCCTAGAAAGTTGGACAGTTCTCGAGGGAATAGTGATGACCAACTTCTACGCATACGGAGTCCCAAGCAAAAGCCAGTAAATTCTAAATTTCAAGTAACTACGTTCGCTATACACTCTGTGGTTTATCACTGTTATCAGTCAGCCAGCAACGGTTTTATAATAAAAAAAAACATTCGCAAAAGCTTGCACCAATACAATAGAATTATCATTCCTTGTTTAAATAATGCATTCGCTTATTCTTCCCCTAAATTTCGCTAAACTATGCAAAAGCCACGTTTCCGAGACAGTTAAAGATTTAGTGAATCTCTCACCGGATCATAGCGATACTTTTAACGCAGACAATATGTCTTCCAATAAGGCGACGGTATAGTCAGATTGAATATCATTCGGATAACTTACCGTTTAAAATATGTTTGGTTGTATGCCATGTTTAAACACAATTCAATTGTACATGAAACAAATTAATTTAGTAAAAATAAAACGCATATTATGAAACAAAATTTACAGGGTCAGCATATTAAGAAATTTAATTTAAATGTATATAATACTTTGTAAATCTTTGTTAAACACAACAATTAAGTGTTGAACCTGTTGAATGCTATAATCTAAAAAAAAACGTAGTTACCGCGCAGATGACGTAACTAGCTATATTCTTCAATTTAAACTCGTATAGGTACAACTAACTATAAATTTAAATAGATAACTATATTTTTCGGATGTCGTCAAAAAAATAGTACATTTCGAATCTCAGGGCTTGATATATCCGTTTGCTATCAATGTGTTTATTTAACCGCTTAAAAATATTCGAATAAGTAAAACAACCAAAATAAATAGGTATCACTATGGTTGAACAGTAAAAATCAGCTCTTTATATACCGTTAAACGGGGTGAGTAGGAATAAAACCTAAAATGAAGCATATGGTACTAATTATAAGACTGAAATTATTTCCAATAGACGTAACGTCATTGTCCATTGAATACTTGTTCTTATTTGTAACAAGTTATGATTTATTTCAGGTTGTATCCCTCCTCACCCCTTAATCCCTTCTCATCCCGTTTTACGTTAGTTAATACGAGTATTACAAGAACCATACTGTTTTTGGACGTTCACTATTAAATGCCGCTCATTCCCAAAATACCAGTACCTATTTCAAAATACCAAACTACTATTTTTACCAGGTTCTCAAAAAACCAGACTCAAAATGTTGGGTAAAGATAATAAATAATACCCTAATTTGTATGTTTAGTTTTGGGATTCCGATATATTGAGAATCAGGTATTTTGAAATACTGGTATTTCGGGAATGAGCGTTAAATGCGCGTAACGTAATGTTATTTTCGCAGCCGACTATACTCATGCCTATGAGGGGTCAATTTGATTTATCGTGTGAACATGACGGCGAGTCCGACTGTACGTCATATTGGACACGGATTTATGATGGATAGTTCGCGGAGATAGTTCCAGAAAATAAAAGAATTTTGCCACAGTTGTTATATTACACAAATATAAGTCTTGTGATATATTAGGGACATAACTAAAATTGTATATCAGGGGACTATTCCACACAAATTGAACTAAATCCAAGCTCTAGGCTTGTACTATGGGTTTTATTCTATGGGTATTCTATACTAATATTATTAAGCTGAAGAGTTTGTTAGTTTGTTTGCTTGACCGTGCCAATCTCATGAATAACGGTCCCGATTTGAAAAACTCTTTCAGTGTTAGATAGCCCATTTATCGAGGTGCTATAGGCTATATATCATACTCACATAAACCGAAGCGAAGCGAGGGCGGGTCGCTAGTTAATACAATTTAATTATACTTCTGTGGTGACCACATAATTAGGGACACTTGCTTTTATCCCATACAATTTTGACAACCGATCAAAAACTCCTTAACCAATTTTATTTTTAGTTACACTTATGTTTAACTTATAATACTAACGTTTAAATGTATATATTTATCGCTGTTGAAACAAAACATTATTTTGTAAGGATGTTAAAAAAAATGGCGTTCATACAAAGTTGTAAAACAACGAACGAACTAGATTAATTTGACAAACCGCTACCAGTGGGCATTGTTCCCAAAATGCTGGCAGCATTGCCATGTTGAATGGCAATGCTTAATCTTTGTGCCAAGTACAGGGGCCCATTTCATAAAAGCTTGTAACTTGCAATACAACTGGAAGTCTCTTTTTAATACATACTGTTGGAAAGATAGTTCTTTCCGCTTATAATATAAGCTATTATTTTACATGCAATCGGCGCCAGCCCAGCATTGGTAAGACATTTCAAATCTTGTAAACTATTCCTTTACACGCAACAAACTTAGCACTGTTTTACTGCAACATTATCAATATTCAGTAACTTCATGGTTGTGCAATGTTAGGATTGGCTTATTTTATGCCTAGCTTATATTATCGCCTCGCTCCGGTATAACTTTAGCCTATGAATCCTTAACACAACAAAACCCATAGAGTCGAAGTGTGTCCAAAAGTAACCCACCAATAAGATAATTGGCCTATTGTCGATCACCTTTTAGCCCTTCAACTTCTCCACGTATTTCTGGGGTGCTAGTAAAAAAGGGTACAAGTCGCCTGAAGTTCAAGTGAAAAAGGGTTTAAGTCTAGTTAGTATACTCCGTTCATGTTACCTTTTTATATTACGAGTTAAGTCGACTTGTTCTCCAGATTTGTCCACGTTAAATCCCCATAAATATCACAAGCGCCAAACAATTGTTTCGCTCTTCCCCACGCTACCCTACATTGGCGGAAAAAATGTAATAAAACGAACTGACCGCACGTGACCTCCCCGTGCGGAATAAATCTCGCGCGCGTTTCATATTTTATAACTCTGCTGAAGAGCTTAGAATGAAGATTGTGACAGACATACACCCTTGTGCAATGCCAAATAAACTCAAAAACTCAAGGTTCTGCCCGCATAGATTTCGGTTATCGTTATTCCCTCGGAAGAATTTAATTTTTTCCGGGTATAAAAATAGCCTATGGGTTAATCCATGGTATAAACTGCTCCATTTCAAGCCGTTGCAGCGTAAAGGAGTAACAAACCAACTTTCGCATTTATATTTAATAATAGTAGGATACACTACAACACAACAGTACAAATCAGCAAGATTAGGGCAAATTATGAAACGTTGTGCTGTAGTCTAAACTCAAATAAGTAGGACTCACCTCAGCATGTGCTGCAGCCAGAGCTACATTGCTGGACTCTGTGGCCAACTTAGGCCAGAAAAATACTATTAAAAACCGCATTTTGTTAGGAATTTGAGCAGTCCTCTGATTTACGTCAATCATGGGCATAATCTTAACCTACCTGCCTATGGCGATCGAATTACGTTTGGAAAAGTCTGCAATTTCGTTGAGTAAACTAAAATAATTTGATTTATAATTGCCATAAGCAATTTCTTTTCACTAGCCTGTTTTAGTGTCCCGCTGCTTGGCAAAGGCCTCTCCTCTTTTTCGCCACTCATCCCCATCCAGAGCGCACTCCTGCCGATCCATCGCAAACGACTCAAGCGACATAAAAAAACCTTTCTTAGTTATCTTTTTTTTATTGACATTGAATAAAATGCCTGTAGGTACTCTATACCCTTTTTGAATATAGAAGTGTACTTTTTAATCTTCTACCTCATTCCTAACTCTATGGTTAACTGACGGGATGAATACGGAGCGAAGCTGCTGCGATGCGATATAAAAAATACGGACTACCCACAAAAGAAAACTTCACGCGTTAAAACTGCAATACTGAGCTTTTCCAAACACCGTGGTCCAAATTCGTGCTTCAAAACCTGTTGTAGGTATAATATTTTACGTAACACCTGGCCATAATGTGAGTTTTATCGCACGCTGCGCGCACGGTAAAACTCGCATTGTGGCCAGGTGAAGACGTAAAATTGTGTACTCATCACGGGCAGTAAAAAAGAAAGCCCTCTATCGCATATTTACAACCCTCGCCTACGGCTCGGGTCTCAAATACCTGCGATTTCGGGCTTTCTTTCTTTTACAGCCCTTGTTAAGTAATGTACTAAGGCCCGTACCGAAAAGTTTTTTTACAAAGTTTGCATATTAGTAAAATACTGTCTGGTAAATGTTTTTTTTTTCTGATTATAATTTTCAGTAAGTGTCATTTTGATGTATCAATTCACATTGTTAATTTAGGCTGGGTATTGTTTTAATCAAAAATGCAAGACGATAAAATAACTCTGAGAGAAAATGTTTTGCGAACGTATCTGGAAAATCCTGATTCAACTTTTGCGGCGGTCGGGAAAATGGTGAAAGTAAGTCGTGCAACGGTGCGAAATATAGTTAAGCGATACTTGAATGAATACAGAATTCAAGACAAAGCTCGAAGTGGACGCCCGACAGGTCCATCAAGTAAAGCTTTAGAAAAGAAAATAGTGCTTATAAGAAAAATTGTAGTTTATCGGTGCG
Source organism: Acleris laterana (assembly GCA_963966035.1). Taxonomy (NCBI): domain Eukaryota; kingdom Metazoa; phylum Arthropoda; class Insecta; order Lepidoptera; family Tortricidae; genus Acleris; species Acleris laterana. Next base: position 3,261,308 of record OZ014462.1, read on the forward strand.
GGACGTGGCAAAAAAATTGAAAACTAGTACATCTATGGTCCAGAGAGCGAAAGTACGTCAAAATTTAAAGTCCTATAAAAAAGTAAAAGCCCCAAAACAGTCGATAAAACAATTCAATAGTTCCGTTACAAGGTCAAGAAAATTGTACAAGCTGCTTTGCAGTATGAACGGAGCATGCGTTCTCATGGACGATGAGACGTATGTAAAAAAAGATTTTTCGACTTTGCCAGGTGATCAATTCTTTACAACCGAATCAAGGGCTAATATAAACGATCAAAATAAATATATTTTTATGGAGAAGTTTGGAGAAAAATATTTGATATGGCAAGCAATATGTTCCTGCGGAAAACGCACTGGGTCATTTATCGTGAAAGGTACCATAAATGCAGATATTTTTGTCCAGAAATGTATAAAAGGTTTTATTTTACCATTTATAAGGCAGCATGAAGGGAATGTGCTGTTTTGGCCCGATCTGGCTACTGCACATTATGCCCGTGCCACACAAGAGTGTCTGGCTTCAAATAACGTGCAATGTGTGTCCAAAGATATGAACCCCCCGAACTGCCCCCAGCTACGACCCATCGAGCGGTATTGGGCATTAGTCAAAGCAGAATTGCGTAAGAACGGTTCACCAGCAACATCAGAGGCAGATTTAAAAAAAAAATGGAAAAAACATGCCAACAAAGTCACCGAAACCACTGTGCAAAACTTAATGGCAGGCTTGAGGAGAAAAATCCGTTTGTTCAGCCGCAAAACTCTTAAAATATAAAATTTGTATATTTTTTGTAAATAGACACTTTTCATAATATAACTAAAATAAAATATCTTTGCTGTTCATTATAGTTTCATTAATATCATAAATATAGTATGTAAAAAAACTTTTCGGTACAGGCTTTAATATGTAACTAACTGTTGCGTGCGACTCCACAGCAGAAAAATATAACAGAGCCTATGTCACTTAAGGTGAATGTAGCTTTCCAATGGTGAAATATTTTTTGAAATCGGCACAGTTGTTTTTGAGTTTATCGTTTACAAACATACACACACACACAAAAATGCAAATCTTTCCTCTTTATAGTATTAGTGTAGAAAGAAGAAGAAGAAGCTGGAGCTAGGGACTTGGTGGGAATATTCTTTGGATACCCTAGGGGTACACTAAGAAGCGATTTTCGGAGATTCATCCCCTAATAGGTTAAAATAGGGGTAGTAGCGAAAAACTAATAATACGCGAAAGAAGTCGCAGGCGTCCTCTAGTAGGAAAATAACCTGCTAGGGAATATAGAGATCAAAAAATGTAGAAATAATTCAGAATTGAATTGAGTAAGGTGAAATTGGATTAGAAATTTGCAATCTCACGGTTAACCATAAGGTCCCAACAAAATGTATGCAGCTCCATGGAGGTTATCTCCCCAGCCTCCTATGTCACCTTCTTGACAATGACAGGTGACAGGTGACAGGTGACATTACTGTGTACATGGCGCAGCTTGTATGAAACCTAGTGATGCATCAGCGTGTTGACTTTGCAATTTATACCGAATTGTCACCTGTCATTGTCAAGTTGGTGAAATAGGGGGCTGATGTCCGCTTGGTAGCGCATCGTGTCATACAATTTGTTGGTGTCAGCGACTGGTTGCTCTTAGTGATTGTTGGATAATCGTCTGTATTATCATATGTTAAAGTTGATGAGGCCCCCACCCTTACTTCCAATTTTAAAACTTTTGCCTGCGTGTTCAGCCTCGTTGATGGTGACCAAATATTTATTTGTGTGATGAGCGCGAGTATTTGTTCCTGAGTTTTGGGTATTTTCCATGTATATTAGTAATTATTTCACTAAGTAAGTTTATCGTTGCCTAGCACCCATAGAAGCCTAGAGCTCAATTCTGGGATCCTAAGAAAAAGGGTACAAGTCGATTTAACTCGTAATAAAAAAGGGTATACACTTTAACGGAGTATACTAGACTTAAACCCTTCTTCACTTGATCTTCAGAATTGTGTGAGATGGTCTCCAATATTGATTTCATTCGTTGATACCTAAATCCGTTTCCTTACTTACCTTTTCCTTCCCAGGTGATGGCCCCCTCTGGAAAGACTGATGACTGCTTCATCCAGAACATTGACGGAGACCAGTACTCCATCAGGTTCATGCCGCGTGAGAACGGCGTCCACAACATCAACGTCAAGTTCAATGGCGTCCACATGCCGGCGTCACCCCTCAGGATCAAAGTGGGGAAGGACGATGCGGACCCTGCGGCGGTGCATGCTCATGGACCTGGATTGGGAGCTGTTAAGACTGGTAAGGCTATATGTAGATACATGTAAAACTTTTCCTTCCGTGACTGATTGACTCACTGTCTGACAGATGACGTGCAGTCCAACGCTGGATCTAGGGACTTCAAATTTCGAAGGAACACTTCTTAAGTACTTAAGCCATGTGGTGGCCGGCTTAGAATAGTGCCACTCCATCTCTTTCCGTGTGGTTACAGAATTGTCAACAAGTTTATTGAGCTGTTGGTAATTCTGTAGCTCTGCCTACCCCGCTCTGGAAATAAAGACATGAGTTTATGTATGTATGTACGTAAGCAGTGCACTAATAAAGTATTTTTCGAAAATCAAGTCCTAACGGGATGAAATGGAAAGTAACGAGAAAACAATTGTACATTAACATTGTAGCTTAGTTCAAAATCTGCTTCTCTAACGTAGATAAAAAAAAACTGAATTTATTTAGAAAAACATAGTAGAGGATTGATGAGAACTAAAATTACTATGCGAAATTAACGCTCTTCAGTCACTCAGCCAATTTCTTGAAATCCATCATGATAGACTAATGATTGAAAAACCAAAAGAAGAGTGTTGATCGGGGTATACCTGCAGAATTACCTCCACAGCATAAGCTTCATCATTTTCTTTTGGTGTCCAGGTGTGAAGACCGACCTGATCATCGACACATGCAACGCTGGCTGCGGAAACCTCGCCGTCAACATGGACGGGCCTTCCAGGGTCGCCATGGACTGCACGGAGGTAGAAGAGGGCTACAAGGTACGTAGAACCAACAACGCCACATGCTGATGCTAAAGCTATCTTTGTGTTGGCGTAGGCAAACAGATGAAAATCGTCGTCATCTGACATTGTAATGTTTTAATGCGTTAATCGCCGTGCTTAGAAACATTTTTGGTACATCTATATCATCTCCTATAATATGTTCAGAAACAATAAGCAAATGGCCACATTAAAGTATAAAGTAGTAAGTAAACATCAACATACAGGTACATTATAGGTAAGATATCGATGGGTCCTACGAATAAGGGCCAAAGTCGCATTTTGACAATTTTGAGTTTTTTGTGTTAAAAGCACCACAAGACCACCCTTAATAACATCATTAAAAAAAAACACCGATATCTTACAAATTAACCGAGATATTTCTGCAGTAGAAAGGTCAATGTGTAGTCAATTTAAACGTAAAAGGGCCTAAAGAAAGTTTGATACTTTTACGCCGAGAAAAACCCGCCGTTCTTTTTAGTCTATGGGTCTATCTGTCACATAGACACTTGTACGCTACTCGAGTTCGTGGCGTATCGTGAGATTGCACAGTTTGGCCTTTTTTTTCAGAGCATCGAGGGGCAACAAACTTTATATTCTATGTATGGATGTATGTATGTTTATATGTAAGTTTGTATGCATGTAGGTATGTATTATACGCGATCAAAATCGGACGTTCCACTTTAGTTCCTAAACAATTGGACCGATTTTGATAAAAGTGATGTCGTATGATTCTGCAAGACGGTGCGAGTTTCATGGATGAATATGTAAGGGTGCGTCACACTAGTTAGCAGTGGGGTTTTAGGTACTTTCTACGTTTCTTTTCACTTTTACATTCCTGTTAGCTATGCGTAGATATAGGTAATGCATTTTTTTTAAATCTTCTGCCTTGTTTTTCACTGCCACTAAGACATTGGAAAACTCTTATTAACGTTTGTTTCGATGATGTGATGACCATTGTTAGACCTTGAAGAAGGTTACCTACTGTTTTACATAGAAAAGTCAAAGCCATATGTATTGACAACTCCCCAGAAAACTCCTTTGATAATTTATCGCCTGCAAATAATAACTCTTTAACATTATGTAATGATGATGACCACGAACCTAAACAAAATACGGACGTCACGTTGCACAAGAAAGGTGTGAAGTAAGTATGCAAGGTCGGCACGAGTGACACTTTACGTCGTTACAGTCATTTTGCAGGCTTCACTCATGACTAGGGTTAGGACTTTTGGTGGCATATCGTGGTTCTAGAATCCATGGAGTCGCTATTTCCTAATTATTATAAACATGCCACTTTGATTTTGGCCTTCAGTATTGTGATATTCTAAAATAAACTAAATTGGTATGATTTATCAATACCTACTTATATTTGTTTGTAACGCTTTAACAACGGAGATGACTCCTTACCAAAATTCAATTTAAGTACTTAACAAATTAGTTAATGAATGAAATTAAATGAAATTTAAAAATATTGTTATGACAATACTGAAGGTCAAAATCAAGGTGGTATGTTTATAATAATTAGGAAATAGCGAACCCATAGATTCTAGAATCACGATATGCCACCAAAAGTCCTGACCTTACTCATGACGTGGTTACGTCCGTTTTTTTCCGGTCAGTGGTCTTTACCTACTACCAAAATGAAATAACACCGGTGGTGTATCATCGGGTCAATCGAGCGAAGTGTTGGCAGCATTCCACGAGATGGACCGACGATCTGGTGAAGATTTCCGGTAGCCGATGTATGCATGTATGTAGCACAAAACCGGCCATCGTGGAGATCCTTGAGGAATGCCCATGTCCCGCAGTGCCTCATGATGATCTTCGGGTACTCATACACGCGAAGTACCTACTCTTAACTTAAAGTTTCCGTCTAGGTGTGGGGTTCAAACTAGAACAAATTTAATTTTGACTGCGTTTGATAATGTAAATGAAGAAGTTAATTTTTAATACAGTTGCTCAAAAAGTGGTACTTTCGTATCAGGCGGAAAGTTGATTTTTTATTTATTTTTTTATTTAGTGTTGTTCCAAGCCATGCATCTAACCAAAAAATCTGCATGTTCAACCACTTTAAGTAATATTTTCTCTTTTGATTAATTACTGTTTTATTATACCTAATCGTGTCCTAACGCAACATTTGTCCGAATTATCGTTCATCCTTAAGTCATTTTCACCTGAATTTTACAACTTTTTAGTGTTATTATAATACAACCTAACGTAGGTAGTTCGGGGTTAAAGGTACTACAACGTTGCAAGTTTTGAAATTAATTCACGTATATAGACCAAACTGGTTTATTTAACGTAAATTATCATCGTTTTATTATGTGTAAGTAATTTTTCGTCTTTTTGTGTTAAGTTAAGTTGTTTCAGGTTAGTTTTATAACGGACATTGTATTATTTAAGGTTTTAAAGTCATACACGTATATGTCTCAAAGTGACACGTTGGCCTTTGTACTGGTTTTTTTTATATAAATAAATTGTGGTAAATACACGTACAAAGGCTTAAGTGAGCTAGTTTTTTATAAAATATATTTAAATAAAAAAATGTGTGATACGATTGAACCTCATGGGACTTAAAACAGATATGCCAAGTTTCAGCACAAATGGATGAAACATCTCTGAGTTACGACCTTTACGGACTTTAAAGGCCCGTCCTGTAAAATTAAGATTTTACACTTAGGCCCTTATTCGTAGGACCCATCGATATAGATACAGATTTCTCACATATTGTAGAAAACTTACGATATACATGTAGATAAAGTTATGTATGATACATAAGTAGGCATTTAAACACTCGTGTGATGTTATTATGAAACTTGCCTCGGGCTCGTTTCATAAAACTACATGTTAATCCTGTCACACAACTTAATTTTTCATACATTGACGCAACCTTGTAATGTCAATATGAAATGCCAGACTGGCAGTGCGGTGCGTTTTCGTGGATTGAAAACACTATAAATGTTACACATGGAGGAAAAAATTGTGATATGTAGGGTTAAAGAAGCAAACCGTTTAAACCGGTTTGAACCGTTTAAAGAAGCCTTGAATGGCCTATATAATACCAACTCCCTTTTTATGAATTATCGCATTTCATAGTTTTTATTATTTTTTTATCTATCCCAGTTTGTCTCAAACTGTACTCGGAATTTGCGATCTTCTTTGAATAAATAGTATAATTTTAATAGTTCGTGATATATCCCTAGCTCTTATTCTGAACGCATCATAGCTAAAATATTTTCAAAATATACTTAAAATATTATGCTCTGTCCGTATCTGTCACCGTCACAAAGGATACTTTAATAAAACAGGTTTATAGTGCGTTTACAAATAAGGAAGTATGTGTTGCAAAAGCGATACGTCGTTAAAACAGTTTGAGAATCGCTGGTATATCGTTACGTTACTTTAGAAAAAACTCGTATCTGATATTTGAAAATCGTACTGACGATATCTCAATTATTTATCTTTACTTTAGAATCTGTTCTTCCAGCCCCCGTCCCGTCCCGTGCCGTCCGTCTGTCACTTTCGGAGCATTATGCTGCCCTCCTAAGCCAATAATCTGTATCTTAAATTCAATCACCAAAGCAGATTCAACTCTATAACCTTAATTATAAGGTTGATATTACTACAGGAGGTTTATCTTAGTTACTGCGTTTTTTCTTAGGACGGCAGTATGCTGAGCCAGTGTCCGATTCACTGCCGCGAAGACACTCCCTACTTGTTTATTGCTGTTTTCTGTTTATACTTTATATGTGTGTCTACTGGGTGTAGTGAATAAATGTATTTTTCTATTAACCTGTGTATATTTCTAGGTGCGTTACACACCTTTGGCTCCTGGATTCTATTACATGAGCATCAAGTACAATGGTCACCACATCGTCGGCTCCCCCTTCAAGATTGAGGCTACTGGTAAGTGAATACAGCTCAAAATGCACCAGGATATTTTAAAATATCCTTTTTTCATCGTCTGCGGGCCTAATATGGCTGCGTTTATCGCGTGACAAAGTGTGGATAAGGCATCCGTCACCTTCTGACACGTAAATAAGTACGAGAGTGACGGATGCTTTATCCATATTTGCCACGCGATATAGACGCAGCCATACTAGGTCCACAGGTTTTATCAACCTCTGATAAAATAGACGGGATTTATAAGTTTAACGTTTGTATCTGTGCCTGTCTTTGGCATCGTAACTCCCAAATGAATAGACCAATTTTCATGATTTTTTTTAAAGATAGACTGTTTAATCAGCGTGGTTCTAATGAAAATTGGGCCGTTTAACAGATAGGGTAGAGTCACCAGTGGTCAACCAGTGGACAGTCGGCCTCAGTCTATACTTTGTATGAGTGGGAAGAGTAAGAAATATATATTTCCTCTATTTGCACTCATATAAGGTCGATTGGCTGACCACTGGTGGCTTTACCCTATCAGCTTTGAAAAAAAGTGTGCCATATTAGGGGATTTTATCTATCAAATCAAATAGTTATCATTTTCAGTGTCGTAAGCAAGTCATTATCGATTTAAAAGAGATCGTGAAGAAATACTCTATTGCCAAGACGGGCACGATTTCGTTTATATTATTCTGAATTTGTTTGTGCAGTAATGTTTACTGAGAAATAGTGATGCAACTTTTCTTTTTTAGGGTTCCGTATCCAAAGGGTAAAAACGGGACCCTACTACTAAGACTCCACTGTCCGTCTGTCTGTCACCAGGCTGTATCTCATGAACCGTGATAGCTAGACAGTTGAAATTTTCACAGTTCATGTATTTCTACATACATACATATATATACATTAAATCACACCTGTTTCCCAGAGGGGTAGGCAGAGACCACTGAATTCCACCAGCTACGATCCTGACAAATTTCTTTCGCTTCTTCCACGTTCATACATCGAGTCAAACACGCACGGTTTCGGATTCTTCAGTCTTACTCTATCAATCAGTTTCACACCACACATACTACGCAAAGAGCGTATTTCTACTGCATTTACACCACTTTTATATCTACTTTTATTTCTGTTGCCGCTATAACAACAAATACTAAATATGGAATAAAATAAATATTGAAGTGGAACATATAACAAACGTGATGATGATGAATAAATTGAGACTTGTAAATATGACATTGCTTCTTTTGATACCCATGACCAGTTTTCGGATTTTCACAAGCTTTTTTTAATTCGTTTGTCTGTCATTACCATTCAAAAATTAAACCACTTACCACTATCGTAATTGGCTAAATAGCTAAGAGCTCATCTGATGATAGAGGCAGAAGGTCTGTTTCCATCTCTACCGTACTTAACATAGACCCATACGGAGTTTAGACTCGATAGTTTGGTCTCTTTAAGCAGATGATAAATGTCCAAACAATCAGACGGCAAAATACATATACCTGTTTCTATATTTTCCATCAGGCGGAAACCTAGCAGAAGTCGGTGCCCAGGAAACCTCATCAGTGACGGTGGAAACTGTCCAGAAACTGGCCAAGGCTGGTCAGAAGCTGGGTCCAGTGCTACCCAACTTCAAGTCGGATGCGAGCAAGGTCACCAGCAAGGGCATGGGGCTGAAGAAGGCGTATCTGAACAAGCATAACCAGTTCTCGGTTCATGCGGGTGATGCTGGTAAGATTCTTTCTTTGAAAATGAATATTTACATTTTTTTTAAAAAAGTTTATCAGCTAATGTGACAGGAGATTCATTTGCCTAGCTGAAGATCGGGAGCAGTAGCGTGCATTGGGAGAGGTCTTTGTCCATCACGCTAATAATTATGATGATGATGAACTGATGATGATGACCCAACAAACAAAAACGTCGCATAAGTCTTGACTTGTACGACATAAAGTTGGATAGCAGTCTTATAATGGTAATGAGATGACTACTAGGTCCTATAGACGTCTTTAATTTAACCTATTAGTCGTGCGACGAATATGTCATAATACACTGGTCTTAGCAACGTCGGTAAGACTAAACTATACGACGTTTTATTACAGTCTTAGCTTAAACGTTTGTACGACAACGCAATTGTCATACTAACGTTATAGTCCATTAAACGATTTGAACTGACCAAATTAGGTGTTTGAAAAACCTTTATATGACATTTATATAACGTAGCATTGTATAGACGTTTTTACAGTGACGTTTATAAAACCACCACTATCTTGTTTTTCTGCGGTTAATAAGCGACTCTTAAATGACTTTGTTGTTTATTTAAAACTTAAATATAACGTTTATTTGCATGATGGCCGTTTAATGTCATTTCCTGACTTTAATCTAACCTGTAGTCGCATTTTAGTCAGGTTTTGACTTTAAAACGTCTAGGCCGCCATTATTTTACGGAACGCTGTATAGAAACTACGAAAAATGGAAGCAAAAAATACGTGGAGAAAACTAAAACGTAGTGGAACTTTCAAAAGGAAAGTTAATAGGGATTTCCTGTTATCAAAAAACCCTACCTACCCTAATAGCTAGCTGTCATGGCGTATTGCATGGTTTTAAAATAACCTTAATATGACTTTATGTTTTTACAACGTCGTAAAGAGATAAGTGTACGACAAAAGCAACAATTTCCTACATTTTTAGATACAAACATATTTTTATTGATAAAAATATAATGATTTAAACACAAAATTACGAGGGGGCATGAAAATCTGAATAGTATTTACATAGGTATATTATCATAAAACTTCAATTCCCAGTCGAACTAAACGGCATAAGAGACAGATAAAGTTAGTAAAATATGAAAGTTAAATAACATTTCCCTTTTATTTCCTTGTAACTATTTATTTTGCACTCAAATCTCGAAACACAATCACAAAGTGCCACTGACAAGAAAAATGAATAAGAAGTCTTACAGGTGTTGTGTTCCTTGACTCAAATAAAACGTTTTAGTCATTCAAAAACACCTGTACGACCACAATACAACAAAAGTGGTAATTCCATAACGTTTATATGACTTTTGAATGACGTTAACGAAGACGGCTTGTGACTTCTGTATGACCACTATACGACAAAGTAGGTCGTATAACTGGGGCCATTTTCGCGTTTAGTAAACGTTATTAAAACATTAGTATGACTTAGCTATTACGATCAAAGGTATTAAGATAACGTTTGCTAAACTTTTGAACGACGTTAAATTGTTAGTTGGGGAGTAACTGAACCTAGCCTTATACATTATATATCTTCATATATAATGTATTATACATTAGATATAGATCCTGGAGGATTCAGACCAAAAATAAATATTTACTTGTTTTATTTGCTCTTGGTTTGGATAACTGCAAATTGAGTGTGTCGGATCTTATCAGGTCATATAGAAGACCGAACTAAAGCAAGACATCTCATCGATTTTCATATAGTTAAGGCATATAACCCATTCAAATTTCGTCTGACTGTTTCCTAATTAGGTTCACAGGTATATAACAGAGCTCAGTTCTTTGATCTCTGTTACATGTTATCTTAGGATAAGTCCTTACCCATACTTACTTCTTCCCAGGAAACAACATCATGTATGTCGGCATCCACGGCCCCAAGGGTCCCTGTGATGAGGTCCAGCTCAAGCACAAGGGTCGTCACAACTACGAGTGCTCCTACGTGGTGCGCGACCGTGGGGAGTACATCGTCATCGTCAAGTGGGGAGACGACCATATTCCTGGCTCCCCGTTCAAGGTTGACCTTTGAAGAGTTGATAGTCGGGATGTTTGTGGAGAGATTGAGGAAAGCTTTGTTGTATTGGTGTTGGAGTCTGGTGTTATTAGAGATGAAGGAAGAAAAGAAAAAGAAATTAGTAATCATTTTACTATGCTGGACAGAAGATGCATGAGTTAAGAATCATGAAAAATAACGGACAATATATCTTTCTTCAAAATTCCACAAACGTTATTAAAATTTTGGACTTTTACAACGTGATTTCAGCTAATGTTTTGGATTTGTTTACTCGGTTTAGGATAAGCGATATCGAAAAGGTTTTAAGCTATTTCGGAATAATGATCTCTTGATGCATCAAAATTGATATCTAAAACCTTTTCGCTATCCAGTTTTTCTACTTATTTATACTTATTATCAAGTTTTCTTGTTCCTTCTTTGTTATCTTATTTGACATCATTTATGGCATTGTTAAGTTCTATTCTAACTTGTCCAAGTTTGGGCGTATTAATCGTAAGTTTGTGTCAACCAGTGCTTTTGAGAAATTTTATATGTTTCTCGTTTAGTGTTTAGGGCGACTAAATGACAACACATATAAAGTATTACTTGAAGTATTCCCTAATGTTTTAAGTCCAACTAAGCTCGCATCTAGGATTGCTACGGGAATTATCTTCATCTGTTCTAGTCTTATCATTTTTCATGGATTTTTTATCATAAAAAGTTACATGAAGATGTCTTGCAATTCGCTTAGCACTTTTGGATAGGACTTGTGACTGACAACGGATTTTTTCGATCTCAATTTTTCAAGTCACTAATCATTTTGAAAAATCTGTCCTTTGCCTCCGGTCCCTAGAGCTTTGTTGGGCCTTTTTTATTATTCTAAGTGATTATGTACTGCTTTGTAATATCGAATGACTTGAGCTGAATGAACTGCTTTACCTACGTAGGTGGAAGTACCCTGTACGTTGTAAATACCTATTTTAAGTATTTTAATATTTGCGACTGTTGACTAAATAAACGAAGAAAACCTCCTGGCTTGTTTTATTTATTTAGGTCAGGAAGTTGTCTTACCTTCACAATAATAATAACAATAGGTAATTTGGAGAACTTGGAAAGTATTATATTTACTTACTCCTATATTATAATAGTCTAAAATATTAAATAAATATAATATGCTTCCAAATTCTGTAAATGGGGGTAATTAAAACAGGACAGTTGATCTTGGCATAGTTGTAATTTTAATCAATTTTAAGTAACAAAAAAAGATTTCGTTCACTTTCATCTAAAATCTGAACCTAAAACGCTGGAAAAAGCGAAACTATCGTAAAACGAAATTACTTACAAAAATATTCATTTAATCTAAATAATAAGTTTACACTTAACTTAAAAAAATCAAATACAATATCACATTTCTACTTACAATAGAGAGATATTGGCGATCTTTAATTTCTTCTATACCAAAGAAATTACATTTTGGATAAACTCTTGGCTTGTCATGATGAATAGGTACTATACATTAAATTCACGCACTAATATTGACATATAACACAACAATGGGAAGATTCAAGTATTGCCGTACAATTTATCTTAAAACAAGGACCATTTGTACAAGAACTTAAAAAATAGCAACTGGATTATTGTGAGTGGCGGTCGCCCTCGGCGGCCGCGCGGACACAGCTAACAACGCGAACCTAATGGCGCACGAATAGCAATCAATAAGAGAACAAAATATGATTCCTCCAAAAATATTTCATTTCCGATCCGATTTCTCCTATCACATATATTCTTTAACTGCACAACCGTGCAGAAAGACCAAATCAACAATTTTCGTATACTCCAAAACTATTCTAAATTAAGTTTTAAATCAACAGGCTGCAGGGTCTCCGTTAAGTACGTCCCAGGAACCCGCGGGGCCAGGCCCGCGGCTAATATAATTGAGCAGAAGCTTTAAACTACATAAAAAAAACAAACATGTCAATAATTTTTCAGGGTTCATCAAAAAATTGTATATACAAAATATGTACAAAAAGTGTCAATACCGAATGATTACAATGTAAGCAAATTTGGCCACTCGAAAATTTCTATACAAAATGGAAATGCTTAAGTTAATCAAGAAAATGTATTCAACCTCCGTCATTTAGGTGAAGACGGTGAAAAGGAAGACGACATTTTCTGCTCGAAGGATAATACTTAATAAATCATAAGTGCCAGCCGTAGACATTAAGTAATGCTAAATGAATATGAACTAAGTAGGAACTGAGTGCGAAAGTGATGTGTAGAGAGATCCGCGAGAGGTACAACTAACGTATACGAAATGCAACAAAACCGAACAGTGATTTCAGGACTGATTCCCCTATATTGTCATCTACGTACATAATTTTATTTGCAGGAACTTTCAGCTTTGTTTCATTGTTTTAACTCATACTGGGCTATTGATTTTAAAGCCTTAAAATTATAAATACATTGTTCTAATTTTTGCATTGATTGATACCAGTTCTAATTTAACATCAAGTTTACACTGGGAACGGAAGTTTTCGTTACTATAATAATAGCAGGTATATGTACAGAAAATAATATTATGCTAAAAATATTTGTGATTAGTTTTCTATGAAGCAGTACTAATTACATCTAGTTTTTGATTCGCAGCGGGTGGTCACGAATAAGTGATCAAAGAAATCCTTCAACGTTCGTTCCACCGAAAAACCGCTTCCACTCCTCCACTGCTACCTCTAAAAATGGGGTCCACTTTAAGAAAACTAATCAAAATCCATATCTGCGAATGATTCAAATCCTTGAAATCACATTTCATACCCAGTACAATTGTAATCTACTCACAAAATTCAGAGTATTCGATACACGATATCAATTTTAGTCTAAAACATGAATTTCATAAACGACAAAAACGTTCGTATTTCATACATTCATAATACCACTGTCTTCGAGAGCGAGATTCTAAACATTTTATAATTGTTAATTTATAATACTAATAATACCATCGTAAGTACTATAAGTAGTGCTATAGCTGCAGTTTACTGTTTGTCTTTGTGGGAGAGAGCGTGGGGGAGGATGTGGTCGGCGGGCAGCAGCGCCGCCGACGGCTGGTGCGCGTAGTTGCGGATCTGGTGCAGCGAGATCAGCTGGTTCGGGAAGCTGTTCGGCTGCTGCTTGCCCTGCTGGAAGTGCAGCGGGTCGTAGAGGTACGGCCGCGAGGGCAGCGCGCTGTGGTGCGACAGCCCGTTGAGATGAGGCGCCATAGAATTTATGGGCGTGAACGCGGAATTCGCGGCCGAAGAAACCGGCGGCTGTAGCCCTCGCTCCTCTTGACTTTCATGCTGAGCGAACAGCGCTCGGTGCTGCTGCAGTTGCTGCTCGTGGTGCTCTTCAGCTTCTCGCTGCTGATGGTAACCTCCGTCATCAGACATGTGTGCGGCCGAATCCGGGCTAACTTTCGGCCAGTACGGATGATCTCCGAACGGAGTCGCGGTCGGCGCGGCTGCCGCTAAAGACCTGTTCAGGCCGCTCAATCCCAGGGCGGAAATCGGAGGCCGCTTATCAGCCCTCTCCGCATGCTTATTCATATGCTTACTAAGATACGTTTCTTGGGTATAGCTCTTGCCACAATACTGGCAAATGTGCGTCTTCAGATGCTTGGATTCTTTGTGTTTCGGAATGTGTTCCAGCAGGTCCTTCTCGTGGGTGAAGCACTTGTAGCATGAGTTGCATTTGAACGGTTTGTCCGTCTGGTGGCAGCGGCTGTGGCTTTGAAGGTTGGAGAGCTGGGAGAAGGCCTTGGTGCATCCTATTTGGGTGCACCGGTAGGGTTTGTCACCTGTGTGGGTGCGTATATGCTGCTGGAGATGAGAGAGTTGGGTGAACTTGCGTTGGCAGATCTCGCAGCGGTAAGGTTTGATGCCGAGGTGGATCCGGGAGTGCTGGGCGAGGTACGAGGAGTTGGCGAAGGCCTTGGGGCACTGGGTGCAGCGGTAGGGCTTCGCCTCGCGCAGGTGGATCTGGGTGTGCAGCTGCAGGTCTGCCTTCGAACCGAACACCTGGAATAAGGAGAAATGCACTGTTAGTTAATTGGTTCTGCTTTGTAAAAGAGCCGATTTATAAAAGATATGATTAAAGTGTTTTGATAATTTGTGTGGTTGTTCATTAAATTGTCCACACGTAGTAGGTACTGAGGATTACATTTAAGCATCGAAACGCAAAACGTAATGTAAGTTATGTTCTCCTGGTATTTAAATCAAAAAATGATAAATTATGTTTAAAACTACTATTAGGTAAATAAATGTACTCCTTTGTATGTGTATATTAATGTATTCTTAACAACCATTAACATCAAAAAAATATGTTGAGGTGGTTTGTCATTCTGTCAAACTGTAGTGGAGGTTTTAAATTTAAAAAACAAGTAACGCACACATGCATGTCACAACAAAATACAGACACGTACACAAGATGATAAATTGTTTAATATACATAAAAAAAGGTAATACGTACATATTACCTTAAGGTAAGGTTTTGAGATTCTGCCGAACTTAACATAAAATAATGAATTGATGTCCAAAATTAAAAAAAAACATTTAAAAAACAAATTTTAGAAAATATGATTAACATAGGTACAGGTGTTTGTATGCCAAATTTTAAAATTTCCGTGTAAGTAAGTATGGAATATTGAATATTACCTAATTACTATTTTACATAAACGTTTTATACATTTTTCTAAAGTTCTATTAAGCTTTTTATGTTTGTTTATGGTCTATAAAAACCTTTGCAAAAGAACTTATTTCAAATTTCAAAACCCAATATCACTTCATTTACAGTCGATTGTAACAACCAAAAGTAGCCTTTTCCACGTCGTCTTAAGGTGCACGGAAGCAGCCTACTTAAAATTCATCATTGGCATCAGCAGAAAGTGAATTATGCCCTTGGACGACATCCGCAGACGGAACAAATGACTGCTAAACAAACTGTTGACTTTTAGAGGTCCGTAGAAGCATTGAGAAAACCCTTCAAATGCAAAATCACTACATAGTATAAAACAAAGTCGCTTCCCGTTGTCTGTCCCTATGTATGCTTAGATCTTTAAAACTACGCAACGGATTTTGATGCGGTTTTTTTTAAAAGATAGAGTGATTCAAAAGGAAGGTTTATATGTATATTTTTATTTTATTTTATGTACTGGTGTTACAGAAAACTCATATGAACCGAAGCGAAGCGAGGGCGGGTCGCTAGTCAAAATTATAACTTAACGTTTCACGATGTCTTTGTTTGTATAGGATCTGTGTATGACACCTTTTCACATTCCAAAAGATATTCTCTAAATAATGTTATAGCCCTGCTCATCAATTTCGATGACGGCGACCCTGTTTTTTTTTATTTATTCAAAAATACGTAAAAATAACAATTATACAATTAATTTCCTAGAGTGAGCTCTAATGTGGTAAAACGGCAATAAAAGACAATTGTGTAGTTTAACAGACGTTAGTAGGTACGGTCACGAGCGTTAATTTGGGACCCATTTCAAGAAAAATATGCTTGAAGTCGTCAATGTCATTAGAGATGTCAAGTCATTTGTGACTTTTAGGAAACTTAACCTTATTGTTGTAGAATGTCAGATTGACTTTGGACCTAATGTGGGTACCAAATTAAATCTCGTGAGTACAGTCACGAGATTTAATTTGGTACCCACTTTAGGTCCAAAGTCACAGACAGAAATATACATTTTATACTATTTTTTTAGAGGTTCATTTAAAAATACTATTAACGTTTATTTCTCTTACTTACTGAGATCTTCTAGTATTCAAAATATGCCGAGTAAATTTATAAGCTTTTATTAAATATTTTATGTAAGTAGGTAATTTTAATGGTGTTTAGTTTAAAACTACAGTAAAAAAATATTATATCAACCTTTTTTCATATAAATTATATTCTCTAAATAGAAAACATGCTCCCCTAGGAAATTGCCCTGCACCGGTAACAGGAGGAGCTTGCTTATTATTTTTCTTATATTGTTTAGATACTTTTTACGCTAGAAATAACTGGTAAGTATGCTTTTCAATTACTTGGCATTAAGTTCGCCGTGTATTGTGTTTTTTTTGTAATATAGATTTAATAAATCGTTACATAAAACAAAGTCGCTCCCGCTGTCTGTACGCTTAGATCTTTTAAACTACGCAACGGGTTAATGCAGTTTTCAGCAATATAAAGAGTGATTAAAGGAAGTTTTTATGTACGGTCACGAGCGTTAATTTGGGAGCCATTTCAGGAAAAATATGCTTGAAGTCGTCAATGTCATTAGGGATGTCAAGTCATTTGTAACTTTTAGGAAACTCAACCTTATTGTTGTAGGATGTCAGATTAACTTCGGACCTAATGTGGGTACCAAATTTAATCTCGTGACTGTATAATAAATTGCAGAAAACTCATATAAACTAATTGTAGGTATTTTGACTACCTTAAAGCAACTAAGGCACATTTAAAAGCTAGATCTCTTCAATGAATACTGGCAACTTCCTATTTCAAAATAAGAATCCTTCAAAAACCGTAATTAAAAGAACCCCCTAGCATGACGGCGAGCCACGCTTTTTTTTATTTAAAATCATCAAGGCGCAGGATGCCAGCATCATGATCTTGACATTTTTCACGCCGCCGACTTCCTTTGATGACTCGCAATCAACGTAATGATGATGATCGTTTAGAAGTTCACGTGAAATCGAGATGAGGTAAAACCAAGGTTTGTCAGAATTTGAAGTAGTAAAATCCCATTGAAAGCCTTGAATTTTATAATACCAATGCCTTGTTTAATAGGTCACATAATATGCTGCCACGTGCACACCAAGAGCATGTCGAACCATGCTCAGTGTAGGGGTCCATGGCCGTTACTACACAAAAAAATATCTCACAACAACTATGAACTCTTAATTTCAATTTAAAGTTATTTCATGTTGTCTTAAATGATTTTTAGTAGGTAGGACAATATAATCGTGTTGACTGAGTACTAGTTTGTGTAATTTTATTATTTTATTTTCACTCTAGTGGAGCAGAATATCTTTTTTTATTAACAATTGTTATAGCGACTAAAAAGTGGTACCTTACCTACATAGGAACTAAACCTTTGTTTGTTATTTAAATGCTATGCAGAAAAGAGCCAAATGTTGTATAGAAACCGTATAAAATTTAACTTGACGTAGTCCCCAGATATGTGTGAGATTGTGTATACAATGACAAGTAACCCCGATGGGTACGGCGAAATGTCACTGCCTTAATTTTGAACAGATAGGCCCTTCCGAATAAACTTCTATTAGAAAAAATCATGAACAAGTAATTAGCTTTTTTTGGCACTCGGAGTTTGTAGCTGTTAAGAATTAAAAAAATATATACAAAGGGGCGAAGAAAAACGCAATTTTTACACACTCGGCTGATTTGATGTGCGGTTTTCCTAAAAAATCTTACTATTACATAGAGGCCGCCTGGGGTTCAAACTTAGTACCTACTTCACTCACTAATTGTATCGGTCTTAAGATCAATATGACCATTAAGACTCCTTACATTTCATCTTCTATTACGTTGTTTACACTCTATTTAATTGATCTGGCAGTCCACAACTGCAATGTTGACGGTAATATTTTCGTTTAGTTTTATCGCGATCGAGGACTTTTAAATTTCACGTCGACTATCAGTCTTATCTACAACGTCAGATGTTTTGTCTAAGATGGCAAGAGGTCAATCATGTCTGAATACGACTTTAATATCAACAGCTTAAGAGCGTAGGATAGGACGTAAACAAAATAAGTAAGTTCTAGTGGCATTATCAATAAGAAAATAACCGTATCAAAGACTATATTAGATTTGTATGAGTTGACGTCTACTTAACACGTGTTCAAGGGCTGTCTCAATTTTTGTAACAGGAGATATAAACTTGTTTATATTTATTTTCGGCTACACTTGAAATCTCTAGGAACTAAATCGATTTGTAGGAGGTTTATGCCTTGATGTAACTCCTGCAATCTAGCTTCGTAAAGCCCAATGTCGTATATGTAGAACATTTATCAAGGTAACTTTTGACTTTAGTTGACTGACACAAGACCTTTTTTCGAACTAACGCAATTTGACGTGGGCCTTACGAGGCTAGAGTCAGTTAATGACGTATTAAATCGTTCCTTAGTAACGATTTTCCACAAGCGAATTTGAAAAAGGAACAAGTAAGTTGTCTCTAAAATGTCTCTGAGTGATGCGGTTATTTACTTAGATATACGAGTCTTCCAAACTATTAGATCATGTAATCAAATATTTATACGATACAAATAGAAGGGAACACGGTCAGCATTACTTTGAATTTCGTGCTTTAAATTTGTAAGCAACAGACTTATTGATGGCAAAGATAAGTCCTTGGTTCAAGTATTTAGAATCTAAGCTCAAATTCTGTGCGCGTGCCGCAAGCGCCGGTCTCACACATTCAAAAGACTGTTTCGGTACAGGATTGATCTTTGTTATATCCCAAATTAGTTTCATCGGAACTGCCAGTCATCCCGCCGCGTTTTACACCACAATGGCGACTCTACCGCGGCCTACGAGGGCCACGACTCAATTTCAACGCAACAATCAAACTAGGTATATCAACCAATCACCCCGATACTGATCTCTTGAATACACGTAATAAAGTCCAAATTGCATCATCGATTGATGATATAGCTACGCCGATTCTGGTTAACAATGAAAACGTTTCTCAAAACCAAGCTAACGATACTAAGCTCTATGCAGATGACATTAAAGTTGCCGGTGGTGAAATAGAAAATGCTGGATTTATAGGATTCGGTAGCACGTCGGATGACTTGTAAGAAAATGTGAGACACGAACCCGATTGGTCACAGCCTGAAGATAATTAAACTTTGGAGCACTGCTTAATGGTATGAGGCTGCGATTCGAAGTGGTGGCTGACTTTTAATAGGCAAGGAGCAATTCAGGAATCCCCGGTCTATTACACGAGAAATAACTTAACGTACTTAATTACAGCAGAACCAAGACATAATATAAACGAAGCAGCAAAAAAACACACTGAGGAAAATGATATTAGTGAATTATGCGATGTACCGAGCAACAAAAAGCGTGAAGACAAGGGCGAGGTTGCGGAAACTGAACAAAAACTAGAAAAACTAAGGGGAACTAGAACGCACATGGTAACCAACGGCGAAGACAGTCTTGAAGGTCGGCGAGAAGAATCTATTTTCGGAGGTGTATAGTAGAAACTTGTTTGACAAGTAATATTTATGTAATACTATGGTTAGCTACACTGTGTCTCAGTGGTGTGAAGCGATTATAGTTCTCCAAGAAGCCATTTTAAATTATTATTGTTGTGAAAACTTAAACCACTGTACAGTGCAACCCAGTTTCGTAATGACGATCGGCAATCTTCGTTTTTGTATAAATTTTGTAAAGTGAATACCACTACCATTATATTTTGATCGTCATCTTCCCATAACGATTTGAAACGGTAGACCAAGATATGGTGGGAGTTGGTGTGCTCTTTGATTAAATCCCAACTTACCCAATCAACAAATCAATCCGACTTCACCTCACTTTCAAATTCTTCCTTATTCTTATCTTCGATATCTCAAGACTGTCTTCGCCAAGTTAAAGTACCTCATGGTCTGAGGTCTCCAGGAGACCCCACTCGGAGGGGTCCGCGGCACCCCGCGGGACCCCAAACTCGGGGTCTGAAATGGTCTTTTTCCGCCCACGCTTATCTCCACTGCTGGGCACCTGGTCAATTCGGGGTCAATTTTGAAATTGGTAGCCAATTAGGAACTTAAATGGAAATACGAAAAAATACCTCGAGACAAAGATGTAATTCTATCGTTAAAGTAAATTACTCCGCAACAAAAAAATGCTTATGGTTCTATGTGTTTTTGTTAAATAAAAGATAAGATAAATCATTCAGTATAGAAAGTAAGATCATTTAAACTTTATTATAAATGATATTCCTAAAAAAATAACACAACGTAAATGCATTTTAACACTAAAAAACCATGTATTTTGTACACCTCGTAGTTTTATTCTATTTTTATATAATAGATAACCACTCAGTTGAATGTGCCACTTTCACAAACCAACCAAGTTGTATACAACCGCCCTAACAACAAACCAACAAGGCAGCTAAGCTAATAACAAGCCCTTACGAATATTTTAAACGTCACATCTTCTCAAACGTAGATAAGCGTGATTAAGAGCTGTCGTGGAGCTTTCCCAGATTTTTCCTACCCTGGGGTCAGGGGACTAATCTCGCTGTCACGTTGACAAACACATCCTTGGTCGCATCCAAATTACGAAGTTAACATTTACGTAAATGAGATGTCGCTGTTCGGACGTTTGACAGACAGAGTGTCAAAGATGTTGCCAAATTATATTTCTAACCTACAAACATTGATTGATAGATTTACGTAAAATACATACAAAAATTGTGCAACAAGAATAGAAAAACACTAAACTAAGAAAGTCACTCTTATTTGATTTCGTTTACGAGAGTTGCAGTGGACAAGGCACTTAAAATTTTCTGCAATATGGCGTTGTTTTTTTTTCTGGTTCACATGTCATGCTTCATGTTTAACAACCGAGTCAATTAATGACGATAAAATCGTTTTTTAGTGACACATTTTCATAAGCCGTTATTATGTTATACAAATTTCAGAAAACTAGGTGAGTTATAATGCACTAATTTTGTCTAGTGTAAGCCGCTAGGTGCTCTGCCTCACTAGCCACTACCTAGTGTACTAGAATTAGTGCTCTGCAATTAGTACAATGTACATACCAGCTATACACAAGTTTGAAAAAGGAACATGACAATTCTCTCTAAATAAATAAACAAAACACAACCAACTCAAATGATATTGAATGTTACTGGCCACTAACAATTAAATAACAAAACAAAACCTCTCCCTAAACTCAAGATTTATGCGTCAACATTTCAAAACCGTGAAAACTAATTTTCTTAAAATCCGCCAGCGGCAGGGGTGGCAAAAACCGTCCGAGCGCCGGTCACTTTTTGCCCCAAAATATTATTAATCGCGGCCATGCATCCCGACTTATCTAGGGGCTACCCTTAGCCCTAACAAGAGTAATAAGCTAGTTTTTTTCCCCCCAAGTGTACGCGGCTTTGTATTTTTCTTAAATGTCAAATATTTACGGTTTGACATTGGGATTATTATGGTAATGTGTCGAACTGTCATTTTGCCATTAGTGGGTTGGGCGGTAACGCCCCCAATTGTCTCGTTTTGGTATTTATTTAAATATTGCGTATGGTTTTGGAAATGTTATTAGATAATTCTAAGCGTTGTTAATGAATAATGATAACTTCACTACACAGTATAAAACAAAGTCGCGTCCCGCTGTCTGTCTGTCCCTATGTATGCTTAGATCTTTAAAACTACGCAACGGATTTCGATGTAGTTTTTTTTTAAATAGATAGTGTGATTCGAGTGGAAGGTTTTTATGTATGATAAACTCTGTTTAATGTACGGGTGTTACAGAAAACTCACATTAAACTGAAGCGAAGCGAGGGAGATTTTTTCAAAATGGTAAATGAATAACTAATTCATACTTATTCCATCGTATATGTATCAAAAACAAATATCAAAAGAGATAATCATTTATGACAAAGTATAATTATAATTTATTTAAATGTACCCACGTCATGTCCGCTCGCTGGTTTACTCTTGGCATGTAACTGACAGGTTAAAATCCAAGTTACGTTCTTAATACTAGAGATTTAATTATTTTGTAAGCAACACCTAAATCTCTGCTTTACGGTTGCACATGTTGTAGGAAGCGTGGTATAAAAAGCTACGGTTCGATTCCCGGGTAGGAAAAGTATTTGTTCCTAAGTCTTGGATATTTATAGTAATTATTTTTATCGTTGTCTAGTACCTATAGTACAGTCACGAGATTTAATTTGGTAGGTACCAAACTTAGGTCCAAAGTCAATCTGACATTCTACAACCAAAAGGTTGAGTTTCGTTAAAGTTACAGAAGACTTGACATCTCTAATGACATTGACGACTTCAAGCATATTTTTCTTGAAATGGGTCCCAAATTAACGCTCGTGACCGTACATAAAAACTTCCTTTAATCACTCTTTCTATTGCTGAAAACTGCATTAATCTGTTGCGTAGTTTAAAAGATCTAAGCGTACAATCAACCAATTTGATACAAGTCTAGAGCTTAGTTTAGGGGTTTAAGACATCAAGTGAAATCTGACAAAACAGAGAAATTTGAGCTCTATTCATGCACTCTGGGTACTAGACAACGATAACCAAACGTATAATAGAGAAGCATACGCCACATTTACAGTGGCGCCCTCCTTACTATTATTGTGTTTTCTAATAAAGTAAAGTATTTTCTTGAAATTAGTCGGTATGTTTTTGTACTACAAATGAAAACACAACTTATAGGGTATATCACATAGTTTAATAACAATTCACCTTCGAGTTATCAACTTAACGGAAAAAAATGGGCACCTTTTCCCGTTAAGCTGACTACTTAAAGGGTAATTTATTAAAGTTTGTTACGTATCCCATAAATTGTGTTTTTACTTGCGCTACAAAACCCTACCGTCTTATTGCAAGGAAATTCTTTAGTGAATTAGAAAACTTAATAATAGTAATGAGGGCGCCACTGGACGCTCGACGTTTGCTCGGTGCAGTCTTAAGTACCATAGATAACGAACAAATATTCAAATGACGATCTTTACTGGAAACCAATCTTATGAACCCCGAACTAATCACCTACGTAATTATAAATAAAATATCGAAAACTTTGGTCCCGTGTGGTTGCCGGGTTAGAATAGTCCCACGCCATGTCTTCCCGTGGATGTCGTAAGAGGCGACTAAGGGAATATAGTAAAGGCTTCTAGTATTGTTAGGCGATGGGCTTGCAACCTGTCACTAATACACTGGTAAACATCTTAGCTTAATTGTGCAAAATGTGGTTACAGAATTAACAATTTTTTTTTAGAGTTGTTGCCCATTCATGGAATGAAGGCGTGATCTTATGTTTAAAAAAAAACATCAAAAAATAATACAATAAATACTGAAAATTAAACGCAAATTATTAATAGAATAAGTGATACCAACTGCAAATCAATTGTAAATCGATCACGAGCCAGTGTCACTACAATTAAATCTATGGTTAATTTGTTATCGATTTAATGAAAATAATCATTAATCGATTTAGATGGTTGTCATTTGAACAAGTAATTATAAGGAATAGGAAATGGTTATAATTCATTGTAATCGCTATTGTATTTGGTGTTAAAAGTAAATACAAAGGATAAAAATACTAAGAATTTGGTCTTGGAGCGCCTACAGACGTCAAAAGTTAAGTCATAAAACCTAATTACCGTTCTTGGGATCGATCTCCAGTAAAGGTTAATAGTTATGTGATGAATATGAGTATTAGAGTCTTAAATGTTTTTCTATGTATATTTTTCGAAGATGTAAAAGTTCTAACCAGTGCCGTATAAAGCAAGCAAATCAAGCGCGGGGCCCGTAGCAAATTGTATAGAGAGGCCCTAGGTTTGTTATAGTTTATTCCTAAGGTACGGTGCTAAATAAATAGAACTGGCTTTGAAATATATATCAGAGAGACGTAAGTAGGAGCGCGGGGCCTCCCAATGCGCGGGGCCTGTAGCCTTTACTACTCTTGCCACGTGGCTAGTCCGCCACTTGTTCTAGCGACCCGCCCTCGCTTCGCTTCGGTTTATGTGAGTTTTTTGTTACACTGGTACATAATCCAGAATTTACTACATAAAAACGTTTCTCTTGAATCACTATGTATTAATGAAAACCGCATTAAAATATTAGTATAGATACCCACATAGAAAACATTGAAGACTCAAGAACTACTTGTATTTATTACACAAATATTTGCCCTAAGGCGGAATCGAACCCAAGACTAGGCAATGTTACTAGCAAGGCTAATTGCATCGTCAAAATTGATGTAGGTACCCACGTCACAGTACTATATATGAGATCGAATATCAGTTAAAATGTTATTATCTTTAATTTAAGCTAGCATACGCAAAAGCTCAAGTGATTTACGCTTAAGACATTAGTAAAAAAGCCGAGTGTCACCGTCTGTCGCTAATCTCATTGAAACGTCTTTAACTGCCGTTTTTCTCGGCGACCTCAGACTTCTGTAAAAACCGTCTACGCCAATGTCACCCGCGGCCATGCGTTAAGCTTGGCGCAACCATTGAAAAAACCGCGTAATCTCGGTAAATAGCGAGAAATCGTTGTGTAGCAATTTCAAGTATTGTAACCGATGGAAACGCAGTAATTAAAGTAAATGAAGCTCGAAAAAATGACTCGGCCGACTAACCTAATCATAACCGTGCGTAAAGAACTGGCTGAATTTCGCAGAACTCAATGTCAAAATGCGTATACTACTCGTGAAATAAGATTCACACCTAATCCAAGCGATACGCTAAAATTTGTCGAGGATTGTTATCGTCCATTGTAAAGATTAAACGGTATTTTTAAGGGCATAGAGAAGGTAAACGAGCACACAGGCAGGCTGGCTGGCTTGCGCGCTTGGTTGGTGGTAAGTGCGGATGCAGCGGATGTCGAGATAATATGATAATAGATGCATTGCCAACCCTGATGAGGCCGAAAATTAAATTGGAATCGAATAAAATAACTGATATAGAGCCAGTCATTACATTTCTAAAAAACAAATCATTAAATCATGTCTTAACTATCGTTTATTAATTTGTACATTCGGGCCTCGAGTGTAATTCGAACGCTTTCAAATTTAAATTTGGCGTTCCATCATTTCAAATTAATTTAAAAGAAATAACTGTCAACTTATAAAACTAAATCGAATAACAAAACACCTAAAGTATTCAAATTTGGAATAACGCAGCGGGAGCGGGCGCGTGCCAAGCGGAAAGCGCTTAGTTACTAAGAACCGTTTTCCCCAACTTTGGCAGAAAGAAGCGACCAAGACCCAATTCCTACTCCAAATGGAACAAACGAAACTAAACTCTACAGCTTAGACATAAGAATTGAACGATCATGGACTTTTTTTATGTGATTTGGTTTTTTAGCCGCTTTTGTCACCCAAGCGGCGGAAAAGATCGAAATCGTGCTCCTGTGAAAAAAAGTTTACGAGCGAGCTTTCATGGCTTAACGCGGGTTCTGTATGCAAATTAAGTTGCTTTTTAAAAATCAAAGTGTTCTTTTTATTTTTAGTCGCAATCCAATGATTCTAATGACATTAAATTAATTCTAAATCTTGATTGACACTTAGGAATTCTTTTATTTTTCTCTTAAGTGATGTAAAAGGTTTTACGCAATGTTGGTAAGACCCTAAAATCGGTTAATATTGGCATTGAACGGCTGTCGCGGATTTGTCCGTAGCAATTCGATTTTCAAACGAATAATCGGCGCGAGCCGTGTCGCTGGCTGTAAAATAAACGTCACGATCCCAAGTTTTGTTTAAAAAACAACTTTTGAATTTGGAATCTTTACAATACACTGGTTCTTGTCTTTTTAGTCGACTGAAAAGGAGGTGATGTTTTAAATGAATTTAAGTCTAATAGGTTTTTGACGGAAAAGGATAAAACGTTTAAAAATTACTGTGCTATATAAAAAACGTGGAAGATTGGAGTACAAAAAGCTGTAGCATTGTAATAATTATATTGTATCTACATTCTTTACCTACCTACATACATACATTAAATCACGCCTGTTTCCCAGAGGGGTAGGCAGAGACCACTTCTTTCCACTTGCTACGATCTTGACAAATTTCTTTCGCTTCTTCCACATTCATACAGATTAATTATTATTATTATTTATTATTATTATTAATTATTTCACTCTAACCACGTAATTAAAGTCCCAAATTCACCAAATATGTCTTGGATTTTTTACTTCTATAATGCTATAAAGAGTGAAATATTTTGATCGTAGACGTTCGTGACGTCATAATTGAGAGTAATTTACACAAATATCCATACAAATCTTTTTCAAACTTCCTTACAAGTAGCTTATTTGACCTATTATCCCTATAACAGCTTTAAATAAGTATAGTAGGCGTACTTTTTCGAGTCAAATCGGAGAAATACTGGAAAAGGGCCGAATCTTAAGTACCCGAAACCGACGTGCGTGCATGACTCGATGTATGATTGTGGAAGAAGCGAAAGAAATTTGTCAAGATTGTAGCAAGTGGAAAGAAGTGGTCTCTGCCTACCCCTCTGGGAAACAGGCGTGATTTAATGTATGTATGTATGTAAATAAGTATAAAATTTATAAAAACCTCCCATATGGCAACCCCTTCTTTCAGAACTGAGGGGTTATTATGACATGGCTATAAAGTTCATTTTATGGCGAGCGTAAAGGACAGAGCTATAGCAGTTACATAATTCTGTCCTATTCTCTCAGCGTAAACTGAACTGCATAGCTGTCATAATACTTATCTTAAATGGCCCAATCGATTTTAATATAACCTAGCTAACACAAACCCGATTAAATCAGCATTCTAAAAAAAACAGTCTATACGTTTTGAAGCTACGATTCCATAGACAGACACGCAGATCCAAGGTTTAAAAATAACGGCTAAACCTCTTTAAAACAAAACAATACACAATAAAACTTGAGACTTCTATTCGATATATACAAATAAAACAACTCTGTCCGTTTGTTGTATTTGCTATCAAAGTGTACACCTGACACCGTGCGAATTCGCTTCGTATTTCGAACTACATCGCTGCGCCCGCGTCTGTGCAAATATGGCGGCGTAATGACATGTAGACTTATGCGATGACAGTAATGGCAATATTTAAAAGTTATCGTTCGGCAAAATTTATCGTTTTACAAACGTTTCATTGGCCAACCCACTTAAAAAACTAACCTAACCTATATAGTTCTACACGATGGTACTGAAATAAATCCTGAAATATTTACAGTAACAACAAAAAAGCGGATTGCAAATGAAAAGGTTGGAAAACGATACATTTTGCCGAACGATTTTCGGCCCAAAGGCAAGATACCTTGTACCTTGATATGTAAGAGATCTGTATCACTATCACTATCACTACATAGTATAAAACAAAGTCGCTTTCCGCTGTCTGTCCCTATGTATGCTTAGATCTTTAAAACTACGCAACGGATTTTGATGCGGTTTTTTTTAATAGATAGAGGGATTCAAAAGGAAGGTTTATGTGTATAATATTTTTTTATTTTATGTTCTGGTGTTACAGAAAACTCATATAAACCGAAGCGAAGCGAGGGCGGGTCGCTAGTATAGCATAAATTTAAGTCGCTTCGTCTGTCTGTTTGCTTAGATCTTTTAAACTACTCAATGGATTGCTACTAATGGATATTTCGCTCATTGAATACAAAACGGACACATTCCAAAATAATTTGCTCTTGCATTAAAAATCTTATACGAATAGCTTCTAATTTTAAAATGCAGCACTGATCATTTTGAATTTTCAAATGTGTCCGTTTTGTACTCAATGAACGATTTGAGGGCCTGTCATGTTCTATTGAGTGAAAGAGACAGAGCTATACTGCAACGCAAGCTCTATATATTGATGTTAATTCTATGTCTAAGTATTAACCAAAATATAAAAGACATAACAAATAATACTTAAATAATATAATGGTTTTAATTCAAAGACTTGCTTTTCTTAAGTATGCAATATTAATTATGCGTTTTTAAAATTGTACTTAAATACTTGCTAACAAGCAACATAATCCCTCAGACAGAAAGTATCGATTTATACAACTGAATATCGATCAATGTAATGTAATGAACATTATTAACACTATGGATCGGATCGATGGATCCCATCGTTAGTTCGGGGTCCAGGATCCATTAAGATTTCCGCCCGCTGCTGCCGAGCTGCGCGGGAGCAAGTTGGATTACAACTTTAAAAGGACGCAACCGCCATAAACGAATTTGAACCTTATTTGAATTGGAATAAGATTGATTTTTTACTAAAAAGATGTTGGTATTGATGAAAATGGTTTATGAAATTGGAAGTTTATTGCATTCATAATATGGTTCATTTTCAATGGTAACAGCTTATGAATGCGGGATAAATCGTATGTTTTCTTAGTTGGTTGAATTTGAACGGTTTTAGTATGACGGAAAGGTTTATTTTTGTTTGTATGGTCGTTGATCGATTTGCAGAAAACTGTTGTTGTTTGGTATCAGTCATTTTTATAGTGGTTTTAAGATAATGGTATTGATTTACCACTTTACATGTATATAGCATGGGTTTTAAAGATAGAAAGCGAAGTAGGTAATTTCGAAAAATATTAAATTTCAAGTGAAAATAAAGGGGATTGTCAAGGTCCAGACCAAACTAAGCCCATTCTGAATTTAAAAAAATCTAATACCTGTCTGCAGACATATAGTTTTGGCAGCTAACGTCAATCCTATACATTTTCGATAGCGATAACGATCTCGCCAGCGCCAAGCAACTTGTCTAGGGCTACTAGAGTGTGATTCTCTCCAAAACGCGGTTGGCAGCATGGCTTCTGTCGATGAGATCGAACGTATACCTACTTACGCACGCGCTAAAATGTGTTTTGTTCGCTCTGACGGGACTACTTAAACTCGCCGCTGCGCGCTGCGACATACACTCGTTCGTCCGATCGAATGCGTTTTTACGAGAATCACACCCCTGGCCTTGTTATAAAGTTTAAATGTAATAGCGAAATCAATGATTGTCGTAATAAAAGGGCATTCCGTGTAAGATAATTTATACAGTAGGTACCCGTACCATGAGCTACCATTATCGTACTCGCTAGCGAGTCGAATGCTCTGTCCCTCGCACTCTTTAAGAATACTGCGAGGTCTGCGAGGGACAGAGCATTCGACTCACTATTCACTAGCTAGTACGCTATTGGTAACGGACAAAACATATTTTAGTTCGCACTGACGGGACTACTTAAACTCGCCGCTTGGACATTCACTCGTCCGTCCGTCCGACCGTCGTTGTTGAGAGAATCACTACCCAGGTATCGGTTTTCGATAACTACGGAAACAATCGAGATATCTTAAAGGTGACTAATGTGTGTTAACGAGCTAAACCAGTCAGTTTGACCCTGGATTTATAATACTTGTACAAAGTTGGAGATCAAAATCAAACTATAATTTGGTGTAGAAGATTTTTTTTCCAATTTTGCGAAATAGTAGAAAAACGAACAGAAAACTGGCGACGATGTGATTGTTATTTTCATTGGTGTTTTATTTTAGAAAAAAAAGAATTACAGCTGAATTTAAAAAGTCTGTTCTATTTAAATATTTCTAACTTCCTTTTAATGTAATTTATCTTTAATTAAAATATTCTGTGATCAGGCTGTCACCATAAATCTACAAATAATCTAGAATAAATAATGCCTACAGGCTTTAGAAACACCGTCTGAATAAAAATGAGACAGACAGACGTGCTTGAGCTAAAGGAAGTCACGCCTCTCTTTCTAGCACGTGTTCGGGGTATGTTCTCTATTTAACGTTGCCTATTTATTGAATAGATTCAAGTAAGATATAGAACCTTGAGATGTTGGACATTTAGTTAAAAACTCGAATTATGTGGTGTTCAATTACCTTCATTTATAGCTTATAGCGATTAATAGACTTGAACTTAAACTTTCAATAATTAGGTAGATATAGTCGAGTTCATAAACATGTGTACGTACACTTTAGTACCTTGTCTATATTATGTCATGTTTATACTGACATACATTCATTTGTCACAGCGATGAACGTGACAAGGTACCAAATATACATATTTATAATCTTGACTATACAATGTTTAAATTTTATTATTAACATAAATTCTAGGACTTGATTCTCTAGTATCTAGAAATATCTAAGTAGGTAGGTACTAGGTACTTATTAAAATACAATGGATGAAATGGATTCAATACCTATAAGGAACTACAATAACAATCCATCAAGTAAAAAAAACCTAAATGTTGCTTCTATCCGAAGATTTCCCTCAATTTTAATACTTGACAATGATTACAAATAAATTACATTCATAAAGATAACCGTTACATTACAACCATTATAAGAATCCCTGTCTCCTTAACTCAAAGTATAATAAAACTAAATACTATCAAACAATATTCCACTATCATCGATTTTTCTCACACTGTCAATGCCAAGATAAAGGCCCTAAGTAGATGCACAGATTCAAAATCACAATAATCTGAATCTCTCAATAAATCCAATATGTCACTGGCACAATACATTGCACAACGCTAACGGAAATCGCACAATGGATAAAAAAAAAGTTTCCACAAACGCGTGAATTTCTTGTTCCCACGGGGCACATTAACGAAAACTACTCGAACAACCTTAAGGGAATTCAACTGTGTTTATGTGGTTACAGGGTAGGGAGTCGCGTGTATCATGCCCAGGAAAGTTGGTAAACAGAGCCATATGTGACGTCACCTGCGGGGTCTTGAGATCGCAACATCCCTCTTAAATCGAACATCCTGTTCGAATTTCAAACATCGAAACCTGTGCATCCTGTTTTCAAATTTGAAATGTACTGTGTCAACACGTTCTATTCTAAATTATTGTAACTATTCAAGAACTGATTCTTTTTAGATTTTACAACACCAATTATAAATATTTTAAAATACTTGCGTTGCGAACCAATCATAACTTAATCTAACCAATTGTATTTTAACGACTTTTTAAATAAATTATCTGGAGTTTAATTTGATTTTTAATCGCCGGTCATAAAACCAGTATTTTATAATTACCTAAACAAAGGCACATGGCTGTTAAACAAATAGACCATCTGGCTTGTATGCAGAGATCAAAATGACATTTGCATGGATCGTCTCAAGTGGGTTAAAAAATAAACTTCCCAAATGTAACTAAATACTTCACATTTAAGGTTTCTTAACACACCGATTTGGTGCAAATCGGGTCATATGGTTACTGGGACCACCATAGAGGAGTTAACTTGCACAATTACATGGGAGAGCGCACGTTAGGTTGGCAGCAGTTGTTTTTTTAATCGCCACCTGATGGCACTGTCACCTGTAAAGTGCCGGACTGGTTTGCCAGTTGCTACGGGTAATTATATGCGAACTTATTTGTTGTAAAGAAGCTTGGCTGGTAAGAATTTTATTGCTCTTTTAATTTAAGGTTGTAAACCTATTTGGTTATTTTTAAATTATCAAGTTTAGGGGATGTGCACTAGGAGCTGTATGTAGATGATATTATCCGGTGACGGATGCAGCTGAACTTTAGTTTGTATGCATATTTGATCGTGTGTTATATATCTGTGTATTAAAAATAACAGCAAAAGGAAAATAGGAAGCCAATCTTGACATCTGTCATCCTAGTACAAAATTGTAACCTCAAAGTCTTAAAATTGTTGAAGTTGAATGACACGTCTTATGATTAACTTCTGTCTTTTACTATAATACCTACACGTAAAGCTTCATCAAAAACTTTAAAATATTGCATTTGGGAGGAATCATCCTAAATCAATTTTAACTATAAAATCTGATCATAAAAATGAATGCTAATGGAGTTTGCAACTTTGTATAGAAAGGGCATTGGGTAAATTTGTTTGAAGAATATTGTGATTTTTTTTTCCAGCAGCCACGTATGATTTTTACATAGTTATTTAGAGTTCCTTAAAATACACATAGATATATATAATTTATGGCGTTTAATAATGTCGGAGCCGAGATATTTTTGATTTTGGTACTAAAAGTACGCCCAGGTAATAATATTAAATATCTCGGCTTCGTTGCACTTAAGAGTATTACATAACATAACAAAACATGTTTATTTTGAATTATTCTATCATAATCTGAAGATCCTGGTGTATTAAAGATAGAATACAGAGCACCAAATCGAAAATCACAACAACAAAGATCAACACATTATAAGCCCGTTAATGCAAGACAGGTACTACAGATAATAAATTGGCACTAACATCTAAGATAGCGTCTTGGCAGTGCCCGAATCTCTTATCTATGCTAATTGGAGAGTTAGGGTTAATTTATCTGTGGCCGGACCTTTAGTTGGCGGGTAACAAATCGCAACTATTTTGTCTATGACACGAGGGGTTCGAAATTCAAATGTCGGTTTCGAATTTTAGCCGAGCGTTATATTTGGCTTCATTATAAGATTCTATACCAAGGTTTGTTTTGTTTAAATAAGTTTATAATCAAAAAACCCGACTGCTTATAAAATCTGTGTAACATGTACCTAAAGTAACACGGGTAACACCCCAGCAAAGACCTTTAAATTGCTATAAATCCTAAATGAACAATTATTAAAGAAACCTAAAGAAATGTTTTTTGATATACATTTTCCATGATATCTCACTTGTTTTAGTTCCTCGATAATATTTTTCTTCTATTTCACAATATGGCGTCTGAGTGCCGCCATATTGAATTTTGATTACTGTCATATCCTTAGACACTTACAAGATTAAGACAAATCGATTGACATAAGAATCATCTAAATCGAGCCACGCTGTAGTTTCTAGAGTACCATGACGGTACATACATACATACATACATTATATAGGCTGACAAACACCCCATCTCCTTAGGCGGTCGGGTAAAAATGTTTATGGTAGGTAGGCAATTTTCTCCCATTATAGCAAAATATTCAAAATTTCACCAAGAACTACCCTCTAAAGGATTTACGAATATATTGTTAATAACGACAATGACATTGTAAGAATGACATTATTCACAATTTTGACTGTTGCATGACCGCGTATGACTTGCGATTTCCTAAATGACCACTTAAAACGCGTGTTCTTGCTAGTTTGGGGGTGAAATTATTAATTACCAAAAGGGATGGAAGGGGTGAAATGAGAAGTGAAACTATTGAGGCTCGTTCAAAAATAGAGGCGAGAGTTTAAAGGGTTGCTTTGATGAATTAACGTTAATGAGACCTATTTTGAGAAATTGAGGCGCGACACAAGGAACTAGAACTTTCAAGTGGCCACTGCCACTTAAACTGCAATGATAATGTAATTAAACTAATTATACAGATTTCATTCTAGATTAGATGTAGTACCTTGATCTGGCTCCCTAGCTAAGATGCATTACGATATCGTTTCTATTCGTTTCGTTTTTAAACCAACCGCGTCACTGGTAGATGACGTGATACGAAGAGTCACGTGATCTACCAGTGACGCGATTGGTTTAAAAACGAAACGAATAGATACGCTAGTTAGCGTTATGCATCTTGGCTAGGGAGGGCCTCACAGTCCGTCCGGATCGCTACCACCTATACTTCATTTAATTTAGAATGAGAAACCACAACAACATTGTATTGCGGCTCGTGAACTGTAATCTCTTTACAATTTGTACTAGAGTAACAATTGACGACACGCAAATAAAGTGACATTAAAGCAATTTTATTTTGCGGCTCCCAGACTATTGTACTGTACTATTTGCTAGGTAATAAATTGTTGACCAAACGCAATATCATGTTATTGTGGTTTCTCATCACTACATAGTATAAAACAAAGTCGCTTTCCGCTGTCTGTCCCTATGTATGCTTAGATCTTTAAAACTACGCAACGGATTTTGATGCGGTTTTTATTAATAGATAGAGTGTTTCAAGAGGAAGGTTTATATGTATAATAAATCCTGTTTCATATACGGGTGTTACAGAAAACTCACATAAACCGAAGCGAAGCGAGGGCGGGTCGCTAGTCCTAAAATAAATGAACTATAGCATTCGC
Source organism: Acleris laterana (assembly GCA_963966035.1). NCBI lineage: Eukaryota > Metazoa > Arthropoda > Insecta > Lepidoptera > Tortricidae > Acleris > Acleris laterana. Next base: position 3,295,731 of record OZ014462.1, read on the forward strand.
ATTGTGTTCCGGTGTAGGGATAAGACAACCGGTGAAATTACTAAATATTCAAACATAGGGCCGTATGAATAAACTAATCTCAACTCTAATGCTAGTCTCGAGATGTGTCAAAAATGACAGTGGTCTATGGTTTGACGTTCACTTTGACGTATCTTGTGACGGGCTAATGCTCATCTCGAGATGTGTCAAAAATGACAGTGGTCTATGGTTTGACGTTCACTTTGACGTATCTTGTGACGGGCTAATGCTCATCTCGAGATGTGTCAAAAATGACAGTGTTCTATGGCTTGACGTATTGTGACGGGCGTCTCAGCCGAGATGAGTTTATTAATACAGCCCTTAGTCCTCAGGGTTAGCCACGCATTTGCGGTCTTAGGATTGTAGTATTGAGAATGCGAATGTCCATGGGTCACAGATCCGACTTACCATAAGGGGGGGTTATTATGACATAAACATCAAGTTCATTTTACGTTGAGCGTAAAGGACAGAGCTATAGCAGTTATAATAGCTCTGTCATTTTCTCTCATCGTAAATTGAACTGCATAGTTGTCATAATAACCACACCTACTCATATACTTAAAAAAAAATGAACATGTCGATATAATGGTGATGGTGACCCCTGCTTTCAGAGCTGATATCTCTTAAAAGGCTCAACTGATTTTAATCATATTTACCTCAGAACCACCCTAGCTAAACTAACTTCAATTTCAAGGAACCACGTCCAAAACGGTTCATCTGTTTGGGAGCTACGATGGCACAAACAGATATACACGTCAAACTTATAAAATCCATTATTTGTGTAGGGGGTTAAAAATGGATAATGTTACCAATATCCAAACTTCCAACAGTTATGTACTTATAGGTAATTTTTTACAAAAAATATTTGTTCCATGTAATTTTTAACCTAACCATTTTAAAATTTGTGAACTGATTAGAATTGATGTTGGTTTCTTTAACACGTTTAAAATTATATATTAATTGATTTTAAATTTATTTTATTGGACGTATGGTTAAGTTGATCTACTTGAACTAATTGATACATTTTAATTACTTATTATATTAGGTTGGTTATCGTTGTTTCCTCTATCTGATACACTTATTTTTAAATTTTTTGCAATCCCTTATGCGTAATTATGCTAGAATTGTAAATCACTTAACTTTTACAAGTTTTTTTATTGCCCTCACACAGGTTTCCGCTCCGGTTCACTATAAGACAATAAAATATATTACTATTGTAATTTGCTTAACTATTCTTTTAAACTTCCCTCTCACTCTATCGCGTACACCCGTCTCTTTCCACTCACACGAACGCTAGGTCTATGTCGCTGCATGACGCCCGTATCACCTGTCGGCGCCCGCGCGGACTGCCTAATATCTTGGCATTGAGGTCCAAGGCCGGTCTAAATGCGCGCGTGACGTCAGTCTGTCTGTATAGTCAGGTTTTAGGAAGCTGAAGGAATAGATGGCTATAGTGTTTAACATTTTAAAGGGGTAATTTGACAGATGTCATTATCAATTGGCACCCTATTTCGACGGTAAAAAAAAATTGGTATGAGTAACCGGAAACTATGGACATCTTGCTCTAATTTACGAACTCAGAGTACGATAGCACCTACGTACATACCATTTTTTTTTAAATTAACTTAAGTGACGTTTTACACCTTAATTTAGACCTAAATAATAAGTAGGTATTAATATATTTTTTGAGCTTATAATTAAATTTCTTAGTCAATAAGTGACTAAGCTAACAGAACTATAACACAAAAACAAAGATTACATACCTATTTAACTCTGTGTAACAATAATACGTTTTATAATAACAGGTGAGTGTTGTAAACGCTATCTTTACAGCACCGTCCGGTAAAATAACATTTCTTGGATTAATTCTGCTCGTAAAATGCCAAATTACTGACTAATTGGTGTGCAATAATAATAAATAGTTTCATACATATATCTTAGTATGTATGGATGATGCTTAAGACTAAGTGACATTTGTTTTTTACAATAGGTACTCTTAACTTGTTTGACGGGTGTCAGTAAAGATGAAACGTTACCAATTAAAATTCTGTTGGTTACATTAATCTTAGTATTTTCGGTCGTTTTTATGTAAAAGAGATCTTCTGTTTTAAGTTACGAACGTTTTTGATGCAATTGGTTTCTCTGTAAATGTGCGATGTGGCAACTCATACTATTTAATAAACGTGTAAATAAAATTATTTTTTAAGAGCATCAAAAAAAGAAAAGAGGGGAGACCTTGGTCCAGCAGTGGGACACCAGGCTAATAAAAAAAAGAGCATCGATGTGAACAAATACATATCGTTAAAATTTTAAAATACCTACAAAATGTATACAAATGTATTTATAGTAATTGGGCGTAATATGTATTTTTGTAAGCTAGTAGTTACTGACACTATGTTAAGTGTATGTTTGGTTAGCTTTCAAAACTAAACTATTAAATTGGGACAAAATGGTAAAGAGGCAATATTTATTGCAAGTGGAATTTGGGATAAGTACATCTGAATTCTCAAGACGACAATCTCAAGAATGCAATCCTAAGACAGCGAAATTGCAATTTTATAACGAACTAGCGACCAGCCCTCGCTTAGCTTCGGTTTATGTGAGTTTTCTGTAGAATTTATTATACATTAAAACCTTTCTCTTGAATCTCTATATGTATTTAAAACAACACATCAAAATCCGTTGCGAAGTTTTAAAGATCTAAGCATACATATGGACAGACAGACAGCGGGAAGCGACTTTGTTTTATACTATGCAGTGATAATGATAACCATGCGCCTCGTCATCAACTTGCGATACTTTCACAAATAAGTACCGATAAACCCTTTCATTCCCCATACAATTGTATGATAACATACACTTTGTAAGTGACAACCCAATTATGGTCGTAATACCGGAATTTTTCAGACAATGCGGCCCCTCAACCGCAAACCGAACCATGTGACATTTCGGTTAAGATTTTTTTATTACAAACTTATAAATGCGTGTGTCAAAAACAGAAACTGACAGTGTATAAAGCCATATGACCATGTCTTGTCATTATCTGTCAAATTTAAATGTCACAATGACAGATAAGGACAAAGCTTGGCTTAGCTACTCCACGTTTATTCCAAGTTTATAAGTAAAGCGGTATGTCTGTTCTTTGGATATATTAAACTTGATTGTGACTTGACAGAAGAGCGTGGAGCTAACCCCATGTGCTTCTGTTTAGTCCATTGGAGAAAATTCTCTTTTACCGAACAATTGTCTTCCCGTGTGATATCCACGGACTTATTGCTCTAATAAGTCCATGGGAGTGTCTATAAATAACTTGACACTGGCGAAATACACCTTAACAGGAGTGATTAATTAAAATTTAAAAAAAAAAGCTTGATTGTACTTCCTCGAGACTGTTAAACGTAAAAACACGATTAGAAACAAAATCCGTGATAGTTTTGTTTTTCAAAGATAAACATTTCGTATGTTTTTGGTTGGATCTTCGAAACCCTACGCTCTTTTACGATGTATTTTGATTCAATAGTTGAGTAGATATTCATAACTTTTTGATACTGGTAAACCAGTTTTTTAATAAATATTGTGTTTTAAAAGTTAACGGTAATTATTTGAATTTGAAACTGCCATCAAGGCGCGCGTTAACTATTGTCTCACGTTATTCGCGCGGAAGCATATAAAGCCATCCCTTTTCATTATTTTGTGGGCGTCGCAGTAACAGTAGTGCCAACCCAACAGCAAATATAAATTTGTACTTTGTAGTTTGTACACTGTAGACAAACTTTTTTGTTCGTGTGGCGAAATTATGAACTAAGTAGTGTTGATTCGTATATCAAAGTAATTAAAAAAAACATGTTGGGTGGCGTCGTCGCAATGAAAAACGTTATTTGTTATATTTTTTTTGTTTTGTTGTAACTTTAGAATTTTATAGTTTATTCGTTATTATATTATATTTAAAACCACACAACAGACAACAAACCAGTTCTCGTATCCCCACACAGGAACACAGCAATGCAAACACTTCCGCTAGGGAGTAGGGTAAAGTATGGTGCAAAAGGTCGTACTACCTCGTAAATTAATTAGGGTACAAATATATAGAAAACTTTTTGTATGGTGTTAACAAGGTGTGACTATGTTAAGGAGGTCTTATAATAATGGATAATGATTGATTTAGTATATCTGACCAATTTTATTAGACACTTATTTACATGAGTTTATCAAAACGTAGCTTTACGTTATATTGTTTAAAAGTCATTCAGATAGAGTATTAAATCACTTAATTCAAATAATAATAAAAAAATTGCTGAAACGTTATGTTTTAAATTATCACACTTGTACTTATATTTATCTATATTGTACAAACTATTAAAAAAAAAACTTTTTTTAATAGTTTTAGGTATGATGATAATGGTAGCCAAAAGCACTTCACAAGAATTCACTTAGAAATAAAACTAACAAGAAATTATATCGTTCATAGTCATTCTTAAACCAACGACATTAAGTTCAAGTTAGCGCAACATAAAGTTAGGGAGTCGAAGAAATCGTTGCTGCTATAGTATTAGAGTAGGTTTTGGCTTGATTCGTTAGTATTATAGTGTGGTAAGGTTTTGAAGGAAGTAATACAAGACATGTGCTTATTATAAGCAGCCCCGAGTTTAAAACGTGCGGGTGTAGGGTGACCATACACACACATCAAAAAAAAAACTTTTAAACTAAGGTACTAAAGTTAAGTCAAAAAAGATCACCCTAGTTATTTTAATAAATGTTAAACTTAGTATAAAAAGAAATACGGTTGAAGCTGATATCGAAATTATGTTTTATAATAAGTAAAGTACCTAAACTAATTATTTAATAATTATTAATAACACTAGCTTTTCCCCACGACATCGTTTGCATAGATTTCGATTATCGTTAAACTGTGATATTGTATTTTTTGGCATTTCGCTTGAGCAGCTTGAGTCAAAGCCTAAGAAAAAAACTCAAGTGTCTTACAATTGGTTTAGGTTTTGGTTTATTTATTTATTCGTTTTTTTTATTACTCGATTTTAGTGTCTTACTACAGGGTAAAGGCATCTCTTTTTCGCTATTCGTCGCTAAGAGGATCGTGAAGCTTAAAATTTCTATACAAAAAGCTATAATGTTTTGCCCCCCTTAAAACTAGTCTAATTTTTACCATTTCACGGTTTTGAAAACGTAAATGCCTGTTTTTTCATAATAACTGCAACATATAAAAAAATCCTGGAAATCCGTTTTGATGTACGGGGTGAGAAACGCTATGGCCCGGAGCTAAATTAGCATGTTTTTTTTTCACAGATTTTCGACCACGTCCGAGTTTGCTTGCTTTTTACATGGAAATTAAACTGGGAAGTTATTTTCTGATATGTAGGACAAGTTTTATTATTATTATGAAAAAAAAAACAGAAATACCAATAAGGTCTTTTTGCATATGTTAAAGGATGATTCAATCATAATTATAACTATTAATTATAACAACTTTTTAGAGTTGCTGGTAATTCTGTAGCTTTGCCTACCTTTGGGACTAAAGGCGTGAGTTTACGTATGTAAGCTAATCCAAGCGTGCGCATTTTTTAACTACAATAATATTTTATCCCAAACTTGTAAAAAATGCCTAGTCAGCCTATGGAATGCCCATAGCCTCCGGCCAAATTATATCACTCGAGATAAAGATAGCCGAATCGCGTGTCGGTGCAGGCGCTGCTATTACAGCAATTTCGGCGCTGCCTTGCCTAGCCTATTAACTTAGGGTACTTTGTTACTACTTATTTTTTTTAATCACTGCGTATATGCGTATCTGTATTGTTCTTTCAAGGACGTAATCGCCTTCGGATTCGTAATAGGGAATATTCGGGAAATTCCGAATTATTTTCCGAATATTCATTTGTCCTAATTTTTCCGAAAGCTATGTCACGCTGGAGCTATTTTAGATTAAATGCATAATTTAATTTTCATACGTAGTAGGTTAGGTTTAAAACTAACAAAATAAAGAGTAAGTATCTAGCTACATAGTCAATTTAAATATACCTGACCAAAAAAATCCCATAGTAACAGAGTCCAAATTAGCACATCATTACAAACTTGACGGTATCTCTAGCATGATATTTCCATCTAGTCGGGTCACATGTTTTTTTTTACACATATTTTTATTTGTCAAAAGCGTAAATATCTATATAGCTATCGTGTTAAATATGCATGTACATAACCTTTATTGTCCAGGGAATGTGGTGATACATATTTATGACTTTGTTAGTACAAGTAGCAAGTAGTTATAGTTACTCTGTTACTTAGATTAAGATATTTTTCTAGTTATTTATTTTTATTTAAAGACGGCAAAATTAACGTTCTACACTTCACCCCTTTACACCACTGATATTAAGGTTTGTGTACATATATTTGGCGCGATAAGTCTAGATTTTTTTATCGTAAGGAGTTAAGCATAAGGCACATGAGCACTAAGGTTACCCTGATGGTATATGTCTGTTCCTGTTACTGTCTGCTTGTCAGTTTTTGACAGCACATAATGGAAAATTGTTCCCTCTCTGACACAAATTTCTTCACAGTTTTTTTCTTCAACGCTTTTTTCTTCGCACCGACCTTAGTTTTTTTCTGTTTTGCCTACTGGTTGACTGGTAGAGAATGCCATTGGGCATTAAGTCCGCCATTTGTACTTTATTATATTTTGTGCAAAGAAGTTTAAATAAATAAATAAATAATAAATTTCTCAGTTTTGAGCACATGTATTTCTAATGATACAAGTAAGATAAAAACGCGCTGTGGAACAAGTTATCCTTGTGTCAGTGAGAATGTGATAAATCCAATGGAATCTAATTCCGTGGTGGTAAAATCAACTCCAAGCCAAAAGAAAACATGGAAACTGAGCCGTGTTTTTAGCAGTTTATAAAGTAAATAAAAAAAAATGGCTTCCATTTCAGTTGATCAACTATCAATTAAACGTTAATATTTCGTATTTTAGGCGAAAAATATTATTCATTGATCACATGGTAATCTCAACTTCAGAGCTCAAGCGAGTGCTTGAGCGCGGTTTTTGTGCTTGAGCTCAGAGACGGATTAAAGACCATGCTAGCCACAAACATGTAGGTATCTAGTTATACTGGTGACGCAATACTCCGCCCGTAATGGTTGGTGTCAATCAAAATTACACGCTAACAAATTTAAAAGAGTTCTTCCTAAAACAAACACAAGCGAATATCAACTCTAGTTACCAAAATACTAAAGCTATTATGAATTTTTAAGGGAGTTTAAAATCGTCAGTCCTTCCTTGCGGCCTTAGGCCCCTGGTCGGGTTTCCGAGAAATCTAGCCAACTACGAGTATAAATACTTTTGGGTTTTTAAATGTTTTGGTAATTTTATTTTTTAGTTTTAATAACGTTTAATATAGTCAAAAAAGTGTTGTAAGAGGCAATATAAGTAGGTAGTATCTGGTATTATATTTAAATTTACCTTTTTTTCAAATAAAAATATCATTGCTTTGAGTTTAAGAAGTATGAGGTTAAATATTCCTCAAATAAATAGATGAAAATGTTTAGATTAGTCTAATTTATAGTAACATTTTTGCATAATTTTTGTCTAATGTCAGATTAAAGAGTCACTTCTATAACTTTTTAATCAAATGATAATATTTAAAAAAAAATGCAATACAATCTGCCTTAACTTATGGTGACTATTTAGTTTAAAGACCAAAAACAAATTCTAGAACTAAATTTCTTAGGAGCTATCCTAGTAGCAACACTGGCTATTATATTATAAAAAATTATGACCAGGAAAAAAATAGATAAGAAACTTGAACGCAGCCAAAGAAAACACATCAGTCATCGAGCGCTGGCTGGCGACATTGACAATGGTTTGAAAATGGAATGCGGCCTTGAACAAATTCGGACGGACGCCGCATTTGCGCGGGAATCGAGATCGATTATTTTTATTTTTGTAATCGATTAGACTAAGTCGATACGACGACGATTATGTTGGTAGCTTGGCAATTGATTGGTTTATGGCCAGTTAAGATGTATACTCTTTTTTAATCAGTACTACGTAACAACAACAAACAATATTATCCTTATTCTGTTGGTGGCGACCCAATAAATCGGAAATTTAAATTATGTAATTTTTTCGTCGCGAATACGGTAGGTACATTTAAATTTGTGATAATCCCATACGAAGATTTGAAGGTTAATGCGATTGAAAGTCAAATTTTTGGGGTAAAAAAGTGTTTTCGGGGAGACACGGACGGCAAACAGACAAGTTACGATAATGTCCTTGATATTGATTTTGCAAATTCGGAAAGAGCTGGAATATTGCTAAATAAAGGTCTTAAAAGTTCTTAACATAATCTGACAAGCAATAGGTACATTGTCTAGGTTAAGTAAATCAGAAAAATTAGGATTTCACTGGCTGCTACGTTATGCTCTTGTTACGGAATATAACTAAGGTTTATAATTTAACACGGCTGTGCGCCGAAGATTGTAAATTAATTAGGTTCATGACGCACTCTAAGCGTGTCGGGCGGTTGATGCTTTAACAGCGTCCCTCAAAATCTCTTTTGATATGACTAACCACATTTTCAAGAACCAAAAGTCCATTCAAAGAAGAATTAAAAAAAAAAAAACATTCTTATGCGTCATTGCTTTTGTTTTATATGCGGATTCCAACAGGTTCCCCTCCCCCCCGTATATTTTTATGTAACAAAGAGAACTTCGCAGACTGTAAAGGTGTATAGAACTAAGTTACCTAATACCTTAACATTATGTGCAACCTTGGGAATCGTTTCCTTGAAGCAATGATAAGGCACCGAATACAGAATGTTTGAATAAATATAATAATATGTGATGCAAATGATAACCACAGACTTTATTAACTTACACTGTTATAATATCATAACTTTGCTGCTTTCTTCAAATTTATTTCACAGAAAAAAAAATGGTCTTCACGTTGAAAAAAAAGATTAGAACTCGAATGTAAGTAAGTAGTGTTTTTTATGTTAAAATTTAAACTTGCAATTTAGATAAAAGACTATCGTTTCTTATTAGACGTAGGTATCGTATGTAAGGATCTAATAAAAAACCAATTAGATTTCTAAACTGTGTCAATGAGTTTTCTTAAATCAAATTAGAAGAGGTTGCAAAAAGCAACCGTTTAAAAACACAAAAAAATGCACTTTCGCATATCTCAAATTTTGACTTACAGTAGTCACTGTATGCTCAGTCCTAACATTGGCAATGCTGTACAAACACCAGACCTTTATCTGTTCCTCATGATGTTATAAGGGGACCTTATCGGGGCCTTGCGTCGGTCGGAATTCTACCGGGTCACTCTTATCGCTCGTATTTCTTGGATATTTTAGGAATTAACGCCCATTCGCGTTATATTGCGTGCGCGCATGAGGTAAGGCTGAAACGACATGATTATTACAATCGATGGTTTTCAGTTTTTAATTTTCCAAAAGGATCAGAATTTAGATTTTGTTAAAATAAGAGTTGAAACGGTTTATAAATGGCAGTAGCAGTTATAAAATATTTCTAGTAAATTTCCATAATATCTAACCTTCTGTTGTTAACAGCGATGACAGCTCTTGCAGGAATAAATCCGTCAGCAACCTGTCTAGCGACAATAGGCCTCACCGTACGAAGAGCACAGGTCAAATTTACATATCGTATTGTTTCGTATGCGTATGATTTAATATTTAAAAGTAAAAGGAAGAAAAACTGATTACTACGACATACCTCATACAGAGCCCAGAACATGACACAGGTTTTTGTAACGTCTTATTAGAAAATTTCTGTTTGAACAAAAACTCGAAATTAAATCAAAGATCCCAATCTCCCGGAACAGAATCCAAACAAAATTCATTAGCACTTGTTATCTATGTAATTGAATTTATAAAAAACCACAGACAATAGGTATCGTCCTATACCACCTCTGAGCGACCCGGAGTGACCTTGGCTCGCGTTCAAGGCGCATCCGTACTCCTCAGCCTAATGACTGCCGTCACTTTAAGGCTTTCATTCCGACAATTGTCGAATTAAACAATTAGGATGATGATCATCACAGAGACGATGATTTCAAAGTTAATGAAGAAGTCAACAAAGCCGCACAAGTTGCAAACGAAACATAAATAGCGATAGAAATCTAACAGAGCAGAAATGAAGTCGTCGATATGTATACGATGATGATGATTCTATAAATTAACGATAATTAAGTGTAAGTATAAATCAAAGGGGAAATAATACAACAGGAAAAAACGTAGTCATTTCCATAATGACAATTGAAGGCGTGGAATCACTGTTGCATAAGAAGACAAGGAAATCAATCAAATTACATCTATTGATTTCAAAGTACTTGTTTTGCTTAGTGGAATCGCAGAAAATTAAATCATGAATAATTTATAATGTTAAATTAAGTAATACATCAAGATAATTGAAGATCTAATTTATTACTTGGTTTAAGTAATAACAGGAAGTCCTTTAATCTTTAATGAGATATCAGGAACTTAAAGGATACGGCCGGTAAGAAAAATGGCGTGTAAGATAAAGCTCCAATAAGTTTACTTATTAGATAGGGTAATGCATATATAAGGTTAAAAAATATCTCAGGGAACTGTTTTTAATGTAATGAATTACGGTAGTCTCATTAATATATTGTAAAGGAAATTCGTATCGAAACATTTAAACTCCTACAAAGTACTTATAGTTATATGTAATAAATTTACGGCATAAACATGGAAGTGTTGTATAAGTACGTCAATATTTTGATGAATGGTCGTACTTAGAAGTCCAAGAACATATTGACGAAGTTATTAATTCAAGAGCTCTTCAACAACAGGATATTCATTTTAAGAAACCCATACTTAAAACACAATTTAACAGTTAAAATTAATATCATACAATTAAAATATATAGATAACAGAAACATTTATTCCGTTAAATATGCGTGGAAATAAAACAATTCGGTACTAAAAGATCGAACCGCCAAAGGCAAGATAACTCAAATTAAAGCTTAATTTGAAGAACATTAGAATCATCTCAAGATTAATCGCTACGCGGAACAACTCGTGCATCGTGATTCAATATAATGATCTCTCAGACGAACAATGTGTTAAACCGCCGAATATTACCAACCGAATGACGTCAAGAAGCGTTGAAGACTTCCGAAACGTCAAGGTTCATAAATAATCAAAGCTTATAACAAAAACTCTAACCTTATCCTCCTGGCCACTATGACCGCCGTTTTCAGAAAGAGGTGTAGAAGGCGCGCTGTATCCCTTCGGCCCTTCGTCGTGAGGTGTCATCTGTCGCTGGATTTCATTTTCCTGGTCGTTGTGTACCCTTATGTCTTGCAAACCATTTTTAAATTCGGATAGTCTTAGCACGGACGGCTTGATTTCAGGCATTTCATCGGGGTGCTCGTATCTCCTCAAATCGGTGAGATTCGTGGCGAGGTGGCGGTGAGGATCGAGAGACGGATGGACTCCTATCGATCTAAGGTGCTCTATACTTCTGTGGATGTGGGAGTAGTTGTCCATTGGTATCTCAGCCATTAGAGGAGAGTTGTGGTAATCCAGACCGCCTCCATCCGGCCTGTAGTCAATGGTCCTTCCTTCCATCATCTTGATAAAATTGAAAAATTCTATCTAAATATAAAGTATCGATCCTAGTGGTTTGGCACTATCTTACAAAAATATACGGTTTCTGTCTTCGTTTTCTAAGCTTCGTTCTAGGTGTCATGGAATTGTGCGAGATCCTCCGTTGATATTGGGCTGTAAGAATAAATCATGTATAAGCCTAATAGGTTAATAAAACTGTCTGAAATGTTGTCTTCCTAAATCAACATCATACCGTACAATCAGGCATGAATTGGTTGATTCAATAAATTCAATTATGGCTCGAGCGCGAGTCGTTCGTCTATTTAAAACTAGATTTGACGAGTGTAAAAAGTTGTTTTTTTTTGTCTGGTAAGCAGGTGACGAGTACTGGCCGCGTAGGCTGTGTCAATGATCTAGCCCCTAGCCCACATGCCGCATCGAATAAGGCTTCGATAATCATGCAGCCCGTACAGGCGTGCTTACAATCTACAATGACGATTTTAATCTCATCTACATCTATTCGTACCACCGCATCTTTAATTACGTGCAATTCATCAATGATATCTATTGTGTTAACACTTTAATCCTTATTTTTATTAACTTGTGATGTTATATCATTGTCTGAATGCGTCAGTAGCCATGTATCATCGGCGACATAGCTGATATTATTAACGTTAAGTTAACTTTGGCTCGCTTTAATGGTTTCGTTAAAGATCTAGTTACACTTGTGGCGTCAAGTGTACGTGTAGAGACCAGCATACGCGGCTGTCAAAGATATAATTGCGCGTATAAAGAACCAGGCAAGTTTGCGCTTGATGCTACCACATGCTGTTGGATTTTGGAACTTGCGTTGTTTAATATAAGTGCTTGTCGTATAGTTTCGGAGGTTGGGCTCTGTACAGGGCCCCACGGTTGATCGACTTCAAGATTCGTAATCATAATACTCGTTTGGGCCAAGGAAGTGGTTCGGCTCGGTAATTAGGTTTTTGTTAACTATTCGAGTAGATGCCGACATAGTGGTTTGACAAAACATTTTTGAGATGACATTTCCATGAGGTTAGCGGTTTTACAAAATGTTATTTGTAAGATTTTTTCTTTCCAAAAAAAATTTACTTTTTTTGTTATTTAGTAATATAATTTCGATGATTCGTTGTTTTCACGTTAGTGTAAAACACGTGGTAATTATACCACTTATCTATATACTTAATTTGAATACATTCCTAGTTTATAGAATTACGAAACGTTTCAAATGTCGTGTCAAGAACACTTTTTTGTTAAATAAATGTAGTTTACGTATTTTTTGTAGTTCGCCGTCAGTTTATAAGGCTTACGAAGTTATTTCGTATTTATTGAACCGCAATACAAGGTTAGGTGACAAAAACTTTTGCCATGACGAGATTTCCGTTGCGTAAAAAATCAGGTTGAAATGTACTTAAAAATCTCTAGTAAATTAACTACCTATAACGGAAGACAACATTTCTGTACAAAAATATCAACATTGGAGGTAGATTCCTTGAGTATTCAAAACTTGGAAAAGTTAGTAAAAACTATTTATACCTAGTAAGTTGTAACGCGTAATCGTTGAACAAATTTATAGTGTAATCAAACTTAATTTAAAAATAACGTCACGGCACACTGTCCGAAAATATTTCCGTATTTTTAGTTCGGGCATCCAAGGTCGCGACTGACAGCGCGCAAGAGGGATCTTACGTAAAACTTACCCTCCCGCCAGAGGGAGTTGAGGGATCTCCCCCTCAACAAGGAACCCACCTCCACTAATTAAAAACAAAAGAAAAAAATCCATACCTGTCACTGTCCAAGTCTTCAAACACCAACAATATCACCATTTAAAAATCACAGTTTGTTCCTATCTAAATGTCACTTAATTATATCACATAAAAAAGGTAAACACTACGGTCACAACACGTCCCCAAGGCAACGGTCCGCGGCTTCACAGCCAAAAATGCTCAAAAAATTCACGCGCACACAAATAAACATTAAAATTAATTTAGAAAAAAAAACGCCGGCCAAAAAACGAGCCGTGCTCTTGACCCTGTGGTAAAATTATGAATGCCGAGCGTCGTTACTAGGATCCAAATTACCAGATTTTTTGTTCTCAATATTTTAGTGTGCTATAGGTATGGTTGTGGAGTCCACACGTGATGGCGTGCGTCCCTCTCGCACTCGGGGTTTCGCGTGAGCTCCTCACATGTGCTCGGGGCAGAGTCAAGCCAGAGGCAAGTGCGCTGCAGGCCACCGCCAGCGTCGCTCGTCAGATGCAACACAACGCGCCAGCCGCCTCTGAGCAGCGCGGCAAAAACGAGACTGAATTTCAGATCTATAGTAGAAAAAGTGAACTACACCGCGCGAGGGGTACACTAACACATAAAATGAAAAAAATCACACGGACGCTAACAACGAAAGACGGAGCTTAAAAAAAATGGAGTGGGGATCGGCCGCGTCGCTCGGCGCGCTAGTGCCGTCCCACTCGCCGGCGTGAGCCGCACGCACACAGACAAGCGGCGGTTAAGCGAAAAAAATGTGTACACATTTTTTTATTATTCACCATTTTTATGTGTGTAAGTGGGCTTGGTGGGAGGGGGATGGCGCTATCCAGTCGGGGTGCGAGCCGCAGGGGCGAGTGAGACGGCGCGCGTCGCCACGTGCTCGTCCCCTGGTATTAAATAATAATTAAAATGGCTACAAGACCGATACGAGATACAACAGCAGACGATTTGGCCGAGCTTTTCGTTTTTTTGCAAAGCTTTTTGCAAATCTCAATGATAAAAAACTAGGTCCGATTGACACATATTAACGTAATGCGCGCAGAAATCGTCGCGCCGGAGAAAAAAAACCAAGGACGCCGCGAAAAAGAAGTTATTGATTAAAACCCGGCTGTCATTGACCAGGCGCAAATGAGGGAGCCTAATTGTATGCAGCGGAACCGGTGCCGGAGGAATTTGCAAGTGAAATCGCCCTTTAAAAGTCTTTGCCTTTTTCAAACGGAAATTGAACTAGTATTTGAGATGGATCGGAGGGAAACCTCTTAGGGAATGTAAAGTACGAAAAAACCTATTTGAAAAGCAAACATCACAGAGAAAATGTCATGTTAAAATAACATTGTAATGAAAATTTTACACCAATTCACTCTTTGACCAAAAGTTAAAATGTAATATGCAAAATTGATTGTCGCAACAAAAGTTCGATTAAAATAAATTAAAATTCATAAAGGACATTAATCGCCGTAATAGAAGCTAATAAGGGCCGTGACACAATCAATGTTAGCTCTCGTATGTATGCATGTATGAAAGGGAGCTGGCAGATGTTCGCCCCAGTGACCGTGGTCAGGGTTGTATCGGACGCTCGTACGGATTTAAAAAGGGATCACATTCAGTACCTGGAACTACATTTTCACTATGATTTTGAATAGAAATGAGGGAACGGGCACTCTGGTGTGTTTGCATAAACATAATGATATAGATTGTTTTGTAAATTATCATATATTTACTTGATGGAATGAGGGATTACCCTGTGCAGGGCTTGTGATTCACATTGTCTGTTATTATTAACGGTTGCTTTCTATTCATATTTAATCACGATTTGCCTTTTTTGATATAAAACTGTGCGATTACCAATTAGTCTTTAACGGTGTCGCATAATAACGTTAAATAATCTGCACTAGCAAAGAACTTCCCTTGCTACTGCAGAAGCTTGGCAAGAAAACCAGTTCAGATTGATCTTTGATTGCTAAGAGTTGCTGCTAAACTGAGGGACGAAATAGAGTGGTTGGTTGGAGATTTGATTAAAAGTAAAAAAGATTAACCAGATTTTAATCTTTTGTAATAAATCATGAAGAGGAAAATTTTACAGACATGGGATTTTTTTTATGCAAACAATCAAAGTATTTTTAGCATTTAAAAATTAAGCCGTACTTATCTCACGAAATCTGCCATCAAAAACCAGGATTATCGAAATTTTGTTCTGGTCACTACAAAATTGAACTATATTTGCAAAATATTTGACTTATATAAATGTCTTATTCTTAACTTACCAATATTATAAAAGTAATTTTAAATCGAACTTTACGAACGTGGGTTAAAATTAAAACTAACCAACAACGAATCAAAATTCTTAACATATTTGTGTTTGTGGCTGCAAGATTGGTATTTATAGTATTTTAATAATTACTTTATAAAAATACACAGTGCAAAAAGCACGTAAGCTAATTAAGATAATGACAGCAGCAATACTACCTTTTTGATCATAAACCCTTAAAAACAACCACGTTTTTTTAAAAGAAACAAGCCGCTGATAAAATGCACCAATTCACTAAAGTTGTACGAACATTCAATAGGTATATCTCTAAAAATAAATGTTAAGTATTACTCAATTGACACATAACAAAGGTATCTTCAAAAACGCCGGCAATCCTAAAATCTCATACAAATCGGTTGATCTAGAAAGACAAAGCTACTAAAAAGTTGTAACTACATTAGTTTTATTGCTGTAATAAACTTAGATAAGTCATGTCTTACTTTCGATTTTACACCGAAGGTAAAGGAAATAATAAAGAGAGAAAATCGTTTCTTACGGCTTCTTGTTTTAAATGGGTTTATTGCTATTTTTTATCAATTCTGTACTGATTTGGATGCAACTTAAAACATTTTGAACGATGTTTTTTTTTTTAATCACCAAAAAACACTTTTGTTTTCCAGAAAATTCTATTACAAATCCTTACAAGTCCTTGAGTATGTATTTATTTATAATTATTTTGCCTTCTCTGAATACATGTTGACGTTTTTTACTTAACAAGGTTGTGCAAGGGTTTGCCAACAATTGAATGAAAAGATTTTTTTTATTACAAACCAATTCACCTGCTTGGGGACGGAAGTCGGATGTTCGATAAGCTCGACGTTTATCAAATATAATTCAGTATTTTTATTTAAATTTTCGGTGTTTGCATCAAGTGTCGTCACAGGTGTTTGGATTGGGAATAAAACTAAAAAAAACTTTTTTTTAAATCATTGACAGATACATTGATGATTTTTTCAAGACTACGTTTAATGCTGTGAATTTATTTTGAGTTAAATTTATTTTAAGTAAATTATCCAAAAAAATCTTGTTTGGGAGTCCCTAACCTTAAACATATTATTATTATACCAAAGGCTACACATCGTTATAACATGAGCTAGCAACTGACGTGTGCAACTAATTTCCTACATGTTCCATCATCACAAAACCTGTATTTTGGGAGTCCGCCATTTTGATCTACACGATCTATAGCTCGTCACTATAATCATAATTTAACATATCCTCAAATATACACTGTAAAACTTTAATAACTATTGCTGCTTTTGACGGCATCGCTATGGATGGAAACGATATAGAACCGGAGATGTAGGGTGATAAAGCCAAAGTTATCAATGAAGTTACAGCTGTAGGTGGTAAAGTGGTAGGCGGTGAGGAGCGTGCAAGTGCCCGGTGATCCATCACGCAAATGTTCTGAACCGGATTCGAGACGGGTTCCTAAGAGTACAATTTTTCAAACTGTGTCTTTTGAAAATGTTTAAGTTTTTCGCTGGTGAAGTCATGTTTATTACCAATTGGTTATTAAGTGTCATTAGTGGGATCTTTCATTATAAATTTGACATCTTTTATTCGAGTGAATTAAGAATTTAAGATAAGTAAGTACTCTTCTTAGATTGAACTGTAATATTTATTAAGAGTAAATTTAAGTTATTTAATTGAAAGTTGGTAGTATACTTAAAGCTCTTGTAAAAAACTTTTCACAGTTGACTTTACAAAAAATTGTTATTTTTTACTTTATAAGAACAGATAAAGTTCTACTGGTCGTTACAAATATACTTTGGTTTGGTTGTAAAGAAGCCGAATTTTTTGTTTTACCCCTTTTTTTACAAATAGTCAAACTTTCACTTTTAAAATTACACTTTTTCAAAAGACAATAAAAACGCTTCTTCGTAGCTACCGACCAGAAACATGGGTGGCTAAAAAAAGTTATTTTGCGCTCAAAGGGTTTTGTTTCATGCAACTTTTATTACTAAGCATACAAAGCCTTTAAAAAACAAAGCTTCTTGTCTATGCACCTGGTTTATTTTTTATTTTGATTCAACCTAATGTTTATTATAATCAAATAAGTTCCTTTTCCTGTCGGAAGATGTGGGCGCCGGTTTTTTTCTTAATTCCCAACTTACGGACATCACTGTAAACTCTAAAGTCATCAACACAAGGTTGAATATAAAAATGAATATTTTTTTCTTTTTTATTGTGGCAATGTGTTCCGATGAAGATCTTTTCGGCCAGTGTTTGTTCGGAATAGATTGTCTTATACAGATGCTTTTTATTAAAAACGATGAATGAGTGATTTCCTTCAAAAGTGAAAACAAATTAGGTACACAGCATATAGAATATTAAACTCATCCTGCGTGATGTTCTTTATTCCGAACAAATAGATTTAGTAGGTTCTGTACTGTCAATTATAGAGGAAGTAGCTTCATAAATGCTTGGGAAGGACGAAGGGTAGCTTCACAAAGATTTACAATAATTACAATATTTCAAGTTTAGGTTACCATACATGATTATAAAATGCTTCTGTGACTGACTCACTGAAGTTCCTGTGAACCTAAGGACTTGAAGTTTGAAGAGAATGTTTCTAGGGTACCCTAGGGGTACACCTAGGCAGTATTTTTTGAAAATGGACCCCAACGGAAAGATAAAGGAGGAGTAGCGAGAAATGAATTCTACACGTACTGTCGCAGGCATCTTCTAGATGGTTATAAAAAAATAGACACATTTTCAATATAAATTATCTTTTCAAAGTTCACAGTAAACTTGCAAGTTAATGTTATGCTGATATCGATATGGTATATCGCATCAGGAATCAATGCAACTGGTCATGTCTAATTAACTGTCTCGTCATTTCTTAAATCTTGGGTAAAATCTGAAACTGCATCCGCCGCCGGCCGTTCTCAGCGTGACGCCGACACCATCTTTTGTATTAAAGACCCTTATTTTTTTTCATCCCTCAAAATGTTCAAATTTCTTTACCTGCTACCATCCCTTATCTTCATCCTAACTTATATCCCTTAGTTATGTTAGTCTAACTTCATCTTTATCAACTGCTTTTAAAGTTTATATTTCCTTAGCGATTTACATTTGTTACGTCTTTTTTCTTGGAATTATAATAAGCAACATCTTGACAAGCATCCCTTAAACTTAATGACTTAAAGAATAGTGATTAGATAAGTCATTCTAGGTCCTCATGCTCTCGTTTAAGGTTTGAATTCATGTGGCAATTCTGATGTTTATAGCAATCATTTTGTGATTAAGGACTCTAGAGAATTTTGCTATGGCGTATACGAAAAATGTGCGTTTCCCGTAGTTTAAGAATTTATTAGAATTGGTGGGTTCCTGCGGCGCCGGCATAGTTTTAGAGATTTTAAACTTTAACAAAAGATGCTTAATGTAATGCAGATGTTCAGGGATCAAGTTTAAATTTTACGTCTTAGCAGTGTTTTTGATTTAAGACGGTATAATTTAAGTGGGTTCTTGGAAGTATGTCCGAAGGATTGGTTTTAGAAGCTATTTCTTTTTAAAGTCTATCTTGTGAAACATTTTATAACAACCTTTGCTAATATTATAAATGCGAAAGTTACTAAAGTTAGTTTGATCGTTAGGTACAGTCACGAGATTTAATTTGGTACCCACCTTAGGTCCAAAGTCAATCTGGCATTCTACAACAATTAGGTTGAGTTTCCTAAAAGGTACAAATGACTTGACATCTCTAATGACATTGACAACTTCAAGCATATTTTTCTTGAAATAGGTCCCAAATTAACGCTCGTGACCGTACACTTTTGCATGTCAAATACCTACCTACTGAACCAATTTCAATTAAATTTGGTATACAGATAGTTTGAACTCCGGAGAAGGACATAGAGTACTTTTTATCCCAAAAAATGTTTTTTTCTTGCTATAGGTAAATGAGTTCTACGCGGACGAAGCCGCAGGCAGCAGCTAGTTCAAGATAAATTACAATATTGAACAAGCCTAGCTTAATTTCCTTGAACATTGCCTACTTTTTATTTTACTGACGTAATTTATAAGTATAAAGTAAAAAAATCATCCCGTGCCACGTTTTATGGCAAATCTGCGCTATTCATGCAAGCCACCTGAGTCTCAACAAAGAAAAAACCTCCCCTTTTCAAGTAAAAAGAGAAGTTTTATTGACAAAAAAAAGTCTCCCACGATGTGGTAATGCAGTTTTTTGGGGTTCCTTTAAAAACGGAAAATTTACTTGTTGGTTACGATTTAAAGATGTCTGAAAGTTATTACTTACTATCATGGTTTTTGAAGACAGTCATAAATAACTTTTATTTTCTATCGGTCAAGAAAACTATACCTGAGTAATATTGAGAATTATTTTAGCATTTAGTAGATATTCGGGTCAATTTGGATCAGTATTCTCTGATTTAAAAAAAGCTGTGCCCCGAAATTCCTAACTTAACCTAAATAAATAAGGTGTTAAAACCGTATATGACATAACCCTATGCTTTTAAACATAAAATTCCATCAATTTTAATTAACATTGGTCTTGTTTGTTTTACGTTTTTAATAATACTAACTTATTTGTTTCCCTAATTTATCCACCTCAGTAACAATCCCTCATACAACAAGCTCCCACCGCGCGTTAAGGGCGTGGCCAGCGTCTCAGGATTCCAGTCCCTACTAAAGAATATTTTAATTGAAAACACAATATATACTGTAAATGAATTTATCAGTAGCACTATTAAATAATAAATAATAATAATATGATGTTAAATGAATAACTACTATCTGTAAGTTGACATGTCTTCTGGTTTACTTTATGTTTACGTATATGTTAAATGTAATTATTCAAGAATTGACGAATAAACTATTCTATTCTATTCTATTCTATTCATACTTATCGATGTCCATTTTATTTTATTGATCCGTACGCCCCATTTTTTTACGGAACCCCTAAATCACATCTTGTTCCTTTAATATATCGTTGCCGTTTGTCCGTCTGTCTGCAGCATTTTTATTGCTTTGATCAGCATCATTGTCAGCATCAGTATTGTGCGAATAAGATTTAAGTTTTCGGATTATTTGTATTGTTGAAAATGTATTTTTTAACATTTTTACTAGGTCAGGCACTTATTTTTTGAAATCAGTAGCAGATTGTGTCAAGTCTTTTGTGGATTTCTTTTGTTAGTAGGTATGTGCGCGCTTACAATGGACATACAGCTACTAGCTACGTTTGAATTCTATTCACGTCTATGCTACATTTGTTTTTATTTTGTTGCATGCATTTTATTAATCTTTTTTAATTTTTCATTCATCACAAATAAAAATAATAACTTCAACTACACCCAAAACTATTACATTTTCATGATCACAATCCAGTCGTGTTACAATAAGATCCAAAATTATAATATTCAACTTGACAAATTACATTATCAAATTCAAAAATGACAAATGGTCAAGTTTTATCATTGCCAAGCCTAATTACTTTAATTGTGCCCTTAACTAACACTTCTTACTTGGCTCCACGGCCACCGATTTACCCGTTGGCCTTGGCGGTATGATTCACTGGTAACGTTTTTGTTCCCATATATTTATCAGTGGTTTCGGCGGTTTCTATGTTATTATATAAGATACAATCTGCGCGTGTTATTCGGACAGCTTCCTTAAAAGGCTGATTATTGATCTGAAGTGGAACTGAAGATGCTTCGAAATTAGACGTAGTTGAGGAAGTACGTACTCTTTGCTTTTGCTAATTCTAATTATGTTTGATTGTTCCTCGATTTAACAACGAACTTATCAATTGTTTGGGAAACTCTTTGGTATTTACTCGTTTCTTATCGTTAATATTATATATTACAGAAAAAATTAAGGTCTCGTATATGGATGTGCAAAGTCAACAAGTCGAGTCATAATAATGCATCAAATTAAAATAACTTTGTAGTTTAGTTAGACACAATATTATACACAAATAGTGGCAGAATGTAAACGTTTATATAAATGTGTTCTTAAACCTAACCTGTCAAGTGTACAGTTAACAAAATATAGCAGAGTCTAAACCTGAGGTTGACCTTTAAACTGCAAGAAGAGCGCAAGAATTCTCAGACCACAGTAGTCTATGGTGCAAATAATGAAGTAGCTAATACGCCTATTGCAGATCTTTGACCTGATGCTGACTATCCAAGAGCACCATAAACTATTAAAGTAGTACATGATAACAACGAAGGAGTTTCTAATATCCATGTGAAAGAACTGGGACCTGAGACTGACCTTTAAGGAGATGTTAGAATAATGACGCTAGCGCATATTACTGATATAATTGCCAAAGGGGCATTAACTATTAACACACTAATCTTGAGTTACATAGACATAGGTATCTTGAAACTGGAATCTCTTTTAAGACACTTATGGGCCTTATGGTAGAACAGACTGAGATTGACCTTCAAAGAGGCGGTAGAATCACCACGCTAGCACATGGTAGAAAGGAATTGCTAATAGACCTGTGGCAAAACAACTGAGGCTGACCTTTGAGAAGTCGCTAGAATAATCACGATAGCACATATTACTGATGGAGTTGCTAAGCGGCGCATGAATACACTAAACTTGAGTGAGTCGGCCGTCTCAAGACGGTTTACTTTGACGAATCTCAAGAATGTCATCTCACTCAAGACCCCTGTGGCCGAACTGGCTGAGGCTGACCTTCACAGAGGCGGTAGAATCACGCTAGCACATGGTACAAATGATGGAGTTGCTAATACGCCTGCGCGGCTCGTTGCTATTAGGCAATGACCGTGACTTTCATGCGGCCACAGAACGAGTTTCTCTGTGCCTCCCGATTGGTGTAACCCGGCTGTTAGGAGATGAATATATTAAATTAAATTTTGATGTTTTTGAGAAAACAAGCCTTGGATATAAAACGGTGGAAATGTCAGAGATAAAAAGTAAGAAAAGATACGAAAAACCTAGTACGCAAATGTTCATACACATTTACAGCAACTCGATAGGAAGTGGATGCGATAAAATACTTACGAGTTGTGTTGTAATGAAGTTAAAAATTATAACGTCATATTTAGATATTATTCTATCTACAACATTATTTATGGAAAAAGCAAAATATTTTTGGTCCCATATGCACTGCTTCCTCCAAAAGGCCGTCTGTCAAACTTTTTTTTAACTATAAATGACAAGTTTACGTATGTTCCGATTTAATTTTTTATAACCCACTTGCCAGAGCTGGCGTTACGGGTAGCGAATGCTGAGTTGAGACCGTTTCGCAACTGTTTCTCTGTCTTATTTTTTGTATCTATGTACCTAATGTTGTTTTGTATTGTTGCGAATAAATGTCTCTATCTTTACTTTTAAACTTATTAGCATGGATAAAAGAAAACTTGATGCGGCTCCGTAAAATACATGTTTCATTTCATCGCAATTATCATATCGAGGGTTGAGTGGTCAAACCCGATAAATCAAAATAATTGTTTATTCAAATTTCAATTGTTTTGATGTATTCATTAATGTTCTTTTTGACACAACAAGTTATATCGACTTATCGGGTTTAACCCTCGATATTAGGTTAACAAAGTATGAACTGCTGTTCCACAATTCGTGAGCCAGGCAGCTTCTAAATCGTTTGCTGCGCGTCGTTACCGACATTACGTTATATATAATGTTAATGTAACACTTGCCACTGCTATTGAGTGTTATACAAGCTGTACAACAGTAGGTATAGCTCTATACAACATGTCGATTGTTTTGTAGATCGTAGGTGGGTTTAGGTATTGTTGTTTGTAGTTTGATAATGAAATAACTTCAAGGATTTTTAAGGCAAGTACCTTATGTTAGTATTTAATAAAGGTATGTATATATATCAAAAACATCAATGAAGGTCGATAATAAATGAAGAGGAAATCTGTAAATCATACAAACTGTCACGACTGCGCTATACAACGCTCTTAAAATATGTAAAAACTTAGAAAATAACACAATTTAATATAATGTTACTAAATAACCTGGTTCACGGTTAAAGTCCAAGTATTATAATGATCATGATGAAATTCTTCTATTTCGTCAGGGACATAGGGCTCGTAGAAGGGAAGGGAATTCCATTTCCTGTATGTCATATCAAGGTATGTTTAGAGAGGTGGTTATCAGGCCATCGCAGGATGTGACCAACCCAAACGCCAAGTCCTAATACACTATTGAGAAAATAAAAGTATGGGATGCCTTGGTATACTCTCAGTCAGTATACTCGTAGGATGATTTAGAATCTCTCATTTTAGACCAGTTTTTCACATGGGATTAAACAAAAGGAAGAATAAGAAGAAGGGACTTACTTAAGCTTGATTTCTAATTAAGTATAGACGTAAATCGAGAGCTCGTCTTAGGAGCATATCTTCGCTGTAAAAAACTTCTGGAATTGATATTTTTTTGTGCGAAAATCCATTTTAGATCCAAGTTTTTTATTTTGAGAATTTATCTTTTTTAAATAGCAGTTTTCCAAAATTAAAAAAAAAAACAATTAGCACATTGCCACTTTTATCTGTTAAAATTAGCTATTCCTAAAATTATGTTCTGGAAAAATAGTTTCCTTCGCGTGTTTCCTAAAGAGGTTAAGGTTCTTGTGACCGATTCAGAATTTCCAATAGATCTTATTCAGGAAGAACAATATTCAGCAATAATTTTCGTTCGTCTATTCTAAAAGCCTCCGAAGCTATTTCTCGTATCAGCCAAAGCTCCTAAAATCTCGCAAGTCGCCACATTGTGTTGCAGCGATAAATCTCCCGCGCGTGTGTGCGTGCGTCGGTGTGCGGGCTGCGCCGGCGCACCCCCGGACACGAGACGTTTTGATACTTGATGAGACTTCATCTTTTGCGGAATGTGAACTTACACCTGTTTATGGTAAGAATGTTGTCATAATGTTTCTGTCTATCAGCTTAAATAAAGTATATTCCCTCTATGGTATCAGTGAATTTTTAAATCGACTCCTAGGCGATATTTAAAGCATAAAACCTGTTGGGAGGTTATAAGAAGTAAATAGTGTTGAAATTCAGTTTTGGGATTAAGTTAGCGTTTCATAACATTACTAAGCAAATGTGTTTTCTTCTTTTAATCTAATTTCCCATGTTTATTTACAGACTACAACAATAATACAATTAAAAATTAAACCTAAACGTATTTAAGTTAAGATAAAACTTAGCTACTTAAATATTAAAGATATAAATAATAATCACCACCATAATAAGAACACCCCCTCTAACAGGTTCGCTCGCGGCATGGTCCCTATGACACTGGCTGTATTAGCTCTCTGGATAGCTAGCCCAATCTTTTGGGAGAGGTAAGCACCACCTCTAGGATCTCCAGAGGAGTCTATAAGCCGGGATAACAGGGCCTTAATAAAGCTAATAATTGTCTTTAACTGTATAGGACTCTGGCAGTTAGATATTATTTCATCAAATACCTGTATAACGTGGTGTAATAATGATAGCCGTAGTTTTTTTTTAATTTACTGCTATGTTATGTTAATGAACTGATATTGTTTTTAAGGTTTTGTATTATCTAGTATGTATATGTATATGCTAATCTTTAAGACTTATGCAAATAAATACCTCGTTTCCTCGTTTTTGAGTTAATAATTTTCCCGCTAATTCCCGTTTCCGTGGGAATTTCGGGGCACCTCTACGGTACCTAAGCTACATCCCTTCTAAATTTCAAGTGCCTACGTTTAGCCGTTTAGGCTGTGCGTTGATATGTCAGTCAGTCAGTCAGTTTCTCCTTTTATACTATATATATATATATATATATATATATATATTTAGATTATAGCATAACTCTTACAATGTACCTAGTCAAAACTGAAAATCGTCAATGATCAAGACTATAGATCCTAGCCAACTCCGAAATCGTAGGCGCACCATCGGAGGGAGGGTCGCATAAAGCCGACCATTTTTTTTAACCATCCACCAAACATTTTTTCTACCTGCGAACCTTTCTTACCTGCGTGGTGCCCACGCGCTGATTCCACTGCGCCCGCGCTGCGATTTAGAAAAAAGTCGAATTGCAAGTGAATATTCCGAGGGGTGGTTTTTCTATGATTTTTTACAGGAATTTCACTTGTTTGTGGAAAGTTTTTGTAATGTTTACTGTTTTTACTGTGGCGAATTTATTAATGGTTTAATTCGCAAAATATATTATTGAATTTGGGAATCATTTTATTTTAACTATACAATTGAAATACCTGTGTTTTTCCTTTTTTTCACTTGTTCTAGAATTAAAAACGTGTTAATCGTATTGTCAACGTTATGGTAGCTCTTATTTACTTAAGGAGTTAAAAACAATAGGTACGATAACATGTAAAAAAAAATACTTAGGTAATTGAATTGGCTCTCTGGGGCTCAAATTCAATTTATTTATTGCAATACGTTATTTAATGCTTTATTTTATTAGTTGTACTTTGGATGTGGTTTGTGCAAAACCCTGTGCATAAGCAGAACGAGAAAAAAATACTCTTGAAATAATGCGGTGTAAAGCATTCATTGAATTGAAATTATTATTTTACCTAAATCATGCCGTAGTAAAAGGAACATCTTATTCCTCAGTTTTTTCAATGCAATCTTGAAACAACCTTAGATTCCACTTGCCCTTAAATATGAAGGAATATACTTATAATAAATAAAAAAACGTCTAAATTGTGGTAAATTCGAGACTATTCGCTATAGCGTTAAATTTGAAGCATAACCTAACTGTATGCAACACGAAATACAAATGTTTAATATTATTTCCCCTAGTGCTTAGACAATAATACAATGTTTCACGTGACGATTGTTAATCTTTAAATAACTTCTAAAATCACGAGTTGCTGACATTGAAAATAACATAAAATTTTCTTCAGCTAATTTTCAGTTGACGATTGTCGCAGGGTAAAAGATCAAAGCAAACAATACTAGTTTTCATGCAGACTTGTAATTATGTTAAGCTGTGTAACAAGTAAATAACACTTAAGAATAAGAAAATAATGCATACCTATCCTAATAATAATAATGAATATTATATTTATTGCCGCAGTGAAAACAGTTAAAACAGAACACTGTAGCTAGTAATTAGTGTTTTTGTAACTTTTGCTTCTTCTTCCAAATTTACTTTCTAATTACTTTCGTTCAAAAATGTTATTATTAAGTAAGATTCTGCTTATCACGAATTTATCTCCTTTGGGCATAAATTGTGCTATCTAGTAGTGAAAACTGTTATTGGCTCATGTATTATCCTGCTATAGCTGTTTGTTTTCCAAAAAATAAATAAATAAATATCTAAACCACGCAATGGACTTTGATGCGGTTTTTACCATCAGTTAGGTAATGTTTTACGAACGGTTTTTAATGTATAAAAGTAAGTTCTGGTAGTATGTACAGGTATTACAGAAAACTAATATAAATAGAAAAAATCGCCCCTTCCCCTTAGGCTACCACAGTCGGCGAAAAGACTATTAAAGACGAAGCCAACTGAAGTTTTACTTTAGATCGGTCTGCGCTTTAAAGTATAAATTCATCATTTCATACCCTAAAACGGGGTGAGTAGGAAGGGGTGACACAACCTAAAATGAAGCATTATTTTACTAATTATTTTAAATAATTAAATTATAAGTCTGCGATTATTTCCTATATGCGTAACGTTATTGTCCCTTTATTAATGGTTTTTATTTGTAACAAGTTATCATGACTTATTTTAGGTTGAGTTTATCTTTGTTTCTAAATTGTTTTATCGAATAGGTCTGGATCTTAGAAAGTTCATGTCATCTTCTAAGTTTACATCGTACGGAATTTCGGACATTTTGGATATTTTAAACGTAAGTATTGTAACCGGTCATCTTCGATGCTATGTTATATTGTGGTAAGATAATTTATCTTAAAGTTTATTTACAAGAAAATCAAACAAAACAAGGGACCAAACAAAAAGAGTTTTTTTAAAAACAGTATGCTTTATGGTAATAACTACATACATACATTAAATCACGCCTGTTTCCCAGAGGGGTAGGCAGAGACCACTTCTTTCCACTTGCTACGATCTTGACAAATTTCTTTCGCTTCTTCCACATTCATACATTAAGTCATGCACGCACGTCGGTTTCGGGTACTTATGATTCGGCCCTTTTCCAGTATTTCTCCGATTTGACTCGAAAAAGTACGCCTAGGTAATAACTATCCGATTAAAATACTAACCATAAAGTCTGGCCACTAAGCAGAAAAACACAAAAGTGTAACATCGTTTTTATCAAAGACACAAAAACAAGCCTACTTTAGGAAAATGCAAATCCGTCCAACGACCTAACCCAACATAAAACAAAAACATCGTAACGCGTGCTAAGTTCGAGAAAAAGTCGTATTTGCAAAAACAGACATTGTACTTTTTGTTCTTCTTTTTGCCCCTTTAAAAAAAGATTTTCGAGCCGCTCTACTACGGAACCCGTTATGGTTTTTGCCCCGAACGGGGAATGTTGGCTCATTCAGGGTTTTTATTTGATTTATTTTTGGTTTTGATTACGTAAGGATTATCAAAACAATGCTCTAAAACCTCATAATGCCCCGAAGGTCTTCTGTCAAACTTCTTTTAGAAATAGAAAATAAAAAAAGAAAAAATTGTTTGACGGCAACGAAAATAAAGCAGAGAAAACAACATAGAAAAAAGCATGGCAACACGAAAAGAAAGAAGAAAACAAATGCAATTTTAGGAACTCTAATTGACAGCGTCCCTAATTTTAATAGTAACAATATGTCTCTGGAGGGCATTACGAGGAGCTTAAAATTGCTTGGATCTAGGTTAGCATTCATAGACGACAATTGCAAATACCTAGTTGGTAGATGTGACTGCCCCACACTTATTTAGTGGGTTTCACCGGTCATGGGTCTCACATGCTTTGTGTCACCAGAGTTTCCAGTGATAGCACTTTTTTGCTTATATATTAAGTCTATTAATATTGCACGAGCAATCAAGTTGCTAGTGGTGTCCGATACAACAAATAGTTACATGTTACATGCTTACATACCGTCACGCCTTCATCCCAGAGCGGAGTAGGCTACAGATTACCAACAACTCTTAAAACTTGTTGATAATTGACAACATTTCATTTTGGTGACACCTGCAAATTACTATACGAATCGAAAGGGTTACCTCCTGAACACGGCAAAATATTTATTAAGATTTATTTTCTTTATTTACAAAATTACAAGTAAGTTAATAAAAATATCGAGTTTTACCAATACTATGCCTGAATAGATATAATACCATTGCCTTTTTCACGAGAAAAAAAGCTGTCATACTTCAAATTTGACATTAACACTATGACAGATGGATAGATACTTAGGGCCACTTGCACGCAGAATTTAACCCTGGGTTAAGGCACTAACTCGAGTTAGTAGACGTCAGATTCATACGAAAACTGTCATTTTAACTCGAGTTAGTGACTTAACCCAGGGTTAAACTTTTCGTGCAAGTGGCCCTTAGAGAATTATCGGTTGTTTTTTTAATATACAGATTGGACTAACGTAATATTATGTCCATTGTGTCGTAGAAATGAAGTTACGCCCTTTTAGAATAAGTACATCTTAATAAATTAATAATAAAATAATTATTCATTCTAGAGAACATTTAAAACTATTAGTGTCTTCCTCCTTCCAAACAGTATCTATAAAACGAATAAAATTAAAGTCTTGAAAATATGAAATCTTGTCAATTCTGTAACCACATTTTGCACAATTAGGCTAAGATGTTTACCAGTGTTTAGTGACAGGTTGCAAGCCTAACGCCTAACTCCACTACAAGCCTTTATTCCCTTAGTCGCCTCTTACGAAATCCACGGGAAGACAAGGATTGGCGCTATTCAAACCCGGCAACTAATGGACTTAACAAAAGAACGTTGGGTCAGCTCCACCACTACGTAAAAAACGTCTAAACTTAAACAAATACAAGTAAGCAAAACGAGGAACCATAGGGATATTTTTAACTACTTCTATTTGCTACGAACCTTAACTACTAACATATTCGTACTTATCTTAATTAAAACTCATACATGCGTGTGTAATTAACGTGAAATGTAAATTTTGACAGATGGTCCGCCATCTTTGGTTCAAGATGGCGTTGCCTAGCAACGGGTGCGTGGGCGCAACAGGTGTTGCGGCTTTTTTTTAAATCGGAGGGGACGGCGATACGCTTTGAGGATCGATGGGAAGATTTTAGGATAATGTAAAATCTCTTTTTTTTCGTTTTAGAAAAAGTAATCTGATATTAGTTCTATCAGGAAAAAAACGGTAATTTTTGTAAATTGCCTAAGGGAAAGAGGGCCATATGTATAGGTATATTTAAAAAAAAGTCGAAGAAATATACGAGAATCCGGCCAAAAAACTGTTTTATATAATGTGTTGCATTAACCGCCTTACCGTGCTGATCTTAAATGTTAAACTTGGTGTCTCTTTTCACAATACCTTTTACAAAATTATTATTTTCTTCCCGTCTATTTATCACTTACTGTTATAATCAGTAGGACTCGTCATTAGTCACGTACCAACACAACAGCTAAAGGTTTGCGTACATGTGTGGGACACTTGCCTGACATCCGTCCCTCACTAACTCATTTATCGATGGGGCAGCCAGCACTAATGTGGACATGGCTTTGTTTATATTCACTTTACGTGAAATTTAGTGTTTTATTTGTGAGGAGTTTTAGTACCAAACTTTCTGTCATTTATTTTTACACTGGTACGAGTAAACATCTTTGCCTAAATGAGCAAAATGTGGTTACAAAATTATCAAATAGTTCTTGGAAATTCTGTAGCTCTGCCTACCCCACTCTGGGAATAAAGGCGTGAGTTTATGTATGTATGTATGTATGAGTTTTAGTACCAAACTTTCTGTCATTTTGATAATATTCATATAAAATATTGAAGGAATGACGATGGTTTCTTGATGAAGAAAATTATTTTTGCAGTAATACCTAAAGACACTATGTAAATTACGACCTCAATGACTTTACAAAACAAAGTTATTTTGTTATTATTTCTCAATAACAAATTTGCGAACCTTTTTCTGTGTTTGCCAATTAATCGATATCTCAATTATATGTGGAAGTTATGACACTTATGACAGCTCATATTCACCTGACAGTAAGAACTACTAAAACGTTAACGAAAATATAATTACAATGTAGAGGCAAGATAGAGTAAAACAAGTTGGAATAGCTCACTGTAAATTTATTTTTCATTTTACATAAATTAAATACACATACAAATGTCTTAATAATTTAATAATTCAGAGTCATATCCACATTAATACATCATTGAGAAAATATGGCAGTGGTAAGTCAACACTCGAAATTGATGCCGTCTGGTGTTAGAATCGTACAAGTTTAGTTTTTACTTCGTTTTTGTTTATTTTTATTTTGAACTTCACTAATTATACTTACATTACTTTTAATTGTTAGTTTTTGTTTTTAATTCATAGTATAACTATTAAACAATAACATCTTCGCCTAAGTGTGCAGAATGTGGTTACA
The DNA here is from genome assembly GCA_963966035.1 of Acleris laterana. NCBI lineage: Eukaryota > Metazoa > Arthropoda > Insecta > Lepidoptera > Tortricidae > Acleris > Acleris laterana. The sequence continues at coordinate 3,326,955 of OZ014462.1, forward strand.
GAATTATCAAAAAGTTTTTATAGTTGTTGGAAATTCTGTAGCTCTGCCTACACCACTCTGGGAATAAAGGCGTGAGTTTATGTATGTATGTATGTATGTATGTATGTAAACACTTTATTGTACAAAAGAAAAACCATAACAATACAATTAATATAGAAATATATACAAAGGCGAACTAACTATAACTATTAAAACTATTAAATTCAAACCTCCCTTTCTGTCCGTATCGTTCTATCTGTTTGGGAGCTACGACGCATCAGACAGACACACAGAGGCCCAATACAAGAAATCGCGTCACTGGTAGATCACGTGACTCTTCATATCACCGTATCTACCAGTGACGCGATTGGTTTAAAAACGAAACTTATAAAAACGCTAGTTAACACGATACTTTAACCATCTTGATATTTAAAGTTCACCTATCCTGTTATAAACTGTCCTTGTAGCGGCTTAACTCTATTAATTGCTATAATATCAATCATATTATTTTATATTTAATAAACGTTTGTTTTTCTTTGTTTGTGGGTTGTTATAGTAATAACCATGTGCATCAGCCATGTGCATGTTTTGTGAAAAATAAAGATGTTTATCTATCTATCTATCTATCTATCTAACACCCTATTAACGCAGATTCTGGGATATTACAAATCAGCGAAAGTTCGTGTATGTGTGTGTGTATGTGTGTGTGTGTGTTAATTTCTTCCCGCTGCAACGGTTGGACGAATTTGGATGAAATTTGAAATGGACACATAGGCTACTCATCCCGGAGAATTGTTGAAAATGGGATGGTGACTACGTTAAAGAAGTCGCGGGCAGAAGTTAGTGTATACTGAAAAAAAATGTTTTATATACGATTACATTTACTTTTATAGGCGGCCTTTCATAACAATTTGAGATAATGTTTTTTTCTTAATCTACACGTGTAAACTTACGACTGTTTAAGAACATGTCAGCTTTGTCAATCTGTCAATTGAGTCAGCACTGCCATGTAATGTATAAAATAACTTTAAAAAATCAATGGTAATTATGATGTTATGTTGATACATCTTTAAGTAAAAATGCAAATGGAAAACGCGACAAGTTAATATCAGATTTTAATTATAATAAAACAGTTAAATGTAGCAGTTTTGGCCCGAGCATGGCGAGCTACTATACTATTTCACTGCCGGAAACGCAAATAAGCACCTTTCACCTTTCCTGACTTTTACCCAATGCCTTGAACGCGTATGTGCGTTAATACAGTTGGCGAGATTTGTATGAAACAAAAGATGCGTGACTTTGGGACAGACCTGGGGAACGGGCTGGCCACTTCAATACCAATGCTAAACGAGAAGAGGTGTATGCTCTTAAACCAGGTTTAAGCTATCGAATTTGCCGTTTAATTCATTCGACGAGTAGACTATTTGAGTCCTTAAGAGAAGAACAGCCAGTTAATCTAGATGAATTGGTTTTAAATGGCGATTCGTTAAGTATTTATAAATAAATAAATATTAGGGAATTATTTCACGTAAATTGACGTAGTGCTAAACTAAGCTCTAGGTTTATATTAGGCCCATAATACAACGAAACTGGTCAATGGAATATGATTCTATTTTTAATAAAAAAAAAAACAAAAAAGAACACTTTATGTCCTTTACACTGTCTTTACTTTAATGGCCGTATTATTACAATTTTTAGTACAAAGGATCTTAGGAGGCTATTGATACTACTAAGGCTAATATGTATCAAGAAAGTTGATAGATAGAGATAACTTTAAACAAATTATACACGGACGAAGTCACGGGCAAACGCTGGTATTTCATATAATACCTTTACCTTCCTACATGTGTTACTTAACATAATATAGTAGGCTATATGTACTACAGACAGTTGTATATACAGCTTGAGTTTTTGCTCGATGATGTAATGTTGCCGAATCTTGAATTATTACTATTATGATTTAAATGCTCGCAGATTAACTTATGGAAATGTTTACTGTCAGAGCGTATGTCACACCGCAACGAAATTACATGCGAACATTTTCAGAGTACGTGTTCGTAGTTATAAAGTTTAATAATCAATTAGCGTTCGCCTATTGTTATTAAATTTAGCTTTACTAAGAAAGAAAGAGATGCAGTATTCAATAAAAAATTGTAGAAGAATAAGAGACCAATAAATAGACTTGTCACGAAACACATCATTTATATTTACACTTTTATATTTAAATACCGCTTCTAAAGCCCATTTTAAGGTGATTTTGATATTCTAATCCTTTAAAATAATTAAAATATAATAGGACAGCTTGTATGTGTGTTATATAAAATGTATTTAAATGATGGTAGTTAGACTGACAATGATGTTGGGTGTAAATATTAAAATAGCCTGTATTGTCATTCGGTTCGGTGTGATAGAAGGACAGTAAAGGATGATGTTGACAGGCACTTGGCTGGTAGAAGGTAACTATTAGAATTCGAAGGATCGTGAGGTCAAGTTTGATTCGTGTTTAGCCAAACCTGATAGTAGCCATCATTATATTTAGAAGGGGGTTCCCTTAGTGACTGCTTGATCATCATCATCAAAATGGCGTCTGTTGCTGGGCAGAGGTCTCCTCAAATGATGGAGCCGCTGGGATTACCCATGGAGTTACAATAACACATTTAAGTGTCAGTTATTTTAATGTGATGATTTCGATGAGGTTCTTGTGTATTGGTCTTAGACGGTTCTAAGACTAAGGTTTTTAAGATAAAAGACACCTTTAGAATATTTACTATGTAGACACAATTGGTGTCTGTTTTTTGGGTGGCTCACTTTTGAGTTATTTTTACCTCCATGTAACTAACGCTAAATTAACCTACGTAAATACAATAGTAACTCATTACATCGAATTTCACTTCATCGATTGTATCATTAAATTTCATCGAATTTTATTTCATTGATCGCTATTTTCTACTAAAATCATAATTGATTAATTACTAGACTTGTGACTATAAAAAAAACTGATGCGGTGAGGAATGATTTTCAAATAACAGAAAGGTGTTTCGATTTAATAATAGGTACCTAAATCAAACTTATTAACGTGTGGAGACTTAGTGTTACATAAAATTAACTAGGTAACGACTTTTTGTCCGATCAACGGCCCTACCCCACAAAGAGCTACCTAAAAAGACCCTTTACACACCAAAAACGGGACGTGTGCGACATAATTTTTGACACAAGCACTATTTTATTCAAATTAGTACAAGTTTATTACATTTGAACACTTTGAAGTGCCTAAGTCATGGAAGCGTCTGTACCGCATTCAAACCGTCCCGCGCACGCCACGTGCTCCGCTATTAATTGCGGTACACGCGAGACGCACACAAAACGCTACGCGCACGTCACGCACGTACGTGTAAGTTATTAGGCCAACGCTTGCTAATTTTTTTAGTTATTTTTTTCTGTGCCACGTGGATACAGTAACGATTATGTCATTATTTCAAGTTTAATTATATAAAAAACTGTCGAAGTGACACTTGACGGCGTGTAGATAAAAAAAAAGATCAAACGCTTGGAATTGTTTCGTCAAATTTAACTCGATTGTTTGATTGAATATAATTTCTGAGTCACCATAATTATTTTAGTACAATCTATCCATAAGTACTTATTTTATTAGTTATTGTCCTTCGTTTCATTGTTTCAGCTAAGAGACTCTCCATCATAACCTCTTACTCTTAGATTGCAAACTACGGGCTTCAGAGGCTGCTTACCATCTGCAACCTATTTCATCATCTTGACAATGACATGAACCAACAATTCGGTATACATTGTAAAGTCAACACGCTAATACATCACTGGGTTTCATATAATCCGCGCCATGTACATCGAAACCTGTCACTCTGTCATTGTCAGTATGGTGAAATAGGGTGCAGATGCCTTGTTTGCCTATACCAAGTCATAAAAAATCTATCCTAAAAGTGAGCTAAAATGGTATGTATCTCCATAATCAACTTGTATATAAAGCCTTTGTTTTCTCGATATATGTATAAAAATATCCATTTGTTTTTCCGAATTAACGATTTTGATAAATTTCTTGAATCTCATCGCACACTACAACGCCCCGCTACCAGACCAGCACCGCTTCAGCTCAAAATGAAACATTGAAAAGTGAGCTTTGATGTTTGTTAGTACGATACATTTTTCAATGTTTCACTTTGAGCTGAGGCGGCAGTTTAGGTTGAGAGAAAGAGACAGCTTTATAAATGCTATAGATGGTTCTCTGCCTTTTCGCCGAATTATGTTTCGTCAAATGTTTCATTTCGTCAAATCATCATTTGGTAAAACGCTTTTATATCCAAAACTGTAAGTATTTCAGGATTTTTATAAAACTAACCTAACCTAACCTATAGGGTTCTACATGATGGTTCTGAAATAAATCCTGAAATACTTACAGTTTTGGAATAAAAAGCATTTGCCCAAATGAAGCATTTGACCAAATGAATCATTTGACGAAACGTTATTTGGCGAAAAGGCAGTACGACGCTATAGATCTGTCCCTTTCTCTCAACCTAAACTGAACTGTTTTATTAGTAGGTATGTCATGATAAAGAAATCGATCTGTCAATCTGTCTTCAGGAAAACTCGGTTTCAACACAATCGATACTTGGTCTTCTATCAACTATAAGATTTACCAAACGTTATATCCACGAATCAGCCACAGCAACTTTTTTTAATACGTAACAACACTTATGCTTACTTAGTACGAAGCTTATGAGTACTTAGTTAATACTGCCGCGTCAATCATTTTGATTGGGCTCGCAAAAACACGCGATTGGTTGAGGGATAAACATGTTAATGTATTATTTAAGACTTCGTTGAATTCTAGGAAAAGGTTTTAGAATAAATCAAAGGTCGATTGAAGGGTACACGGAAGGACACGTCTAGCAGCTTTTTAATATGACATTTTAATCAAAAAAATTAGAGTTTGCAATGAATGTATAGTATAAGTCAGTTACAAATGGATCTTAAGAGGATTGAGCTTAAAATTTCCATACAAAATGCGATAACGTTTGTCGTTTAAACCTAGTCCAATTTTTTAGACTTTTGTGTATGTACTAGATATTGTGAAAAAGCAGGTCCGCTCTTAATGTAAATTTTATTTTTTCTCTGTTCTTCACAAATTTACATTTGAAATTACATGGCTCCTAAGTTTGAAATCGTGACTCAAAAAGTTACTATAGCGACCAGACATGTTTCTTTCGTGTATATTAATACCAGCGACTCACCCTGGCTTTGCTTCTATATACAGATAGAAAGACAGACGCGGAAAGCGGCTTTTTTTCTGCTACCTTAAGAGTAGAAGATTTACAAAACTAACAACCGTATTCAATATTCAATTTCTCAATTCTCTCGTAATATTTTGACATGTTTTCCTGCTACTACGCATGCTATTTGATATTATGTTTAATTTACTATGTATAGCTTTATATAATGCTAGACTAAGTATTATCATTGTAGTATTAAATATGGTTAAAAAACGACTGACTGCTGAGTTTCTTGCGGCGTTTCTTCTCGGCAGTGGTCTCCTCTTGGGAAGCGCTGGTAAATTCTTGACGTGTAAAAGTGCCCATGCGGCCTACTTACTGAATAAATATCTTGTATCTTTATCTTTTTATCAATCTCTCTTGTTTTGCCCAACTAACATGGTATTGTGAGCCATCATAAGCTGCCAACTCAGAAGCATTTTTTTTAAATCAGCAGCCATACTTTTTTAGCTCTATTTCTTTCTCTGTTTTGAATAAAAGTAGGGACAACCTTTAATTTTTCTGTCTGATAGTCATCCCAAACTGTAAGATATGGATAAATTTAGTAAGATAAGATACGGTTAAATTTTCAAAACGATCAATATACATTCATTACTATGTTTTGCCACCCAGTGATGGCAAAATTTTTTCTCGCATAACCACGCACCTACACTTAGCATTTTGCTAATAAGTAAATTTGCTGCTAACCCCTAACAAAAAATACAAACCACAAAACTAAAAATAATTGGTCTTTAGCAAAAATAATTTATTAGATAATCTTGGCACAGCAAAAACTTACATGATTACCGTGATTGATTGATTTGAGGAAACATTATTAAAATAGAAGAACTAGTATTCATAAATTAAAAATAATCACAACCAAAACAAAGAGATTTCGTTAGCAACACATTCGAATTATGCATTGTTCGCATTGTTGTGTTCCGGTTTGGGGATAAGACAGCCGGTGAAATGACTAGCATAGAGGCATTCCATCTTAGTCCTCAGGGTTGGCAACGCATTTGCAGTCTTAGGATTGCGTCGCAGTCCTGTGAATGCGAATGTCTATGGGTCACAGTTTTCACTTACCATCAGGTGGCCTGTGTGCTCGTTTGTCTTCTCCATGCCATAAAAAAAAAAAAAAACTAATCTACACGAATTTTCATATTTCTGTCTAGTAGATAAAAAATATTACTACACGACTCCCAATTAATATAAGTAAAAACTAATTGACTATTAAAACCAACCAAATACATCACACAAAGTTTACTACAAATATAATTTTGAAAGCATTTTTATTCATGAATATTGTCCATGGTATTGGTAATGATGTTTTTTCTTCTGTATTTAATAAAGCTCTTAATCTACGTTAGCAAAATTAAGCCTAAACTATATTAGACACCAGAAAAGATATTAAGTTAAAGGTACCAAATACCAAAAAGGTAATAAAGGCGTGTACTGTTAGGCGATGGGCTTGCAACCTGTCACTAATACACTGGTAAACATCTTTCGCCTAAGTGTGCAAAATGTGGTTACAGAAATATCAAAAAGTTTTTATAGTTGTTGGAAATTCTGTAGCTCTGCCTACCCCACTCTGGGAATAAAGGCGTGAGTTTATATATATGTATGTGTGTACCAAATCTTCTCCAAGCAATGCCATTATCTGCACAAGACAAAGTGAACAAAATACGCCGCCAACGCCGGGCGGTGAAGCATCCACCTGTACCAGACATCCGCTTGGCCTTGTGATGTCAAACGGATGTCTACCAACACCGACAACTCCAGCACCTGACTCCAGAATCTTCGGACAGTCATCATGAACTCTGACATTGTCATATTAATTACTTTCGCTTCCCGCTTTTTGCATCATTCGAAGCAAAAACGGTACTTTCGATATCATCCTCAGTGGCAAAAACAATCGTGTTCCGACGTTTCTTTAAGTCATTCCTTTTTTATGCGTACGGGTAAAAAAGCTGTTTTTGCTAGAACCACTGTTTGTTTTTATAATAGTTCTTGTTAGAAGAAATCTGGGTCATTGTGTTTGTCTGTCCTTTAACTGGTTTTTGAGACAATTTTTATTTAAATCCGTCCGTTTGTGAGTCACATAACTGTTTATTGCCTTATTATGTCATTTGATAGCTTGACCTTTTAATTTATTCTGTTTTTTGTTGGTTTGATGTAAACTTGTATCTATGTTAACTATGTCAATCGTCTTTAGTCTGTTTTTGGTTTAAGTATTTATTTTTAACTCTGTCTGGTGTATAAACGACCTTATTCTGCCTCTACTTATTTCTTTTGATATTTCTGCAGACGCTTCTACTACTTCTGATCAAATAAGTTATTCAACTCTATTAACAAAACTAGATTACTGTCGTGTGTTTATTTTAAAATCATCATTATCATCACCATTATACCAGCAGAACACGCCAATTCTTAAGCCTAAACATAACCTTAACGACCGATTTATGCTCCTCACATCCAAGAGATAACACATGTAGATTTATTTTTAAGTTCACTATAGCTTCATTTATGAGTTTATGAGTGTAAATAATTTTCTTACTGACGTTTGCGTTTGACACTTAGTCTTCTATCTGATGTTAAGGATTGAATTTCAGTAACAATTTGGGCGACATAGGTTTTCCATATCATTATCAGATATAGGTGTTGCCTTCTTGCCATTTTAACTTTTTAGTAGGTCTTACTTGAGGTGTTTGCTGGTGGAATATTGAGATGTTATAATTATATCTCGTTTTGTAATTAACTAAAAAAATAAAAATGTACGTCTTTCAGTTTCCATTACTGTACATTCAACAGCAAGATATTATGCTGTCAAAGACATTGAAACCCAAAACTCTTTTGTTCTTAAATTTATTTCGAAATCTAAAAAATATTCTTAACTTTGAAGTACCTTGTATTCGTACTCTTAGAGTATTTGAGCAGGTAAATAATACTAATTTTATTACTATAGCATTCTCAGACACTTCCATAAAATGATTTAATTTATGCTTAATTAATTAACCTAAGATATGAATATTCAGCGAATCTTTGGACCAATAAATATTTTTTATAGTTCGGTGGCTACCAGTTGGTATAATTTGGGACTTGTTTAGCATTCCTCAATGTCACACGTATACTTGAAGGCATTTTTCTTTTAAGTGAAGTGTCAAAAAATCCTTTGAAAAGAAGACATTTGAGAACGTGTATGTCCAATATTAGGGCTATATTCCAATTCGTTTGAGCACATCTTGCTTCTGTAGATTCCACCATATGGTAAGTGGGATCTGAGAATCATAAATATTTGCATTCTAAAAACTACAATCTCAAGCTACAAATCCTAAGACTGCTTATAAGTAAGTAGTGAAATAGAAGCCCTGGAAGGATGGTTCTCTAAGGATGAAGTAATATCTAAATAAAGTAATGTTAGTAGTATTGCTTAAATTTATCCATTTGTAAGAAAAAATACCAGGATTTCATAAGAATTTAGCATCTACTCTGCCTTATACAAAATGTCCATGTTCGATGCGTTATTTCTACTCGGTAGAATGATATTACTTTTGATATGTTATGGTATTGTCAACGTTATGTGTACTCTTATTTACCTGACAGTAATGGCGGCCAAGTTAAAACAATAAGATAACATGTCAAAAGCGATATTGTTTCTCCGAGAATCTTTGTGATGCTTACAACTCTTTATAACACGTTCTATTTGTGCTCAAATATGGAAGACATTGTTAGGAATCTATTAAGACGGAAATATTACCTGTTTAAATATGATCTTTGCAATATTTTTAGGTTAGGTCGCACTGGGGTGGTTGGTCGGTCGAAGCGAAGTGACAATGTAATAATTATTAAGTCATTCTTTGTTTCGTCCACGTTAGGTGAAACCTTTCTAATTTTTTGAAGCGTGTATTTTACTAGGTAATTGATCTTTATAAACCAACGCTGAAGATCTTATGCATAATTCTAAAGACAAACAAAAACATGGCAGCAATTTAATCAGCATTGTCTTATGAAACTACGTCTTTGGGAATCCCATTAATACACTCATTACCCAGGACGAATCTTCAAACGCTGCCCAAGTCAAAAGTTTTGAAACTTATTCTAAAATCACAATCGTAAAATTACACCCAAAATAGCATAAGCAAACTAACAACCGGTGTTCACGAAACAAAGTCAATTTGACATTGACGACAAACAGACTACCGATTCCAATCTAGGACCGCGAGTTAAAATCAAAACAAACAATAGAAAACTCAAGCAACACTTCAACGCGAACAAAACAAACGCGGAAAGTCTTATCCGGAAAAACCTAGCGTAGGTAGCTTCGCGAGTATGCGTCAGAGCAACTAAAGATTCTAAAACGTCACAACTCACAACTAATATCGCTAAGCTAAAATCAACCTCGAGACTTTACAGTGTGGGTTGGTAATGCGTTGGCATGGGGAATGAATTAGGGCATTATAAAACAGTGTGATGTAATACGTGTCCGCTACAAGGTCAGCATAGACCGAAAATCAGGTTTGCCCCCCCTCCGCGCGGCGGGGGGGTGCGCGTGAGACGGTGTGCGTTGCGGTGGTTTGGCTTTAGATTATATTTGCCTGGTTTTTCCCGTGACTGCGGTTACTTGGACGTAGGTATTGATTTTTGATGTGTAAAAGATGGCTATTTGTGATAAGTATAAAATATCCCAAAGCTGACACCTTGTAATGATTAAAACTTATAATCAAATCCCTTCTGTGAATGTCACAGGGACATCTTATTGTCATATCCATCTAGATCATTAAGGACTTAGCATCGGCTTTTGTTATTGATTATAGCTATTAAGCTATTTACATTTTTTTGTAAATGTTATACCTACACAATCCACATCTTTGGCTTTCAAAATTTTCATAAATTTTAATTTCGCGTCCATTCAGCCTATGAAATAAATAAAATTGAAAAAGGAAGCTTTCAATTGAGCTTGTACACCTTACTCATTGGTTCCCAAACATCAATTGAAATGTGCTTTTTACCTAATTTTCCAGATTACAACTTAAATTCTAAATTCCGTCTGATTCCGCCCTTAAGAATTAACTGAAAAGATTTACAAATGGCAAAATTAATTTCACAATCGTTTAGTATGAGATATTGGTTAGAAATGTGAATGTTATTCATCATAGTTGCTTCTTTGGAGTAGACTTATTAAATTGTCGACTTTTCCACAAAAATGGTACTACATTGTTCACGCATTAAAGTGCAATAGCTCTTAAAATGGCCTTCAGGTTTGTAATTCTCTCTCACTCGCTCACATACGGTGTTAAGCTAGTTTAACCCCAACAAACAATACAATACAAGAAAAAAAAGAAGATTACACAGTGAGTCAACAGGAGGTCTTATCGCTAAATAGCGATCTCTTCCAGATAACCTTACAAAGAAGACATGGTTAAAAATTAACAATAGAAATAGGCAGGCGGTGCAAACTGAATTAAACAATTTAAAAAAAGAATAAAAATATCCTTTAAATAAATCCATACAGGAACGTAAATAAGCAATATATGTATACATTAATACAAAATTAAAGGTAAAGAAAACCAATAAGGAAGTGACAAAAGGTGTGATAGTCTTTATATAAGTCTATTAAGTATTGGAAAAGTTAAAGTATTAGAAATATTTCGTTTATTGAATACAAAACGGACACATTCCAAAATGTGTCAGTGTTGCCTTTTAAAATTAGAAGAGCAAATTATTTTGGAATGTGTCCGTTTTGTATTCAATGAGCTATTTGCTTCTCCGTACTTGATACTGTTAGTATTTAAAATTAAAGTCCAACCAGCGCAACGCACACGGAGGTCTATTCGGAATTCGTCAAAATACTCGACAACGAACTACCACATGGCTCGAGTCATTTTTCATCGGCGCGCGCGTGTGTGGGTGAACTTGACTCAACCGACAGCGCGCGTGTGTGCGTAGGAGCGCATGCGACGTTTCTGTACAACCTTTTTTGTGTGATTGAAGTTTGCTCTTGAAAGTTTTGCTGCTTTAGTGTAAATATTGTAGTTTTAAGAAGTAATGGTTGCGAGTTTTTCTGTATTTTTTTTATACCTATACTTTTTTTTTTATGTATTAGGATTGGGTAGAGACTATTTGTAATTCTTAAATAGTAATTAAGTTTTTCTAAGGTAAAATAAAAATGTATCTATGCTTGTAAAGTTGTTATTTTGATTCTATTTTATTTTTGCCTCTTCGTACAGTAAGTATTGCACCGCCTAGGTACTTACATCATTTTCTGATTTGGTCAAACAAAGGTCGACTGGTAGAGAATGCAACTAGCCATTAGGCATTAAGTTCACGTTTTGTACTCAAATTAGTTTTGACGCAATAAAGAATAAATTAATAAAGTTTTTAAAATATAAATAAATAGGAAAAATCGCTACCTATTTAAAATAAATACTCACTAATACATCACTATCAATCACCTCGAAAAAATGGTCACCAACGGCAAAAACATACTTAATGGATTAATTTATAATTGCATAAAACATTTTAACCAAAAAACAAACCATTCTGTATTCAATCGTTATTTATAGCTTTCGTAAGATCTTATAGATCATCGGACTTGTAGCGCCATCTAGTGCGCTTTGAAGGAACTAACAAGTTTCATCTACTCAAGTTAGATGGCGCTAACGGTACGAAAGGAGTTCCATTGCAATTCATATGCATTGTGCACGCAGTACACTCGGAATAAATTAACTATTACATTGTTGTGGTTATTATTTATTTTATCCATTATGAAATGATAATAAACAATTTTACATGGATTTAGATTAAGATTTAGAGTTACAATTTGATCTAAAATTCTGTAAAACGCCGCCTGTCCCTTTGTTTAATATATAAATTCGCAATGGATTTATATGCGGATTTCGTCAGTAGATAGTGGTTCAAGAGGTTTTATGTACTTAATCATTCATTCTGGTTTATGTATCTACGGGTGATAATTATGATAAGTACAGAAAATTTACATCAAGGGCGGGTCGTTAGTTATTTAATAAAAAATATTGTAAAGATAATAAATCAGATACATTATTTTAAAATGTCAACTTTTTAATTGGGAAAAGTGGGTATTGTTGGTAATACTCATACCGCGAACTTCTAAAATCCTTCGATAAAATTCTTCTGCCAACCTATTGCAATTTAAACAACGGTAACAAATTAAAAAGATTCATCAATTAAATAATGCACAAACATAATTTTATGAAGCAATTAACGACTGAACTTAAAAACCATGTACTTATTTAAAAAAAAGTATCTTAACCGTCACGCAATGATAAAAAGTTTCACAACACGCAACCCATGCAATTAATTATGATAAAGCCCTGTGTCTAACGGTTCTTAAAAAAAACCTGATAGGGACAGGAAGATTCCCACACTGCAAGTAAGACAGTCAAATTTGCATATGATCCAATCGTTAATTTTTTAACTTGCTCTTTCTCTTCCTGATCACCCTATACAAACCTGAAAAGATTTAGTAGAATACGAATCCATTAAAATAAAAGATTAAGGACATAATTTGCATACTGTGAGAAAGGAGTCCCTCAAGGAACTATCCTGGGTCCGCGTTTTTTAATATATGCACTTAGACAATACAAAAATTGTTTTTGTGTTTATCACTCTCCCATACAGGCGGTTTTTTGGCTATTTGTTTTTTACTCTGAACTTCGCACGAAGATTTGCATATCCAGTTTCGGTCGCCCTTCTTCAAATTTGCGTACTATTTTGCATATTAAAGTTCAGGACTGTCTTTCTGAGTATGTGTGTTTACTTTGAGCTTTATTTTAGAGACATCGGAATTTTTAATTTCATTCAATAGTTTGGGGTCAGGTTTTTTATCTATAGAAATAATTGTACGCGTATTGTTAGTATCATTAGTGATGCCTTTGGTATCGTGTGAGTTTTTTATCTTTTGTGCAAGGTGAATAATTAAAGTTAGAAAAAGACTGTCCCCACAAGCGTTTTTTTATCTAAATCCAGTTCTGATGCGCCAGTCATCGTTTCTTTATTGTTTGATGAATATTTAGGAGTACTTTTCAAAAGATCTTGATTCCGGGTGCTTTATTTTTTAAGGAACAAAGCAGCTGCTTGGTCGTAATTAAAAAAATCTGTGAGAATATGGGGAAGCGGACCAGTGCATTAATTAGATATATTGTTTGTGATCTACCGCTGTATTGTATTACGATAACCGTCATTTTGTGATTCAGTTATAAACGGCATTGACTGTTGTGTAGTCCTGTTCTTTAATTTTATTCAACTTCAACTGTCTTTTGTTAAATCTTCGCGATACTCGTTACGCATCTGTGATTGGGTCCATACTTATTTCTATTTTATTGATTCTTTTATTATGTTAGTCGGTTATTTATTGCCAATAATGGTCAACGCGGTAACCCAATATAACAATACCCGTCGGATGTTCATCAACCCAATTTCCAATCAAACTATAAGGGTGTGCAACACAATTGCTCTTTTTAATAATCGGCACATGCAACCCTTTCGTACAATATTAAATTTCATCAAGGGTTATACGACAATCATAACTTATTGATTATTGATCACAATAGTTGACGCGTGCGACGATAAAGATCTATAGAACATTGATTTGCTATGAAACCGGATATTTTTTGCTCTGACCACAAGCCCGGCTATCATCGCATTGATTGACTGGCGCTGGTTTCCGTTCGGTTGTCATTTTTATGCTAAACGTTTCTGGTTTTTCCGAGTTTTCATCTTCATCTTTATTGATTGATATGGATCGTGTTACACTTTATTATTTATGGATTTACTAACTGTGAACGATAGATTAAATGGTTTTCTTCAATTAGAATTACTTTAAATGTTTCTTTACTAAACGTTACATTTATTAGGTACGTTTTTGTGTATCTTGTAAATATATTTTGTTCAAAAGTGTCTGTGTGATAGTTTCAAAAGGTTTTATAGTTATTGTCAGCGGTCGTTTCATCTTTCAATTCAACTAAAATATTACTATCATCTTATTTCTAAAAAATCTACGTTTTAATACTTGAGTAGTAAATTTAAAATTATTTAACTTCCATTGTTTCAAAATAACCAGCTGCCATATTAAAAATCTTCACCCCTCGATTATCAATAGGCAGTTTTGTCTGTCGGTATGTAGGGTAGCTACCCCTATAACCTATTATAGGATTATTGGGTATTGATCTTTTGTTGGGGGCGCGAAAGGGTTTAAGTACGTCTTGTTACCGATTTTTTTAAGCTCCTTAGCTTTGTAATGCGGTGAAGTATTGATCGTATTGATATTGTAATTTTTAAAGTATGCAATTGTGTTGGATGGTAAATAAGGATTTGATGAAAGCTTTTGCAAGTTCGATTCCCGTTGGTTAGATTAGTCTAAGAAGTATTTGAAATCTTAATTTACTGACTAGCGACTTATGTTTTTTAAGAACAAGATATCCAACGTATTAAAGATTATTTAAGATTTTTTGATTTCGTAAGTATGTCTTTTGCTTTCTCCGGTAAGCCACCTTTGTCATGTTTTATCAGTTTACTAGTTTTGGTATGTTTAAAACATAAATAATTTATTATAATTGCTAAGTAAGTTATCATAAAAATATTATAACTTATAGAAATGGTCTTTTAAATTTACGTACTTTTAAAAATAATTAAAAATAGTTTTTTTTGGCATTGAGATAGCAAATGGGCACCTAATTGTAAGTGGGATCTGTGACATGCACACATGCATTCTCAAGACTATAATCTAAAGATCGTAAATACGTTGCTGATCCTGAGGACCAAGATGAAATGCTGCTATGCGTTGGGGTGGTTCCATTGTATATGTTAACGTACTACTCAAAAAATTACTTCAAAGAATATAATGTAACTCCTATTGTGTGAAATAAATTTTATACTTTCATTTCCTCAACACAGTTCACGTCTACCAAATTATAAACATGGTCTTCAAGGGCTTTTCCAAATCGACCCTTCCATTCTCATCCAGAAATCCGTTAACCACAATCATTACCAGAGCTCCAGTTCCCATGTCCTCTAGAACATGCAAATTGTACTAATCTCTCAAATTTCCATACATTCCAACCGCATCCTTAGATTTGGCAATGACAAATTACTTCAACTATCGAGGACGGTTCTCACATACAAATATAAGGAACCATCTGCTTATTAGACTTAATGTTTTATTCAGTAATTGACATCCATTTGGTTTATCATGCAAAAATTGTGCATTGTGATTGTGCATGTTGACATAATACCATCAATCTGGTGTTTGATTTATGCAAGGGGTTGTGTCGGTGTCGATAGACGGGCGGATATCGAATGTCGATGAAAAAAAAGTAGATAGGCATGTTGTTTTTACATAGGTAGGTAGAAATTAAATTGGTTGTAGACAAATTAATTCAAACTGTATTGAATTGGTTTTCTTACAAGTTATTATGCATCCTGTACATTCCTGTTCCTAACCAATACTTTTTCTGCCGAATTTCGGCAAACTGTAACGAACATACATAAAACGTGTAAAATGTGGTCACAAAAGTTATCAATAAGTTTTAGATTTGTAGGTAATTCCGTGGCTTTATGTACACCACTCTGGGATTACAGGCGTAAAGGTATGTTTTTAGCATCGTTTTTTTCTTTAGTGTGAATTTGACTCTGGTTACTAACATAAACAGTTTTGTATTTCAATGAGTACATGTAATCAAACGCCTTTTTACTAGGTATCTCGATGTATATATCGACAATCATGCATCATTATTTCGATCTTTTAAGTATTATCATTAGCCTACGGCAATGATTAGGCATAGGTCCCCCAATATAATGTACAAGTACGCAACTGAGCTCTTTATTTGATTCGTCTCATCTAGCGACCATCATCCGCACTGCGGAAATCATTTCTCCAGCTCCACCCTCATCTCACAATGCGTTTTCAACTTCTTCCTTCTTTTGTTTTGTAATAATTATATCGACATCCTTCCCATTCCCACCCCTAGCATCACACCATCCTTAAAGTCTTCACGGTAATGAGGGATTATCCTGCACACGACAATAGTCAGCACCGCAACGCCTGTTACTGCACAAATGCATTGTCATTGTAATGCTGAACCTGCACGGAAGGGTGCAAAGGGTTAATGGTATCTAAGTAACGTGGTGTCTGAGATATTCTTGAACAATAGTGAAATTTTGGGGACGAAAGACAATGTTATGGTCTGAAAGTCACTAAAAGTTAGTGAGAAATGTATTAGGTTCATACCTATGAAATTGGCGTTTGAAATGGAGAATTATATGAAATCGGTGGTTTTCATATATTTAATTTCGCGGATTATTTAGTAACGTAAACCAAACAAAATTCTGTCAGGAATATTGGACACTTCTGAGCTATATTATACATGTCTTAATTACTTCAAAATTGTTAGCTTCATAAAACTCTGCGTAGTTGAAACACTTGAACTCGCAGCACATAAAAAGAGTTGAGTTCACACTTTAATTTTAAACAACAAGTAAGAAATTTAACCATATTGTTTGTATCTAAAACCTTTGTAACATAGTGTATTAATGTTTCACATGATGGTAAACGACAATAAAAGCTAAGTATAAATGAAATAACAGCTTTACTTATTGTTTATTGCTAAATTGGCTAAGCGTTTTTGAAATAAGGTCGAAAATAAGTAGGTTGATGAATGTTTTATTTTATTTTCAAATTCAAGTTTATATTCGATTTTCGAACACCAAACATTTTAAAACGAGGTGCTGAGTATGCGACCAGCTTAGGGTGTTTTTCTCATATTAAAAAAAACCGCATCCAAATCGGTTCATCCGTTTAAGAGCTAAGGCGCCACAGATATACACACACACACTTACACGTCAAACTTATAATAACATCCCTTTTTTTCGCGTCGGGGGTTAAAAAATGACGTTCGGTCGGTCGAATGAGTAAACGAGTGAATGCGGCGAATGTACAAAACACATTTTAGCCATGTAAAATACACGACGGGTCAAAAAAAGGAGTGTAATGTTTTCAGGGTTCATATATGTATGTATGTACGATTCTTTATTCCTCCATAACTTCTAAATCCCTGAGTCGATTTAAATGTGTGTTATCGTTGGAATCCTTTCACCATCCCGGGTGACATAGGATAGCTGCCTAATTGAGAATGCACGCGCTGTGAATGAAATGTGTTTTGTACGCTCTGACGGGACTACTTAAACTCGCCGGTTCGCCGCGTTTACTCGTTGACTCTTTCGACTGACCGAGCGTCGTTTGGAAGACAATTACACCCTGCATCGAATACTTACGATCAAAAGAAAGATGTAAAAGTCATAATATGGTTCCTCATCCAAATTGACATAAAGCTCACTTTAGTCACAAGAACGGCCGTATTTTGAGTCGGTTAATGACGATTAAGTCGTTGCTTAGTAACGATTTTTCATAAATAAGTTTGAAATAGGAACGAGTTAATTCCCTCTAAAATGTCTCTTGACGGTAAGTCGAATAAAAAAAAACATTTCTTCAACGTGGGAGTCACTCAATGTTCGTTATTTCCACCAAATCCCACAAAAGCAGTACCCTTACCATGAGTAATTTTTTAACGTACTCGCTAGCGAGTCGAAGCTCTGTCCCTCGCAGACCTTGCATTCTTATAGAGTTCGAGGGACTCGACTCGAAAGCGAGTAGAGTAATTGTAACTAGGGCATGCAGTATCGGACAATTTCCAGTAACGGAATTGAAAGTCGGTATTGAACCTCAATGTCGGAATCTCGGAATTACGCAGGGCATACTATATCGGCCTATTTCCAATACCGGAATTGAAATTGGGTACTGTGGCTCAATATTGGAATTCCGATACTAATATCGGAATTGGGAGTCTATTAGAAAAACACACTTTCTATTCAATATTCAACACCGACTTTCAATTCCGATACTGGAAATCGTCCGATACTGCATGCCCTACATGCAATACGTAGAAGGTGATCTCATCTTTGTGTTAGAACTTGTAACTATAGACCCACAGATAACTTCGAAATACTACGTTTTTTTCGATATTACAATACCGGAATTAAAAGGTAGTAAATATCAGATTTACGATATTGATAGGCCCAATATCGGAATTCAATTTCGATATTGAAAGTGTTCCGATATTGCTCCGTCCAATCTCGGAATTGTCATATCTGAAATATTGGTCCGAGATTCCGACATTTCGAGATTCCGAGATCTCGGAATTCATGCCCTAATTGTAACTCATGGTAAGGGTACAGGTACACGAGCTCGCTGAAACCTCCGTCTCACAAAGCCGCTTGCGGTCAGCCCGCTTAAAAGACGTCTTGGAAACCACACGTTGAATTATTTAAGTACGTTGAACGACTCGTGTTATGGATTATTAATGTGAAAATACAAAACAGAGGGAAATGTCACAGAGTACAATTTTTTCAACATGCTCGGAAATGTATGCGTTAGTATCATGAAATAAAGACAAGAAGTTTCTTGTTTATGGCTCCCAGGCCAAGAAGTGAAAAACCTAAGAAAATCCATTATTGTCCGCTGCTCTAACTTTTTAAATTGGCTTCCTAATAAAACTTTAGTTTATTAACCCAACCAATTTACGTTTGGTAGTTACCCTGGTCATTAAAGACATTGTTAAAAGAAAAAATAGACAGAAAATAAACAAACGAAAGAACTTCCAAACTTACTTAAAACTACACTAATCTACCAGTGGGCATTGTTCCTAAAATGCTGGCAGCATTGCCACGTTGAATGGCAATGCTTAATCTTTGTGCCAAGTACAGGCCAGCATTTTTGTCACGGGATGCGTCGATCAGGCGCTTTGACAAATCTTTAAAAATACGGTGTGCTCCTGGCCCCGCGGTCCTAAAGTTTCGACCCCAAACTTAAAAAAAACTTAAACTTTCGTACATTAAACTGACAAAGGAAAAGTTACATACTGCCAACCATCCTTGCGACATAAAAAAAATATCTATGGTACTATATTTATGTGCGGTTAAACATTCTACTCGAATAGCTTGTTCACATGGCATTTTTAAACTATTTACTTGATTATCTGGTACTTATTTTAATTTTAATATTATCCCTTACTTCACGCCCTCTGCAGTAATGTACTATATTTTGCAGATGCATTTATAGGCAAAGCGAATAAATAAAGTGTGAAATAACACATAATAATAACTTAAAGTTACTGACCCGCCCTCGCTTCGCTTTGGTTTATGTGAGTTTTCTGTATCACCCGTACATAAACCAGAATTTATTATACATGAAAACCTTCCTTTTGAATCATTCTATCTCTTAATGAAAACCGCATTAAAATCAGTTGCGTAGTTTGAAAGATCTAGGCGTGCATACAGAGGAACAGACGGGATAAAGCGACTTTATTTATACGCTACTAGCGACCCGCCCTCGCTACGCTTCGGTTTATTTGAGTTTTCTATAACACGTACATAAAACAAAATTTATTATACATATAAACCTTCCTCTTGAATCACTCTATCTACTAAAAAAAACCGCATCAAAATCCGTTGCGTAGTTTTAAAGATCTAAGCATACATAGGGACAGACAGCGGG
The DNA here is from genome assembly GCA_963966035.1 of Acleris laterana. Taxonomy (NCBI): domain Eukaryota; kingdom Metazoa; phylum Arthropoda; class Insecta; order Lepidoptera; family Tortricidae; genus Acleris; species Acleris laterana. The sequence continues at coordinate 3,346,797 of OZ014462.1, forward strand.
AAGCGACTTTGTTTTATACTACGACGAGTATGTAGTGATACAGAGATACAATTATTGTCGATAAAATCTAAAAATTGTGTTTAAAAGCTTTGTATTCATAATCCATACTCGTATGTAGGCGACTGAATTTTACAACCATGAAATTGTTTCGATTCTTTTTAGTAAAAAGGCAGTTATTAGTAGGTAAATACTAGTAATTAACCAGCTATTCTTACTCCGCGTAGACCTGGAGCTCCGTCAGGCTGCAAGACTTCAGCCGAAAAATCAAGATACAGAACTATGTTACGTGTGGTGACGGAACCAGTAATAGACAAGGACCAATGATGGACAACTGATTCTTATTTACAGGAGATAAGGGCGATTTGATTTGCAAAAATCAATTTAGTACCGTATGATATTTGAATTAAGAGTGAAGTGTCCATTGCTGGTGCCTGTCAGCTCGACACTGTTCCATCATTGGTGCCGTCACCAATGATGGATGGATGGATGGATGGATTATATATATATATATCGCTGCTTTTATACAATACTGCTACAACTCAAAAAATGATGACGTTTGCAAAATGTGGTTACAGAATTATCAACAAATTTTCAGAGTTGTTGGTAAGTCTGTGTAGCACTGCCTACCCCACTCTGAGAATGAAGGTATGTTATGTATGTAATAAACAATTAGTAAATTAAAAAAAAACCTTCGCTTACAATCTTCTAAACCCGCCTACACCTTCGTGTCTACATGTGACATTACTTAAACGTTATATTTATATTATAGTTAGTCGTATCGAAGAAGTCAGCTGGCTTGTGGCAAACCTAAGAGGCTTAACTTTGTTCGCGATCTTAAATCGACTTAAGACTTTTAGAAGTTAATGAATTCAACGTGCCGATTGCGGAATGTACAGTCGGATAAGTAATCTGCCACCCTAGGATTACATTTCTTTTGTGAGTGAAGAAACAATTAGGTTAATAAGATACGACTGTCAAATCGAAGGGTTGATTTTGGTGACAGTTTTAAGTTATAGGAAGTTGTGTATAAAATTGAAAGGCCAGTTATTTGTCAACATGATTTGTTAACAAAGTAATTAAATAATGAAGTCTTGTGTTTATGCTTTTGGGTTGATGTCTGTGTTATCTTGCTTCAGTGTTTTTAAACTGAATTTAAAATACTTTCTGCTTTGTGAACCGATTTCGATGGATGATTTCGTAAGATTTTTTATAAATTGTTCCAAAGAAAAGTTGTCGCGATTGGATGGAGACATCTTTAAAAAACAATAGAACTTCTCATTGCTTTTCTTTTTCACAGAAAATGTACACTAACATGTAGCGTTTTCGTGAACAATAGAATAGGTACGTAAATACCGTATTAATTTACCTATTGCTTCAAATCAGAATGGAATCCACGTATATGAAAATTTTAGTAACTTAAATTTTAAACTTGACATTAACTAAGTACTCTCAACTTTTATCTCTCAAAACCATGTTCGTACATGTCACGCATTCCACTGTAAAGTCTTTGATGAAGTCAAGCAGTGCATTAATGCCCCCTTAGCACCCTCCTCTATTAATCAGCGTCACTTCCAGGAGGGACGATGTATTCACACTGTGACGCCATTTTGGAAATCATATTTTGACAGTTTCAACGCCACGGCCATTGTTTGCTCAACCAATTGGAGTCAATATTGAATTCTTAGCATTTGTTGGGTATTTTGAAGTTTTGGTTTCATTATATGGTATTATTTCGGGTCCATTATACAATGGCGGTACAATTTTGCTTTCGATAAATCGTTAATTGAATACAAAACGGACACATTCGAAAATGAGTCAGTGTTGCATTTTAAAATTAGAAGTTATTCGTATAAGATTTTTAATGCAAGAGCAAATTATTTTGCAATGTGTCTGTTTTGTATTCAATGAGCGAAATATTGTTAAGTGTTTTAATCTTTCTTTGTAGAGAAAGGGAAATAAAGTGGTATTTTAACAAGACTTTATTTTTCCTTTTGGTCGGCGTGACTGTGTATATTCATGCCAAATAACAGCTTTCTAGAAATAAGAGTCTCTGAGCCAATTTTCTATTTAAAATTACATGGTACTATTACATGATTATTATATTATTAGTAGGTAAAAACATTGGGTCTACTCCGTTTGGCCAAAATGTTTTTGGTCAAATGTATCATTTCCAAAAAAGTTGTTTCCCATTCCATTTGATTTACGAGTATTATTTATGTAGCCACAAGTGTAACCTAAGCTAGTATACCTAGCAAGCGTTTTCGATATACCGAATATAAAACCAAAACAATACAAAATGCTATTTGAGTGAACGTATCGGAAGGGGCGTACTTTTTCGAGTCAAATCGGAGAAATACTGGAAAAGGGCCGAATCTTAAGTACCCGAAACCGACATGCGTGCATGACTCGATGTATGAATGTGGAAGAAGCGAAAGAAATTTGTCAAGATCGTAGCAAGTGGAAAGAGGTGGTCTCTGCTTACCCCTCTGGGAAACAGGCGTGATTTAATGTATGTATGTATGTATGTAAAATTTGGGAAATTATACATTTGACCAAAAATACTTTGGCCATATGGGGAGGATACAAAAAACATTTTAAGCCTCATTTCCGAAGTCTACTTAGTCGTGATTAGCTTTTATTTTCATTTCGACTTTGTCATTATAGTTTCTGAGATAAAGTATAAGGGTAGTTTGACTACGGCACGCTTAAAATAATTGACAACATTTCATTTTGGTGACACCTGCAAATTACTTTACGAATCGATAGGGTTTTACCTCCTGAAAACGGCAAAATTATTATTTAGATTTATTTTTCTTTATTTTCAAAATTACAAGTAAGTTAATAAAAATATCGAGTTTTACCAATACTATGCCTGAATAGATATAATACCATTGCCTTTTTCACGAGAAAAAAAGCTGTCATACTTCAAATTAGACATTGACACTATTGACAGATGGATATAGACTTAGGGCCATTTGCACGCAGAATTTAACCCTGGGTTAAGGCACTAACTCGAGTTAGTAGACGTCAGATTCATACGATAACTGTCATTTTAACTCGAGTTAGTGTCTTAAGACAGGGTTAAAATTTTCGTGCAAGTGGCCCTTTATCGGTTGACATGATACTTTTTTATATACAGATTGGACTAACGTAATTATGTCCATTGTGTCGTAGAAATGAAGTTACGCCCTTTTAGAATAAGTACATCTTAATAAATTAATAATAAAATAATTATTCATTCTAGAGAAAATTTAAAACTATTAGTGTCTTCCTCCTTCCAAACAGTATCTATAAAACGAATAAAATTAAAGTCTTGAAAATATGAAATCTTGTCAATTGCACACAAATTCAATTAATTCATTCACTTCCCATGTTCAAAAATACAAACCAAAATTATTTTTTATCGTGATCACATTTACTCACACTTCACAAACAAATTTAACTTGCAAAAAACTTTTTTAAAGCCTACAATTTCAATATCAAAAAACAGTAATTAAAAAAGAAGATACATAAAATAACCATTTAATTTTTAAACGTATGGTAATTAAATAATAGATTTTAAGATACTACTGAAAGCGTTAACCTTATAATGAAATGATTAACTTAAATAACCGTAAAAACGCTATATAAACATTAAAACCAACTATTATGGTTAAATAGAGGGAAAATTGCTGACTTCCCCCCCTTTAAAGTACAGTGCAAGTTTATTAGGGTTCCGTCAAAATGGAACCTTTTAAAAAAGAAAATTATAAGAACGTGGCAAACAATGGGTAGATCAAAGTATATAAGAAATAATACAATATATGGAGATATGTATTGTGTACGAATTGAACAGATAAAATGGGTTTACGTTGATGACTTTAACTGACAAAAAACAACTCGTAGCATCTTTTATTCAAAATTTTCGGCTTCATAAATAAACAAATGAATTAAAATGTGTAAAATGGTAACCGAAAAACTATTGTTCGAAAGTAATTTTTCTTTGAACCTTTCAAATTGTTTATAGATATAATATACCTATCTACAGAATCTGTAGGTTAAGATAGGTTAATTTTATATATGCTTTTTAATGGTTTACATACATACATACAATCCAGGAAAGTTTAACAGTTACAGAGAAAAATAATTTTCGTACAAATGAAAATTCTGAAAAACGAAACAGCGGACAAAAGTTTTTCGAAGTAGATAGGTAACCGTGTGAAATATATAGGTAATCAAATACACAATAAGTAACCTACTTCTCTCCTCTTCTTCTTTAGCCTATGGTCACCCACAGCATGCCACTCTATCTGATTTTGGGCTATCTTCATCCAACAAGTAATGTGTAATGTCAAATATTCCTATCCCTTTCAGTTTAATAAAGCACTGCATTAACCTTTACACTTCAGTCCGTTTTTTTATCCTCTTCTTACATTTAAATAAAATATAATATATACGGAACCTCTATAACAAAACATGTTTCTAACTTGACCACTTTTTAATTTCAGATAATAAATAATTGTTAACAGCGAGTTGATAGCGACGTAACGGCTGCAAATGAAGATTGTTATAAAAATGCTAAATTACTGCGTTCTAACGTGCGCGTGCGATGTGGGGCCGCGAGGAGCGCGGGCAGCGGAGCGAGTGGCGGAGCGAGTGGCGGGGCGGTGAGCGGAAGCGTGTTGGAAGTTTACACTTGTAGCCGATTGACATAAGTGTTTTTTTTTGGTGAATTGAAAATTTGGTGGTATTTTGGTTACTAGAGTCTTTGAGTCTTCTTCATTTTGTGTGTAATTTTTTTTATAACATAATCCTATAAACGATATAAATGTAAAAATACTTATATTGTCCAAGATATTTATAGATAGATAAAAATAAGATATAAGTTTAAATACTTTTCAACATATTTTAATTTTATTTCATTGAATAATGCGATAAAAATTTGATTATTAAAAGCTACGGAGCAAAAAACTGCCGCATAATTTTCTGTTTAACATTGACATAAGCTTACGATTTATCGCGTCTACCGCTTATGTCAACTCGATACGCTTAACATTAATGATAGGGCCACAGCTAAGTCACTATCTTTCAGTCAATACTCTTTTCAACCCAAGCAAAAAGTTTTAACCTGATTAAATAAAAACGCCGTTTGCGTGGCCACACCCGTAATGCGCCTGCGACACTCATCCGTAATTGCGCGCGCGCACCTGCACTAACAACGCGATAACTAACAAAGTATAACTAACCGCGGCTTTAGCTCTACCGGCCTTTAGTGCTTCACACTTTAGTTATAGTTTAAATTAAACGATTAAGGTATTTTTTTTGTTTTTTGACGATTAAATTTAATTAAATTGGGTATGTAAATTGTGTTTAGTTAAAAAGTACTTAAGTTTAGAAATTAAAGATAAGATTAAAGTTTGATTTTTTTAATTAGACAAAGGACAAAAATTTCATTTTTTTTTTATGGCATTGAGTAGACAAACGAGCACACAGGCCACCTGATGGTCAGTGGAAACTGTGACCCATAGACATTCGCAATCACAAGACTGCAATGCAGTCCTAAGACTGCAAATGCGTTGCCAACCCTGAGGCTAAGATGGAATGCCTCTATGCTAGTCATTTCACCGGCTGTCTTATCCCCAAACCGGAACACAACAATGCGAACACTGCTGTTTGGCGGTAGGTTAATGGATAAGATACATAAAGTAATCTTGAAACACAAATAAGGAGATTACTTAATTTCCACTGAAAAATAATACTCTTAATAAAATTAAACCATTGGCCACCTTTTTGAAAAAATTAAATCACTCAATATTTTGTTCTTTAAAAGATTTTAAATTAAAAAAACCGATGCTCAATTGCTATTAAACGTATAACAAAATATAAATTCTAACCTCAAAATTGTCTTCATACAAGAACTGTCAAAGTCATTAAACAAATTAAAAATTCAATGAAAGCCCGTCTGGAGCTCGCGTTCAGCGCCTCTAAGTGTGCATTGTATGTGATTTAGACACTTTATGGTGTCATTGGGAAGGGATGTGTTCAGCAAGTGCAGCTGTCAGTAACGAGGGTATTTAGTAACTACCCTCCTTTAATGGGGTGCGTATATTATGTTTTTAAGCTTTTACTTAGTTAAAGATAAGCTACAGGTTAGGATAAGTAAATGTCAAGAATTGCATATTGTCGACATTGGCATTATTGGGGTTTTTACAAAAAATAGGGTTTCTTTAATTACTTTACGGAATTATTATCAATAAATTAACTGAAAATTTTATTATGCGTAGGTACTATCAGCCCAATGGAACCCTGACCCACCATAGAACGGTGTCACAGTGACATTATAAAACAATTTGTTTGACACTTCTTATGACTTGAATCATAACGTCTCTGTGACACAGTTCTATGGTGGGTCAAGGTTCCAATGGTCTGATAGATAGTACTTGTGTGTAACAATATGTCGGTCACAAATGTTTTTTTTAGTTACTTACGCAAGCCAATAATAATAACGTAGCAAAAACCGCCGAAACTTTAAAATACGTTTTAATTGTACCTTTACACAAAAAATCTGTAAAAAAAAAAGCGATTTTTACGCTTGCTGTTCGCAAAATGTGCGATTAAGCAAAATTAACAAAATCTTAAAAAAATTGGCATGGGCGCACAATTTTTTTTTTTTTCATCCGTGTAATCTAAACCAAAACATGTCAAAAATGCGGACTAAGGAAATCACAAATATACCTACTCATTCCTCTCACCACAAATAGCTAGCAATAAATACCCCATCAGAACTCTCAAATGACCGGAAATCAAAGACATTTTCCGCCATGAAAAATTGACAACCATCAGTGTCAAGACAGACTGGCCAACCCTGACCTTAATCAAACCAGTCAAATACCAACTTTAACAAAACGGAATAGAAAAAAAATTGCATTGACCGCTGTTTCTGCAAATACAGAAATCGCGTAGTAAATTACCAAGTTTTATATGCAGTTGGTTTGACTCTTATGTTAATAGAGGTAGAGTTGGTTTTGTGTTGATGTGGTGAGGTTACGAATGGTATTTGTGATATAGGGTGCTTACGGCAATGGTGCAAATTTGTAAGAAAATTTCTAGAGGATCTAATATCTGTTTTTTGTTCTCTGTTTGGGGGATTCTTTTATTGAAAATTGTCTCTGGTTAGCTTAGGTTTGGCAAAATATTATTAGGGTTCCGTATCTCAAAAGGAAACAATGGAACTTTTATAGGGTCACTCATGTGTCTGTTCGTCCGTCGGGCACAGACAATCAGCTCTGAAATTACTGGACCGATTGTGTTGAAATTTGGGATACTAATGTAAATTGGTAACCAAAAGACAGAGAGTAACATTAACAAATAAATTTTAAACATGAGAGCGCTGGTCGCTATTTCTTACTAATACTAATATTATCCAACTAATATTATAAATGCGAAAGTTTGTGTGTGACTTTGTTACTCCTTCACGCTGCAACGGCCGGACGGATTTGGATGAAATTTGGAATGGAGATAGCTTATATACAGGATTAACACATAGGCCCTTATCCCTGAAAATTTAAAAGGGGTCGAGGGAATAACGATAATCGAAATCTACGCGGACGAAGTCGCGGGCAGAAGCTAGTATATATACTTACAACGGCTATAAACGTTTCTGTCGTAAATATAACCAAACAATTTAAATTAGTAATCATTATTAAAGGGCAGTACTATAAAAAGTTAATAAAATATATATTATTCTACTTAAACTTAAGATAATTCATTTAAATCACCCTGTTATAGGGTAGGGTGGCTTAAGACTACTAAGCATATCAGGTGCTATAAAACAAAAACGAATAGTACTAAGCAGTGATCGGCGATCGGAAGCATTTTATGTCAAATTGTTGACGAAATTATTACATGGACATGACTATTTATCTTGTAAAAAAAAAACCCTACTAAAAACAAAATACCCGAAATATAAAATTGTTAGAAAAGCGTGGTTTATCTATCAGAGAATCATTACATTTACTAGATGAGGTAAGGCTGTGTGTAATAATGACGTCCTCGAATTCATTAAGTAACAAAATGGAGTCAGTAATCGATAGAATCCCTGATTACGAATTTGTTAGAAACTTGAGTGATAATGATAACAACGAAATATCAGTTTACGACTATGCACCTTTCACATCTGTTGATGTCGAACGGTCGTTCTCTTTATATAAAGGTGGACTTCCGAGCAGAGCGGCTCCGGCGTCACTAACGCAGCGACAGTGACGCGGCGACAGAGCGATAGTATTATACAGTACGGAAATGTATGAGGGAACGTTCGAGCGCCGCGACACTGTCGCAGCGACAGTGGCGCCGCGTCAGTGACGCGCGGCCGTAGCATAACATTTCCGTACTGTATAATACTATCGCTCTGTCGCCGCGTCACTGTCGCTGCGTTAGTGACGACGGAGCCGCGCTGGTCGAAAGTCCACCTTAAATGGATCCTCAATGTTAAAAGGAATCGATTGACAAAATTAAACATGGAAAAAAATATGATTATTTACTTTGGTGTTTATTTACTTTAAGACTTATCCATATAATATTAGTCATTACTATTCATGAGGTAGGACGTCAAAGTGACATAAAATGCTTCCGATCGCCGATCACTGGTTATAAGGTAAGGTGGGGGGAATGCATCTAAGGGGCAAGAGTATCAAACCAACAATATCCCCTAAAAATATATGGTTTTTCGCACTTACCCCGGTGACGCACTTGCACCATTGACCTTATAGGAATCAACTTACATTATATTTATTTATTATTACACAAGCTCACGCGTTTATTCCCAGAGTGGGGCAGGCAAAGCTACAGAATCACCAATCACTCTAAAAACCTGTTGACAACTCTGTAACCACATTTTGCACAGGCTAAGATGTTTGTACCAGAGTGTATTAGTGACAGGTTGCAAGCCCATCGCCTAACAGTACTACAAGCTTTTATTCTCTTAGTCGTCTCTTACGATTACGACATCCACGGGAAGACACGGAGTGGCACTATTCTAACCCGACAAACATACGGGGTTTATTTATTATTATTTATCATTTATTAACGACACTTTAGTTAGCTAAACACTTCGTTCTTCTTTCGAAAAGTCACGAGTGCGATTGTTTTCCGACCGCGCAGTCTTACCATCCTACCATGTTTTAAAGGACAAGCTATTATAGTAGTTTATGCAATAGTTGCACATCGTAACACGCGCCACTCATATTTTTTGACTTAGTTATACACCGTTGCATACAATACTTTTTCTACGACTAGGTTTCAAATGAAATGCAAAACTAACCGAAAAAACTTACAAACGAACGAACGAAGTAAAGAACAACAAACGAGCGGGAAACAAGAAAATGACAAAATATGTGTCTATGGTTTACTTTGTTTTTAAATTGACGGAATGGAAAATAGAATTATTTACAATTCCAAAACATTTTAATTTGACCAATCAGAATACTTCACCAAATTAAATCCACCAATCACAGTACACATCGACTGTCAAACGGAATGATAGTTTCTTTTAGGTACGTGTTACTCTTTAACTAATTTAAATCTTTTAAAAAACTTTGTATTTCGTATCAACCAACCAGAATACAGCTATTTTAAAATCGACCAATCAGGTAACTGAAATCATTTCTCAAAACATAAGGTGATTTATAGTCCCTATTTCACAATCATTAAAATATGATTAAGTAAATCGATTGTGCAACGCTAAGCTTTGGCAGCTGGCCGTATCGTTTTATCTCAAAAACGCACAAGTGCTGTTTTGGGGCATAGACAAGATAGACTTTTCTCTGGATTATTCTGCGGACATATTACGTATGTTCTTATATTAGTGTTCGTGACTATATAAATGACAGATAAAAGTACAGGAGTAGGAAAAACAATAAAAAATATGTAAAAGAGTACTAAATACTGTTATTTATCAGAACAGACAGTCAAACGTAAACAAGTGACCGTTTATTTTCAAATTTGGAGCGCCGCCCGCGCCGATGGTAATGAGCGGCGACCACTGTCACTCATCAAAATTCAATTCGTCAACTATGTTGTGTACCGATTGCAGAAAAATTTCACTACCACTTTTTTTTAGATGCAAATTATTAGTGTTAGAATATACTTTTATAATTCGCTAAGAATATTGTAAAATGGCAAGTATATTTAATACTATTAATTAAAAATTTGGGTGTGTGTTAGTTTGTTACTTCTTCGCTGCAACGGCTGGATGGATTTAGATGAAACTTGGAATGGAGATAGCTTACCTACACCCAGGAATTAACACATAGGTTTTTTTTATTACGGAATATTAAAAAATACGAGAGAATAACTATAATCGAAATCTACGCTGACGAAGTCACGGTATTGTCAAATTTAAAGTGTTTTCTGTAAAATCTTGTTTCATGCGATAATGTTAACAAATAAATTAGACAGGTATCTTTATTTTTGAATAAATTAATACGTTAATGTAACAAAACAAATAGATTTCAAATAGATACAATTATAAACAAAGGTAGACGCTTTAATAAAAGCGATAATAAATAGATCCGTGAAGATAATATTGATTTATAACCAATACAAACAAACTTGCACAAATATAGTATGGAACAAATATTGTCCCACCCATCGCCTTAATAAACTATTGTTTTTAATAAATAGTTAGGTAAACTCCGTCTGTCTTGCTGACGCTACTGTATTACAATTAATTCTCTATCCGACGTTTTTGCAACACTAACGTGCCTTTAAAACGCACACATTAACATATTATTGTCTTGATATATATATATATATTAAGCGCATGACTAAACAAGGATAGGATTGCTTATGTATTTATTTTACGTATCGATTAATTAATAATCATGGTTTTTATGCAAAAACTTACTTAAGTTTTCGATAAATTGATAATTATAAAACATCTGCTTATGTTTTCTGCACGATAGGTTAAAGGGAGTAACAGTTGTTTAAAAAAACCTAGTCCTTTTAGGCCCTGTTGTTTGATCAGTAGTTAAACTAACTAATTGTTAAAATTAGGTAATGTGTCAAATTTTCAATTCATTTTTCAAAATTTAACAATTAGTTAGTTTAACTACTGATCAAACAACAGGCCCTTAGTGATTTATTTTAGTTGACATCTTTCGTTTAAAATAATTATGATTTAATTGACAATCATTAATATAGTAGGTACAGTAATATCGATTGAGTGAAAGGGGTTTGGGTAAAAGTGTTGCCATTTGTAAAAGTCATACATTTTCGAGGTGAGCAGTCATTATTAAAGTGGCAAATTATGATAGAATAATTCAAAATAAACATGTTTTGTTATGTAATGTAATACTCTGAAGTGCATCGGAGCCGAGATATTTAATATTCTTACCTGGGCGTACTTTTAGTACCAAAAACTGAACACCTAAATCTTAAATATCTCGGCTCTGATATTATTAAACGCTATAAATTACATATATCTATGTTTATTTCGAGGTCCTCTAAATAACTACGTAAAACAACATCCGCGGCCGCTGAAAAAAAAGCCAATATTCTTCAAACAAATTTACCCGAGGTAAAGGCAACTTCTTAACAGACGATTAGAGCGTTAACCGCTGTCAAAGTATATGAACAGTCGATTAACATTGATTAAAAACATCGTTTGGTGAAATTGGAACTTTAGCTATAAACTGTCGAGTATAAAATGGGCGCATAGTAAAGTTGTCAAGTTGCAATAATTCTAGCCTAACTAGGCATATTTTTTGTACAATAAACGAAGGGTATTTCTCCCTTCTTTAAGTTTGTCCTTGTATAATTACAAAAAACGCCTCATCTCACTCAAAAAAACGACCTAAATATACTTGTCATAGAAGACAAAATGGCGTGCCCCTACTTTCAGTCATCGTCAACCTTTCTAATCAAAACCGGGAGCTAAAGAATGTCATTACAAAAATTCTGGATGCCGCAGTGGACGGACAGACGGACTGACAAAAAGTAGAATCGGTTAATACTTATTCGGTTTGTGTAAATTTCGGGATTCCTGGCTCGCGTCATTTCGCTTTGGTTTCCACCGGTAGCCAGAGGTCGGCAATCGTCGGGACGTTTTTATAATATGAATTGAAAGTGTATAAAAACCAGTTACTCAGTTAATAAGACATTGATTTTTACATTGTTTAACGTAGCTAAGGTAAATTTAAAAAGTATAATTGAAAAGTCTAGGAAAATAATAATATTTATTGTTAACTTGTATAAATAACGGACTCAGCGTTTTTTACCATTAATGCACATACATTTCACAGAAGAAGAACTTTTTTGAACACATACAAAATTAATTAATATTAATTAGCGAGTAATATAATGGTGGTTGAATACTTAAGATTTAACGTGCCTCAGTGTATTTACAGACAGATAAACGGTTAGCTAATAGAAAATTAGTCCAATTTTAACAATCATCTAGAAATTATTTATTTGGTCAAAATTAATTATCCGTGTTAGAAACTTATAGTAATCGTCATCTAATTAATCATTTGATAATGAAGTTAAATGTAATGAATAAATATGTATTTATTTAAGTAAAAAAAATAAGTTACTTTGGGAAGTTAAACTAGTTAATAAAAAAAAGATTCCTAAAAAATTCACGTCAATAACAATTTATATCCCAAAGAAAAGGTTATCAACCCCGGCCGAGCCACACATCGGCCCTTTTTATCCGTCGCAAGCTGCCGACGCCAAAATATTTAACGGTACAGAAAAAAAAACATTTGATTGCCAAAGGAAAGTGGCAAAACTTAAGAATGCTACTGTGTCGTTTTTATAAAAATATGCCGTCGATGATGATAATGTAAAAAATACTGAATAAATAATTGTTATTAATAACGACCTAAGGTTATTGTATCTTTCAGGTAACTTTTAGAAATAAATTATATTTTCTAGTCTACTCGATAAAACCATATTGCTTTTGATATGCTATCGTATTGTAGACGTTGTTTTTATGATAGCTCTTATTTACTTGACAGTAAAGGCGGCAGAGTTAAAAACTATACGATAACATGTCAAAAGCTTTGATTGTACCGAGGAGCATAAGTGACTTATATCACCTCTATATTTACTGTAATATTAGTACTTTCAAAGGAGGGTGGGCTAATTGGCCAAATGACCAATAAGAACAAGCGATATGTCGCCGAATAGGTAATTCTAAGTTGTAAAACTATTACTATGACAGGTGGTTCGAAATCTTTGTGTGAAAAAAGTTATTGCCATGCAAAGACCGCGGTTTTTCCAAGTAATTATTCTAACGTCGTCTATGTAGGCGATTTAAGATTACCCGCCATACAAAAAGTTGTAGAATATGAAAAAATCTTTCAAAGGACATATGGCTTGTCATTATTGGTTTTTAGGCCAGTGTCCATACAAAACTGACCATCATCCTTATGCAGTAAATAGGTATTTTTTGCACGAACTGTAATTTGTCTAAGTTCACTGGTAGAGAATGCCAATAGGCATTAATTACACTATTTGTAGTAAGTTCTTGTGTAATAAACGAATACCTCAAGAGACTTTTGAAAAGGTGCGTCCTGTTTTTCCATGACGCTGCCCAAAAATTGGCAATTAAGTCCTACTGCCCAGAATGCTGAGGCAGTGCACTGAAGGCCTTTTAGTACCGATCGAAGTCAAGTGATTTTCTCTAAAAAAAGACCTAATAGTTGTACATCAGATTCTCCACGTACCTGAGGACACATCTTGCAGTGGTACTTTCTGGCGTGGGCATGAAGTGGCTGCAGCTTGGCAGGACCCTTTCCCAGGGGCTGTGGGACCACCAGCAGACCGCTGGCGTTGGTGCCGCCCACCGGGGATGATGAGGAGGATCCTGGAAGAATGGGGATCGGGTTATAGGAGCTAGCTGACGATGAACTAGATGGTACGGATTAAATGACAATTGTAGGAACTGACGTCAAGTCCTGGAATGTTGACTCTATATTTTCCTTTTAAAATAAGTCACTATGATCTCTCAGTTGTCCGAATGTGCTGGTATTCTTACTTGTGGTATGGATCATAAATAACTTTCATCTGCTCCTTAACTGATCACCCAAGGCCCAGTCCAGCTCGGTACATTATCTGGCTCATGCTCTGTTTGTGCCCTAGAACGCCATCTGCTGTTTTCATCATCATCTGTTCCTTACCTGATCACCCTGGGTCTATTCCGGCTCCGTACCCCATTTAGTTCATGCTCTGATCATCCACCTGCAGGTGGCTCAGGGAGCCGTCTGCAGTCTTCATCATCTGTTCCTTACCTGATCACCCTCGCCCCAGGCCGCCTCCGTACAGCATCTGGCTCATGCTCTGGTGGTGGCCCAGCCGCTTGTCCGCCTTTTGGTGTCCCAGAGAGCCGTCTGCGGTCCTCATCATCATCTAGTCCTTACCTGATCGCCCTGGCCCCAGGCCGGCTCCGTACAGCATCTGGCTCATGCTCTGGTGGTGACCCAGCCGCTCGTCCGCCTTCTGATGCCCCAGGGAGCCGTCTCCGGTACTCATCTTGGCCTGGAAGTAAACATGGAATGGTGAGTTATCATGTCTGTGAAAAGTTTGATCCACATGGACGTTAAAAAGAAATACGACATGCTCAAGGCTTGTAAAATTACAAACAATAATATTAATAGATGACTCAATACCGACTTAATACAAAGTAAAAAGAAGATAGGCTTAACAACAAACGTTTGTCCACGTCATACAAATAAAGGTCTATTTCGAATTCATTGTCATTATAACAAATAAAACGCTATTAAATCAGAAACAATAGAAATTGACGAAATAAAAGATTACCAGTGCGAATCGTAAGTTTTGATTCAATCCTTGGAAACGTGGAAATAGCCTTGACTTGGACATGACTTTACTCGATAACGATAAGCGGCAAGCGGAAACAACAATTGTTTAGAGATGTACAAAGCATGACATACCACGAGTAGTCGCGGCAATTTCAATACATTTGTTTTTCGCTCACCACTCTACCGTAATACTAAAGAAGGCAGGTAACTGCATAGTAATAGTATAAGCATTTTAAATCTGATATGGTTACCAATAGAATATAGAATGCTTTGATTACTACATCGTAGTTACACGCTTTCTTTGTTATTACGGCATGTGACATTTGTGCGGTTGGTAGAATATAAAATCTGCACACAGACTAGGCCTTTATTCATTAATGTACTATCCTATCTTGTTTCGGCATCGTAATCATATTGTTGGTGTTCACTTGAGTGAGGTGACTCCGATATCTAAGCAACTTTAGCTAAACTAATAGACGCCCTAAGGCCCATGATTCTAAACGATACCTAACGTACACGATTTTCGACAATTATCACAATAAATTCACGTTTCGTGATTATGTATTTGGCTAGATTAAGTCATATCATTGTGCCTTGTCGAAAAAATCGCTTTGCATCATGTTTTATAATGCACTAGCGACCCGCCCTCGCTTCGCTTCGGTTTATTTGAGTTTTCTATAACACACGTACATAAAACAAAATTTATTATACATAAAAACCTTCCTCTTGAATCACTCTATCTACTAAAAAAATCCATCGCATCAAAATCCGTTGCGAAGTTTTAAAGATCTAAGCATACATAGGGACAGACAGCGGGAAGCGACTTTGTTTTATACTATGTAGTGATACTGCAAAAGAGTGGAATGCGCTTCCGGTGTCTGTATTTCCGAGTGCATAACAATCTGACCCTATTTTAAACTACGGTGAATAGGCATCCTCAGGGTGAGCTATGTGCATCAAAATCTTCGTTATCCAAGGGCATGAGTAAGTCAAGAGTAAAACATTATCAATAATGATTGATTCTCTTCTTCTTTTTTAAGAGAATCATACTGTATGATACTCTTAAAAAAGCGGTCGGTCGAAAGAACGAGTGGATGTCGCAGCGCAGCGGCGAGTTTAAATAGTCCCGTCAGAGCGAACAATAACCATTTTAGCGCGTGCATTATCTGGAAAATATATATTTCGTACTCTTCCCACTGATACAAAGTATAGGCAGAGGCCGTCTACGGTGACTTTACCCTATTTACTTAAGGATGTATTTCTAGAGCCCAGAGTTTAGTTTGGGTTTAAGAAAAGTTGATATTCCAGGTGAAATCCACCGGATACTGCTTTATTTGTAACAACGTGACTTATGTAAGTAAAAAATATTCTTGTTCTTATTTATTTACACTTTTGTATTTATGAATACGAGTTACTCGTATTAATAAGTTACTAGCGAGCGGCCCTCGCTTCGCTTCGTTTTATGTGAGTATAATATATAGCCTATAGCTTTCCTCGATAAATGGGCTATCTAACAGTGAAAGAATATTTCAAATCTGACCAGTAGTTCCTGAGATTAGCGCGTTCAAGCCAACAAACTAACTTAGTATAGATAACACGGATCGCGGATTTCAAACGCGTGTAAAACAAGTCTATACACATAACTATGTGACTTATTTGGTCAGTAAACGTAATTTTAACACTCGAATGGACACAAACTCCCTCGCTTAAGTGACATAACTTCGAAATAATAACTTTACACAAAGGGAAAGTGGTCACGACAGACTAAGTTACTGATAGGGATATCGTTCATGGTTAATTAAGTTAGCTTTAAGTTATGTGTGGTCCGTGGTAGGTTATTTGTGTGACTTGTTATGATTACTTTAATAATGTTAATGTTTCAGATCTAAGCTCTTTGTTACTTAACTAAGTGTACAGATGAACTGATTTGGATAAAGTTTGGCACATGGATAAACCACTATTTTTGTGTTAGATAGTTGTTAGATAGTGCTACAGAACTACCAATAACTTTGAAAACTTGTTGATAATTCTGTAACCGCATTTTGCACAACTAGGCTAAGATTTCCAGTGTATTAGTGACAGGTTGCAAGCCCATCGCCTAACAGTACTACACAGCCTTTATTCCCTAAGTCGTCTCTTACGACATCCACGGGAAGACATGGAGTGGGACTTATTCTAACGTGGCAACCGCGGGCTTGTGTTATTTGTTGCATATTAGTGACAATTAATATATAATGACATGTCTAATGTTATTTGACTGTTACCATGCATTACTCAATTCTCTGTGACAGCAGACATTTGAAGGTGCATTGAATCGTTTTGGCATTTTAAATGGATCTCTCATACATAAATATTTTACTGATAATACGAATAAGTTACTTTAATCCCGACTATTGAAATCTATTTTTATTCACATACATACATACATTAAATCACGCCTGTTTCCCAGAGGGGTAGGCAGAGACCACTTCTTTCCACTTGCCACGATCTTGACAAATTTCTTTCGCTCCTTCCACATTCATACATCGAGTCATGCACGCACGTCGGTTTCGGGTACTTAAGATTCGGCCCTTTTCCAGTATTTCTCCGATTTGACTCGAAAAAGTAAATAAGTAAGTAGTTATTCGACTTCAAAAAAAGGGGCATCAAAAAAAAAAATTTTTAGTTCGATAGAATGTACTTCCGAGGTGGTCCCGTTGCCACGAAGTCTGAATCTGATGAGCTTATCCGTGAGGAATTGAGGGAACTCCTCAATTATTATAGGCATATATATAGCGATTTTAGTATTTTTAGTTACAAGTCCAGCATTTGCATTTAGAGAGTAACAGCTGGCTAAGTGGAACTGATGATGAAGACCACAGATGGCCACCGGAACTCCTCAATGCTACCTATTTCAAGGGTGGGGATACGATAGTTGAGCGACTATAAGGAAGAACATTAATTGTTTAATTTTGTTGCTTACGACGAGCTTTAATGGTTTAAAAATAAAATAAAATAAAATAAATATTTTAATAAACTCTTTTTGTTTATACCGGAGTAAAGTGGGGGCGGGTCGGTAGTGATAAATAAATAAAACCACTAAGTAATACGAGTATAATTCTAAAAAATGACGAGTTTCTCTCAACTAACACAATCTTATGTTTTCTGTTGTTATTTAAAAATTATTATTTTTTGGAAACAAATACAAAGAAATGCATTTAAATTTTGTCACTAATCAATCACAAATGTCATTAGGACATTAATAAAAATAGGGTTTATTGAAAAAAAAAACTGTAAAAATTACGAATGATACAAACTCTTCGAATGACAACACACTGTTAAAAAAACTCAACTCTACGTGTTTTCTCAATAATGAGAATAACATCGAATAAATATACATTTCGAGGCAATTAAAGGAGTATAAGAAATCAACTGCATTGTTAATTGACCACCAAGAGGAGCCCCCTGTGGATACGGAATAGCGGACATTTTGTGAATTTATATTTTGATGTATTTTCATAAAAACGTTTGTCGTTCTTGGTAAATAGTTTACTCGTGTTGGTACGTGTCGCTATGAGTTTGTTGGAAGTCCTGGGTAGTGATTCTGTAAACAACGCCGGTCGTGCGGACTGTCGAGTGATACCAAGCGGCGAGATTAAAAGTCCCGTCAGTGCGAACAAAACACATTGTAGCGCGTGCATTTTCAATTAAGCAGCCTTATAGGTACGTTCGACCCATCGTGCTGATAAATTGAAAATGCACGCGCTACAATGTGTTTTGTTCGCACTGACGGGACTACTTAATCTCGCCGCTTGGTATCACTCGACAGTCCGCACGACCGGCGCCGTTTACAGAATCACTACCCAGAGGCCCTTAGAAAGATGCAGTACGCTAACTAACGTTTCTATTCGTTTCGTTTTTAAACCAATCGCGTCACTGGTAGATCACGTGACTCTTCGTATCACGTGATCTACCAGTGACGCGATTGGTTTAAAAACTAAACGAATAGAAACGCTAGTGAGCGTAATGTATCTTGGTGGGGTCCTCAGAGCATCTAAGCAAGCATACTTTTTTTTGCATAGAAAATGTGTCGTCAAGCTGCAGTGTTTGCATTGTTGTGTTCCTCAGCTACAAAGGTGAAGGGACAGGTGATACAAAGGTATTCCATTTTAGTCCTCAGAGTTATCGACATTTGGTGTCTGAGGTTTAGTCTTGAAACATTGCAAATGTCTATGAAATAATAGTAGATTGTCCAACAAGGTACTAAAATAAACCATAATGACACGAGTTGTTTAGCCACCCAAGCGGAGCGCGGGTGGCTATAGTTCGAGTGTCATTATGGTTGTTTAGTCTCATGTTAAACACTACTCTTCACTTCGAATGCGAGTAACATTTTAAGAGCACGAGAAGTGAAAAATAATTTATTTTATTAGGTAAATATCTATATCCGTTTGTAACTACTCAACGGTTCGCATCGCTCGTATAGTCTAGGGCTCGTAACTAACATCGACTCCTCCTATTTTGATAAGTTATACGTACGTCAATACCAACCTGCAATTTTTTTTTGCCAATGAAAGTCGTACTGATGTACAAACCCCGGGGTTCTCGGTGCGGGAATGTTTGACTTTAGCCAAAGAGTAGATATTGACATAAAAACAGAATGAACTGTAGCAGGTTTCTACCTAGTGAATAATAAATTGAAAAAAAAAGGAAAACATAATATTAGGTACATAAATGAAAAACGCCAGTCATTATCAACCTCTTCAGTTAAGTCCCTTCTCATATATAAAGTTCACAGGTATCGAACGTCAAGACTGATATTTGTCATTTATTCCCAAGTAACACAAAAAGCCGTAATAAGAGCTGTTTATTAGAATTGTCTACGCTTAAAGCTGAATAACTTTGCTGAATAAGGGCTGAAAAAGCGCTTTTTCAGCCGTTATTCATCTTAATTGGGCACAAATTATTCAGCCTAAAGTTCACATGGCTGTTTAATTGCTTTATAGTGGCTGAATAATGGCTGTATTAAGGGTCACAGAGTTATAAGGGCTGAATAACGGCTGTTTAAAAGAGCACAAGGGCGTGTTTATTCAGACTAAAGTTCACATGTGAACCCTTATTACTATCTTAAACCTCCACAAGTTCACCTTTAGCTGGACAAGCAAGAAAGTCGCTACATCAAACGTCAAGTTACAAATCTATATAATTAATTGAATACCTGTTGAAGTGTTTTGATTTTTCATTGAGATGACCCTACGACTAGATTTGCTTCAACGGGAAATGGCGGAATATTAAATAGTAATTAAGTATACTTGAATTTTTGTTATATCAGTTAAAATGATTGCGGTCTCGATTTTACTGTGTATATATATATATATTATTTAAGAAAATTTTCACGCGCTCCATAAATAATGCGTTTTTTTACAAAATAAACAGTAAATATACGCCGAAGAAAGTATACCAAATCCGTTTTCTTTCTTTTTTTATCAAAAATATACCATAAACTGATGTTACTGGTCTAAGAAGAGACAATAATTTTAATTTAATAATAGTTTATGGTTGAAATATCCTCAAAAGTAAAGATAAAGTACGATAATTTAAAGGTTATAGAATAAAAAATGGTGAATGAGTTTTCTGCACCAATGTGAACTACTTTTATTCCATATTTCAGCTATAGGCTGCGTAATGATTAACGAGAGTCCCTTTATTCAGCCTAAACCAGTAATAAGTGTAACTCGTGACCGCAAATTCAGCAGTAGCCGTTAATTTGATTCACTAATATTCTTCTAAACAGCTATTAGCGTTTTGCTGAACTTCTAAACAGCCGCTATGCAGATTGTATCAGTAGGCTGAATAAAGGCTGACTAGCAGGGAAAAAATCAGCCCTAAGCATTAGTAATGTTCACTTGTAGTTCACTATACCTCTATTGACGTTATAATAGTTCACAAGTGGTATCTTAAAAAGTCAACGTAATAAATATTCACATGTGCTATCATACACAGCACTTAGCATAAAGTTCTCCACTAAGTTGCCCTTAAACAGCTAATAGTGTTTAAAAATACTTAGAGCTGAATAAGGACGTAAATGTGTACCCTTTCTATACCGTAATACAGCTCTTATTCAGACTGAGCTGTTTAATTGACACTAAATGCTATTATGCAGCTGTAAGTTCACGGATGAACTTTTGTAAGTGTTTATATCAGCATAGAACTGTATATAAGACCACGAGTGAGTAGTTATATTGCTTACTGTGTTACTTGGGTTGCCATCGTTGTGCCCTGTGGCTGCCATAAAAGAGAAGAAGAAGAAAACTTCGTTGTCATACCTCGTCTTTGCCTTATGTAATTATATTTAAAATACTACATAATAGTCAATACAAACATCACTCTAAGAAAAAAAGCTCGTATCGCGTCAACTACTAATTTACTGCAGGGTCTGCAGGTAATTATTGAATGTCATTTATATTATTATATCATAAGGCTTGGTAGTATATAATTCGGAGAGGTACTTATTCATTAGGCATAACATGATTTCTTTCAGACTAACCTATCTATTTATCTCTACCCTACAAACTTTTTTAGAAATGCTCAAAATACCAGGTAAAGGCTACCTAATGGTAAGGTAGTGGTAGGGATATTATATTTTCTTTTGTTCAATTACCAATTACTTACCATCCATCCGCTGTCCCCGCCAGGGTGTCCAACTTAGTCCCAACTTATTTATCAAACAAACTAGGGTGACCATTTAAGGTTTAATTCTAGGACCGTCTATTAATAACGCACGATTTGTCCCGGCTAGAGAGTTATGATTGTGCACATTAAAATATTGGGTCTGGACTGCCCTTTGACGGTAGTGTGGTTACAGTTTGAATGTTTATAGAGCTGTTAATACCTCTTTTTTGTATTAAATCCATGGCCTGAATATTAGTTCGATTTAATATTATTGTCTATAGATAACTTCGAGCCTGACATGCAGGATCCAATTAAATAGCAATTATATCGTTTTTAACAAGAGACCTATTCATTTACACACATTTCATAATTCTCATACTTTTGTCTGCCGTTGAAATACTTTTTTTTACGAATATAAACATAACCTTGAAAAAAAGTTGAATTTTATTTATCTTATAAGTTTCAGTGAAGTGTCTATTTTAACTCTAACGTAGTTTTTAACACGGTTATTAGCTGCTTATTGAGACCAATCCAAACCATAACTCGGTTGTCTACGTTAAAGAAAATAAGAAAGAAAGAAAATACATTTTTAACAACACACAATAATAAATAAATAAATACAGCTAAACAAAGTTGGACAGTTGTTGTGAAACGGTCCCAAGTCAGCATGTGCCAAATAAAAAAATATGTATAATACAAAACAACAAATTAAAAACATGGGTGGCAGTGTAACCTGTAGTGTGTATGTGTGTGTAGTGTAAAGTACAGCGAAGATCCTGTTGTCATCACCCAACTTCATCATAAGGTTAGCTCCCAAAATCACTTCAGGTCAAATCCAAATTTCAATCCTTTCTTAAAAACGGAACTGGTTTTTCACTTGCAAGATTTGAACTAAAAAGAAGAATTAACATTTATTGAAAGTCTGTATGGAATTTGGAAGCTTCCATTGTCACTTAACAAATTGGCATTAGTGCGGTGTTAACAGCTCTATATATAACACTTAAGACTGGAGTGACCGGCAAGGGTTGTTTTTGCGAACTACCCCTTTTGAGGTCAAAGTGTCAATACACTTACTAGGAGCGTAGAAATGTGTGGGTAGATTTGTAGGGAGTCGAGATTATACACATGTGTAGCACTTAAGAGATAAGGTTGGTCTACGTATAACTGCTGGAAGAGATCCTTTAATGACATAATAATATCTTCGCCTATACCTGACACACCATTTAATTGTGACGTTTTGATTCAAGGCACCCACACAAACTTAAAAATGTATCCGACGAAGCATTTAAACATCAGCTGAGAAACCTTTTATTGGATAATCCAGTATACTCTGTGGATGAATATTATGGAACTGGAAATGTAAATTTATTATTGTGTTGACTTTATTAATTCTTGTACAGTCACGTCTAATAATATGGATACAGTTAAACTTTCAAAAATATGGAAACACGACTCTACTGCAAGGGAATAAAGTTGTATATATATTTCTGAAACGTTGTTAATGTATACATATTTATGATGCTGACTGTACATTATATTGACATCGGACGAGTGACCATTTTATTAGATGGGTAATTGTTGTTGTTATTACTATTAATTTTTGTATTCTCTGATTATTAGTATTTATGTTTGACGATCTCAATGTAGTTTCGTATTTTTTGACATGCAATGCAACTAATATTGTAATAAAATTACATTGATGAATAAATAAACTAAACTAAACTAAACTTAACAAATGGTTTTATAATGTCACTGTGACACCGTTCTAAGGTGGGTCAGGGTTCCATTAGGCTGAGAATGGGTCTCTATTGACTGCCATAATTTTTTTTAGTCATAATCTGTGTCAAGTCATAATTTTCGCAAGTCATAATGCATTTTTCTCAGGACACGGTTATTTCTTCAGTTTTTTTATAAAACTAACCTAACCTAATTAATCTACACGATAAACCTTTATTAAAAACTGTAACTTCACCCTGAAATAAGTTATGACAAAAAAAATTATGACTTACAAATACATTATGACCAACGATATGTATGGCAGTCAAAGGGATCCGGGCTGAGAATAAAAGGATATTTTTTATCCATGAGATGTTTTTATAGTAAATGTATGTGGATTTTGGAAAAAAAACATTTATAAAACGAAACCTTATAATATAACAAAATAATACACAAAGAATGCTTATACTTTTTTTTGTTAAATATTACATTAAAAAGTTTCATAAAAATAAAAGTGGACATCCCACATACGTTTGCATTTTTATTTTATGGCTATGCTTATAAATAAAGTTGATCCAATAGGGGTAATTAAGCATTTTCCGATAACTGTCATGGTGGTGAACAGAAAAATCGATCCGTTACTAAAAAAATCGATAGATGCTAAAGGTGCAGTACTTAAGCGCCTGCGTTTAATTTATACTTTACAAATGAGTCGTTAACATAATATTTTAATTAATTATTAACTGCTTGTGAATACAATAAAATAGAATTAACAATTAAAGTATAACATTAAAAGTGAAAAAAAAAATAAAAAAATTAAATATAAAATTCAGTATACCAAATGTTTTTTTTATGAATTTAAATTATTGATTGATTGATTGATTGAATTTTCTTGACTAACCAGTGTGAATGTAATGAATCTTCTTTAAGTTTTATTGAAAGATCTTCCTAAAAAATGTATAACAATATGGTGTACATACATACATACATATAAACTCACGCCTTTATTCCCAGAGTGGTTTTGGCACAGCTACATCAAGTAAACCTCCTTATAGAAATGGTGTAAAAAACAAAACGTTTTAATTTTAATACAAACCATCAATAATTCAAAACTAACAAATTTAACCCTAAAACTGCGTTCGAAAATTAAATTCCCCGGCCCGCCACCAGAGGGCGTTATCAGCCCAAATTAATTTGCGACGAATGTATCGCTGGGTCCGTTGTGATTTATGAACTTCTACCGATAGTTTGGGAATTTATGGGATACTGGCAACATTGTTTTGGAGTGTGGTCATTGTGGTAAAAAACGTGCATTAAATTTGGCTAAGGGTTTTGGTGATCAGCTTGTATTGACATAACGTCTTGTAGTAGACCTGCTTTTTTGGACGCAGTGAGTTAATTCTCGAAAAGTAAGAGAGTAAGAAGTGAGTAAGTTTTCGAAAGTGAGTGGACGGGTCGGAAGGGGCCGCCCTAGGCGTGCTTTTTCGAGTCAAATCGGTGAAATACTGGAAAAGGGCCGAATCTTAAGTACCCGAAACCGACGTGCGTGCATGACTCGATGTATGAATGTGGAAGAAGCGAGGGAAATTTGTCAGGATCGTAGCAGGTGGAAGGAAGTGGTCTCTGCCTACCCCTCTGGGAAACAGGCGTGATTTAATGTATGTATGTTTGAGTTAATTCTGCGTCGCTATTGCCTAACGCACTCGCAATCTCAATTGGCTTCAAAGCGGAACAATTGTTTTCATTTTGTTTGCAGACAAGCCTTCGATTTTCAAAATGAAAACAATTGCGATTGCGAGTGCGTTAAGCAATAGCCTCTCAGGTTTGAGACGCTAAGCTACAAATACTGAGACTTGTTTGGGCTTGAAGATGATTTTTAAATACTTATTCAATGATACCCCACCTTACTTTTTTATTTTTAACAATATGGCGCCTGAGTGCCATTATATTGAATTTTGATTGACATAAAAAACATCAAAATCGGCTCACGCGTTTATTTCTAGAGCGCCACAAAGGAGCGAACATACATATATAGACTGATAAACACAATACCCTCCTCCTTCGGATGTCGGGTAAAAATGGAAGCACTGTGTAGGCACGTTCGATCTACCAATATGCTGTTATGTTAGAAAGGGCGCTTTCTGTACTTGTACTATTATTAACCTATTCTATGATTACGGTATCCAAGTGGTCAAGTACTAAACGTCTTGTTAGAAGGCCTATTTGTTTGGAGTCATTGAGCTGGTTCCGTCTTGCTGTTTTTTCCTACCACTTGGGATAGTAATCAGAGAATAATATAAGTTGATCGAACCTGTGTGGGGCTAGACAAGTTGCCATCGTTCACGAACGCTAGCGTTAGGTGACTGATCACTGGCGACATGTGTTGTCATTGAAAAATGTACGGGATTGACGTAAGTCACGTGATATATCACTCGTTACAACTGACACGCTGAAAACTGATTGCCTAGCCTATTTAATTTTGACAGCGCCAAGTGACAGGTGATCACCAAAGTGATCGCCTAACGCTAGCGTTCGTGAACGATGGCAACTTGTCTAGTCCCACAGGGGTGTTATTCTCTTAAAAACAACGGACGGTCGGACGGACGAGCGAAATCGCAGCGGCGAGTTTAAGTAGTCCCGTCAGAGCGAACAAAACACATTTTAGCGAGTGAATTTTCAATTAAGTTCGATCCATCGGCAGAAACCATGCTGCTAAATTGAAAATGCACGCGCTAAAATATGTTTTGTTCGCACTGACGGATTACTTAAACTCGCCGCTTGGACATTCACTCGTTCGTCCGTGCGACCGTCGTTGTTAAGAGAATCACTACACTGACTTCGAAGCGATGAAACGATCATGTGGTAAAACATGTCAATTGATGCCGTTGATATATTATACGAAACAGTCACAAATTCGACCGTTAATTAGTCTGAGACCCTGGCGCGGCGTTTCGTTTTTAAACCAATCGCGTCACTGGTAGATCACGTGACTTTTCGTATCACGTCATCTATCAGTGACGCGATTGGTTTAAAATAGACTATAGGGACACTGGACTGTCAATGTTTGTGTCTGACAGATACCTATATAAGTGTTAATGTAATGGAGGTTATGCTATTGTGGCATTAAGTCATTTTTCTTTCTATCTTTTAAATTGTTCAGTGAAAGGGGTATCGAAACCTGCACACGTTCTGTGCGAATTGGGGAATGTGTATGTCCCCTCGATATTTAATTTCACCAAGAAGTAAATCTCTAGGAAACTTGTGCTAAGAAAATAACAATCTATCTGCACTTATATACAATAGATTAAGTTTTACGTTAAGTAAGTACTACAGCTTTATAACTTTTCTTTTATGCTGTAGAGTGCTTTTATTCTCAGGAGGACGATACATTTTTTATGTCTACCAGTATTGTAAAACCAGCACTTAAACTAAAAGACAAAGATCTACGATGAGAGAAAACATGGTATATCCTAAAATGTCTTAGGAGTTTCAAAATTATTTGCACGAAAATCGCATACACAAACTAGACCACATATTACTTAACCAAAATAAAAACAACTTGAGCACTATATCTTCGCTAAATGCGCTCAACAAAATACTTTTCCGTTATGTGACATCGTAAAATAGTCACAAAATTACAATTGAAAAATAATCCTAACTCACTATCTTAAATTTTAAGTTTAAACCTTAGCAGCAACGTTTAAGGGTGGTTTTGAAATGGAGCCAGCAAGGTTCTTATGAGTTTTGTGTATGTGGTCACCAGAAAAGCGTGGTGCGCTGAAAATTCTTTACCACACCGCCATCTATCGCAGTTATTGGCAACTTTTGACGTGAACTGCGCTCGCAAGCAGGGTGTTTACCGACCCAGTTTGCAGGGGAAGGGTTATTGTACGCGTTAGACGTTTTTGATATGGATACGTTATTTTATATTAGACTACCAGTTTGCCGCTCACAGGGATCTCGCAATTTCCTTCTCTTACTTTATTATCTCCTGACAAATCTTGTTCCAACTTTAAAATGTAATAGGTGAACAATATGCAAGCCATCATCAAAATTGAATACACATGTAAACATACGCATGCTGGCTCACTTGACTTGAAGATCTCGCTTCGGTAATCAATTAGGAAAAGTGTTAGAGTACCTAATTGAGTCTTTCTCCAATTTTATGATTTATGTTCCAAGAATATTTAGGAGAAATGTGTATAATTGAAAAAGTTGTAATAATACGGAAATATTGTGCTCACGTTCTGTCAATTGTTCTTATTTTGGAATATACAAGGTGTAAACAAACCCGTTTAATAATAAACAGAAACAGTCACGTGCGATTTTCCAAGTCTTTTTTGTGATTCTAAAACTGTAAATAATGAACATTTTATTTTATTTTTTCCATTTTTTTTTAGGTTGTTTGATTTTTTTTAAACTTTGAAAATCGAAAAATACAGGTCGGTCAATGACTTTAAAACTTTCCTTAAATGAGGTTTTTGTTCTAACTTGTATATAAATAACTTAATAATCAAATTACTTCTACCTATAAGTATACAAATATTTAGACTCCTTATTGCTTTAAAAATATTTCAAGATTTCGCAATATCCCACTTAAGGTTGACTGGTAGAGAATCCTTATAGCATTAAGTTCGCCTTTAATACATTATTTTAATTTTGTGCAAAATTGTTGTTAAATAAATACCCCACTTGTAGACACACAGGTCACTTTGCATCTTACCCTAAGCCCCTTGTCAAAAAAAAAATCGTCTATGATACGGATGTGGGCGGCGCCTGTCGCGGACGTTGTCAAATGACAGGTCTTTGTCAGCAGGGACGGCATGGAGGTGATACATCATTTGACACTACTGTCAAATGCGGAGGGTGTTGGGGAATTCTCCGTTTCCTTATGAGAGTGACATGCTGGTAAAGTTGTGATGTGGTTATGACTTTGGTTTTGATTTATCGGAACATTTAATAATGGTTTTAGGTAAAGTAAATACTGTGATGGTGTATTTTTAATAATGTTCTTAAGTGGAATGAAAAAGTCAGAGAGAAATGTGGATTAAAAGAAGATGTAGTGACTGAGATTGAAAAGGGCATGCTTCGATGGTTCGGTCATTTGGAAAGGATGGATGAAAGAGATATAGGTACAGATCGAAAGGGGTCCATATTGGCTTCGCTAAAGTTCATCACCCGAAATTGATTTTCCTAACGATTTGTACTCCTAATGATCACTGTTCCTAAAATTTTGTTTCCTAAAGTTTCCGTTCCTACATTTTATTATACTATTAACGTAGTCCATAACACTCAGTTTTCCGAAAATTGATTTTCCTAAAAATTTTACTCCTAATGATCACTGTTCCTAAAATTTAGAGTAGGGTGCAGTTTGTGAAGGTGTGTGAAATGAAACGTTTGAAAAAAAGCATACGATTTTAATTTGCAGTCAAATGGTATCGCATAGCTTATTCAAGGGATATAAAAAAAATAACCTCGAAGGCTAAGGCGGGAGCTTGCTTCGCTTCGCTCCCGCCATAGCCTTCTAACCTAACCTATTCAAGTCGGTTCTGCCCAGAGAGGTCTTGCTCGCTCGCTTCGCTCGCTCGCTCACTCGGAACAGTGAAAATTAGGAGTACCTACGAATCGTTAGGAAAATCAATTTTCGGAAAACTGAGTGTTATGGACTACGTTTATAGTAAAATAAACGGTAGGAATGGAAACTTTAGGAAACAAAATTTTAGGAACAGTGATCATTAGGAATTCAGAACTTTAGGATCAGAGTAGTTATGAGAAGTGATTATTAGGATGTAAATTTTTAGGAACAACATTTTCGGAGTTCCGATAATCGACATAGAAAAATTAGTTCAACTTTGGCGCACCCGATCGAAAGTGAGTGGACGGGGCGGAAGGGGCCGCCCTAGGCGTATTTTTTCGAGTCAAATCGGAGAAATACTGGAAAAGGCCCGAATCTTAAGTAAAAAATAGAGAAAGGTGTTCAAATTGTTTCAAGAATTTCTGCTTATAAATCTAGAAGACACTGATTTAAAAATGATACAAAAACACGACATAAAAAATTACAGGACATAAATTCTTGCACAAATTCTGCGTTATAACTACAATAATACAAAAAAAAAATAAAGATATTGGTAGATACTAAAAAAACTACTAATTTAAACAAGACGAACAAAAATTTCAAACTAGAATTGTTTTTAAAAAGCTAATCAAAATGCATCATTGAAATTGCAATCATTTGTTAATAAAATGACTTGACAAGCATTTGAGTTCTACATTAAGAAATCTACTAATTACTTGGCCACTCATTCTGCTGCTACTAGGTTTTACTTTTACATAATTGTGATTAGAAATAAGTATGACATTGTATTCTTAATTATTCACAATTTTATATTACTTGTATTTGAAGTGTTTGTCATTTGAAGTTTAATTATTATTATTACTTTGACCTATTTTTGTACGCCGTAAGGCAGATCACAGCGGTCCTTTCTTATTGCATTTATAACACCTGTAATAATAATAACCTGTGTTTCACAAAATAAATGATTACTAATTACTGATTACTAAACCAGAACTCATTACTAAACGGACTAGTTTGTCAGAAGTGTTACCAGATATGTATCAAATTTAATGATGAGGAAAGATCATTTTTTTGTAATAAATCGGGCTACTTTTTAGTTAAGTTCGCCTTTAATACATTATTTTAATTTTGTGCAAAATTGTTGTTAAATAAATACCCCACTTGTAGACACACAGGTCACTTTGCATCTTACCCTAAGCCCCTTGTCAAAAAAAAAATCGTCTATGATACGGATGTGGGCGGCGCCTGTCGCGGACGTTGTCAAATGACAGGTCTTTGTCAGCAGGGACGGCATGGAGGTGATACATCATTTGACACTACTGTCAAATGCGGAGGGTGTTGGGGAATTCTCCGTTTCCTTATGAGAGTGACATGCTGGTAAAGTTGTGATGTGGTTATGACTTTGGTTTTGATTTATCGGAACATTTAATAATGGTTTTAGGTAAAGTAAATACTGTGATGGTGTATTTTTAATAATGTTCTTAAGTGGAATGAAAAAGTCAGAGAGAAATGTGGATTAAAAGAAGATGTAGTGACTGAGATTGAAAAGGGCATGCTTCGATGGTTCGGTCATTTGGAAAGGATGGATGAAAGAGATATAGGTACAGATCGAAAGGGGTCCATATTGGCTTCGCTAAAGTTCATCACCCGAAATTGATTTTCCTAACGATTTGTACTCCTAATGATCACTGTTCCTAAAATTTTGTTTCCTAAAGTTTCCGTTCCTACATTTTATTATACTATTAACGTAGTCCATAACACTCAGTTTTCCGAAAATTGATTTTCCTAAAAATTTTACTCCTAATGATCACTGTTCCTAAAATTTAGAGTAGGGTGCAGTTTGTGAAGGTGTGTGAAATGAAACGTTTGAAAAAAAGCATACGATTTTAATTTGCAGTCAAATGGTATCGCATAGCTTATTCAAGGGATATAAAAAAAATAACCTCGAAGGCTAAGGCGGGAGCTTGCTTCGCTTCGCTCCCGCCATAGCCTTCTAACCTAACCTATTCAAGTCGGTTCTGCCCAGAGAGGTCTTGCTCGCTCGCTTCGCTCGCTCGCTCACTCGGAACAGTGAAAATTAGGAGTACCTACGAATCGTTAGGAAAATCAATTTTCGGAAAACTGAGTGTTATGGACTACGTTTATAGTAAAATAAACGGTAGGAATGGAAACTTTAGGAAACAAAATTTTAGGAACAGTGATCATTAGGAATTCAGAACTTTAGGATCAGAGTAGTTATGAGAAGTGATTATTAGGATGTAAATTTTTAGGAACAACATTTTCGGAGTTCCGATAATCGACATAGAAAAATTAGTTCAACTTTGGCGCACCCGATCGAAAGTGAGTGGACGGGGCGGAAGGGGCCGCCCTAGGCGTATTTTTTCGAGTCAAATCGGAGAAATACTGGAAAAGGCCCGAATCTTAAGTAAAAAATAGAGAAAGGTGTTCAAATTGTTTCAAGAATTTCTGCTTATAAATCTAGAAGACACTGATTTAAAAATGATACAAAAACACGACATAAAAAATTACAGGACATAAATTCTTGCACAAATTCTGCGTTATAACTACAATAATACAAAAAAAAAATAAAGATATTGGTAGATACTAAAAAAACTACTAATTTAAACAAGACGAACAAAAATTTCAAACTAGAATTGTTTTTAAAAAGCTAATCAAAATGCATCATTGAAATTGCAATCATTTGTTAATAAAATGACTTGACAAGCATTTGAGTTCTACATTAAGAAATCTACTAATTACTTGGCCACTCATTCTGCTGCTACTAGGTTTTACTTTTACATAATTGTGATTAGAAATAAGTATGACATTGTATTCTTAATTATTCACAATTTTATATTACTTGTATTTGAAGTGTTTGTCATTTGAAGTTTAATTATTATTATTACTTTGACCTATTTTTGTACGCCGTAAGGCAGATCACAGCGGTCCTTTCTTATTGCATTTATAACACCTGTAATAATAATAACCTGTGTTTCACAAAATAAATGATTACTAATTACTGATTACTAAACCAGAACTCATTACTAAACGGACTAGTTTGTCAGAAGTGTTACCAGATATGTATCAAATTTAATGATGAGGAAAGATCATTTTTTTGTAATAAATCGGGCTACAAATCCAATCTGTTATAAATACTGTATTAAATGCTCATTAGGTACAGGAAAGTGTTACAAAGTATGTAAAGATATGATTTAAATTTAATTATTCACTTAAATATAAATTACACTTTTTAATATCCATACAAACTACCCTTATCATTTTTATATTTTGGTTTGTCAAGCTGGTTCGTCGAATAATGAATTTTGGTTTAGTATTAATAATAAAAAAACAACGAATACGCAGCCACTAATCTCACAAGTACTACCGGTATTTTGGTCGCTACTAATACATGACCACTAACTCGCAACTATAGTTACTAGTACTTGGCCACTATCTAGTAACTACTCGTACCTACTTGGCCACTATCTAGAAACTACTAGGACATGAATAATAACTCGCAACTATAGTTACTAGTACTTGGCCACTACCTAGCAACTACTAGCACTTGGCCACTACCTAGAAACTACTAGCACTTGGCCACTACCTAGCAACTACCAGCACTTGGCCACTACCTAGCAACTACTAGCACTTGGCCACTACCTAGCAACTACTAGCACTTGGCCATTACCTCGTAGCCCTGTTTGATGGCCATGACGCCCCGTGGCCGGGACCACGCGGCGTACTCCAGCCCATCTTTTTGCTGACAGTGCTGTTGGAAAAAGACACAATCATTCATATCGATATCGATCATCCGCGAGCATAATGTTGGTCGCACTAATCGATGTGGAAAAACGTAGATAAAACGTCTATCACTGTCTTACCAGTATGTAAGTGCGAGAGTGATGGATGCTTTATCCACAATGGCAAACATAATACGTTCCCTATTCGTTGAAAGAGGATAATGTAATCAAACAAAGGTTTCGATCTGCAAAGGTTATGTTTAATTTTAATTACGAAAGTAAGTATATTAGATACAGCTAGTAACATTTCCAGAATACGAGTAAAGAACTAAATTATAATCAAGAGCTAAGTATGGTAAAGTCACGAGTTCACATTCAATAAATTAAAATTTTAGTTACTTTTTAAGGTGTATCCCAATCGTAGAGGAGTTATATAAGTGTTTGCTTATTTCCTAAATCGGTATCGACAACTATATTTATATATTTGTTTTGTGTAGTTTTGCATTTAAAAAAAATTCAGGCTTTTATTACTAGCTTTTATTACTAGTATTTAAGGTTGTCAAAGCAAACGTCAAGTCAAAACTGTCATTTTGACGCATCTTGAGATGGGCATTCGAGTCTTAAGATTGCAGTCTTAAGACCACAACTGTAAAAGGGTCACAGATCCCACTAAGCATCATAGGCCTGTTGGCGTTATGCATGCCATTAAAAAAAGTTGACCAATCCAGTAAAAAAAAGATTATTCCAGTGCAGTTTTCCATATGTAGAAATGTTATTACATTCAATGCAGAAACAAAGGATTCTTCATAACAGAAACAAACCATTAACATAATATTTTCCGAAAGCTCCAACAATAGCTATAATTCTTTATTATTGGAGATTTTTCTACCGTTATAACATACTATATGACTATATGTATGTATACGTAGGAAAAACGATTTTTATATCCATGACCCGGCTAACATATAAAATGTTAGTCCGAAACTCTGCTGGCTTCTCGCTCTAACGCGGTATGCGTGAGCGGGACGGGTATACATGTGTGACGCAGGCCGCTGTTCATGTGTGGGGAAACGTGTAAAGGAATATGAGAGGTATGGAGCGGAGGAAAATAAAATTAAAAATAATTTTGGTTTTATGAAAAATGTTAAGAAAAAAAAACCGGTGTGTTGTAAAAGGAGTTTGTTTCTTTCTGTTAACTTATATGGCTCGATGCTTATAACAAAAGGTGAAAAAGTATCTCATTTCCTTCGCCCAACATACTTTTTAAAGGTGTTTAACTTGGCTATGTTTATGTAACAAATTCGATGTCTTTTTAAACAAACATTTACGTAGATTTGAAATATTAATGATAAAAAGGTTTCACATTACAAACGACCCGGAAATAAAGGCATTGAATATGTATAAGTTACGACATAATCCAGAGAATAACAATGCTCAATGCTCACATCGAGTGAAAAATGATTGCGTGTAGTAAATTAACAATACAAATACAATTACCTACTTAATGAATTATGAATCAATGTATTATTAATAATGTATCAGTGTAAGTAGCCTAAGTAATATCAATATACGAGTATTTACATAGTATAAAACAAAGTCGCTTCCCGCTGTCTGTCCCTCTGTATGTACGCTTAGATCTTTCAAACTACGCAACAGATTTTAATGCGGTTTTCATCAATAGACAGATTGATTCAAGAGGAAGGTTTTTATGTATAATAAATTCTGAATCATGTACGGGTGCTACAGAAAAACTCACATGACACCGAAGCAACTCGATTTACAACTCGACGTACGTGTTTAATTATTCCAGCCCAACTTGGCTTATCGACCGTTGAACAAGAAACTTATTTAAAAAGAATAACAACCTTTGGTCCCGTGTGTTCAATACGTCAAAAATGATCAAACTGAAAAATATTTAAAACTTAAACGTCGTCTCCACCCCCGCATAGTTCCAAGAAAAACCCAAGACACGAGTATTTTTCTTACCCCTCCATGTGTGCGTGCACACACGTGTATAACACACACACATGCCCGCGTACGTCTCGGGTAGTAAAATATTATGCTGTCGGGTCTTGAAATAACATTGTATAGATAATCAATAACGGGTTTTATGTTCAACCCTTTAAATTCTAGACGGTTCTAATGGATAAGTCTAGTTTTTAGCAAGTTGCTAGTTGTATAATAAGCTCATAGTTTGCTTACTTAGCTGTCACTTGTAATGTAGTCCGGTCGTGTTTAACGACTAGGAAAAAGGGGTGTTTTATATTTTAAGCGTTTGTTCGTCGGCTTTTAGGGACTGTAGGGGTTAATTTATTTCAGTGGCTTTGTTGGGTTCCGTTTATTTATGCTATTAAACAGGGTGTTATTTCAATTACTAAGCTGACGCTGTGTTTGTGTATCTGTTCTTTCTTTTAGTCTAAACTCTAATAGATACTCGTAAGTTAGATGTTTGTATTGATGTTTTTAATTTATTAGAATACTAGCGACCCGCCATCGCTTCGCTTCGGTTTATGTGAGTATGCAATATAGCCTTTCTCGATAAATGGGCTATCTAACACTGAAATATTTTTTCAAATCGGACCAGTAGTTCCTGAGATTAGCGCGTTCAAGCAAACAAACAAACAAACTCTTCAGCTTTATAATATTAGTATAGATAGAGACTGATATTTATACTAAAATGATTAACATAATTAAAAACACGAGCAAGTGTATATATATAGTAGTTACTTTTATGATTTATTATAGCTATTAATCGAAGTAGCTACCAATTACGAGGGTCATGCCAAAAGAAATTAGATACTCCATGCTCATTTGTTTGATACTGGCCAGTTATACACCATAGTGAAGGCTGATTATATAGCTCTGCTATAAATGCTATTTAAAAATGGAATACTCCGGAAATCTGCGTAATTATTTTTTAAATATTTTTTTTCTGATTGAATCTGACGGGAATTTGCGGTTACAATAGAACTTAGTCGACGAGATTTTCGTGTTATGATTTACTATGACTTTAAAAAAGGTTTAAAGCCCCAAGAATGTTTTGAACTTTTAACCACGACTTTTGGTGAGTCTGCTTGTTCTCGTGCAACTGTTTTTAACTGGTTTGCTGAATTCAAAAGAGGGCGGGAGAGCTTTGAAGATGAGGCGAAGTCGGGGCGACCGCCAACCGCAGTTATTCAAGAAAATATGCAAGCCGTGGAAAAAAATATCCGTGAGAACCGACGAATTACATACGTAGAGCTTGAACGAGATCTAGGCATTGGATCAGCAGCACTGCAAACCATAATTCATGGACAACTGTCCCTCCATAAGCGTTGTTCGAGATGGGTGCCGCATAAACTCAACGATTTGCAGAAAGAACGCCGCGTGGATTGGTGTAAATTTATGATAAATAAATTCGACGCTGGCGAGAAAAAAACTGTGTATGATATACTGACAGGTGACGAAACATGGCTGTATAACTACGATCCTGAAACAAAGCGGCAGTCAACGGTATGGTGCTTCGAAGATGAACCGACTCCAACAAAATGTCGCCGAGCACGAAGCACACAGAAACAAATGGTTGCCTCATTTTTCTGCAAGACAGGGCATATTGCGACTGTGGTGCTAGAGGATCAAAGAACTATCAACTCAGAATGGTATGTGACAGTTTGTGCTCCACAAGTGTTGTCAGCTTGGTGTGACAAGCGGCCAAAGTCAGGAACCCAGCACCTGCTCTGGCACCACGACAACGCCGCCCCGCACACTTCTGCCCGAACACTCGACTATTTTAGTTCGAAAAATATCACTATACTCCCTCACCCACCATATTCTCCTGACCTGGCACCCTGTGACTTTTACCTGTTTCCGAAAATTAAAGAAAAATTAAAAGGAAGGCGATTTGAAACCAAAGAAGATGCCCTGGCTGCCTATAATTATGAAGTTTCTGAGGTACCCAAAGAAGAATGGTCATTGACATTTTCCAAGTGGTTTAGCCGAATGAAAAAGTGTATACGTGCTCACGGTGAATACTTCGAGAAAATAGATAGCAATAATAAAGAATAAACTTTGTAGTTTTTGAATATCTAATTTCTTTTGGCATGACCCTCGTATAGTTATTATTAATATAAATTAATTGTTTTTATTTACATGTTTTGCGCAATTAACCATTTATAGACATACAATTGATTATCTCGGTGGTGGTAGGTTCGCCAAGCAGCAGCAGTGTTCGTATTGTGTTCCGGTGTCAAAGTAAGACAACCAGGAAAATCATAGCTATATTAGTATGTGACACAATATAACAAACATGTTTAAAATGTATATGAACATAGAAAATGTATTTGCAGAATTTTATTTATTATAAATCCTCCCAAGTAAGTACATAAAAATATCAGGACTGAACTTATTTTTTTGTTACGCCCCTCTTTTTTATCGGGGGTAACAAAGTGGTAATTGAAACGAAATTTAATGAAAGAATGATTTACCAGAGTGCGTCATACAAGGGTTTTAGTTGAAGTGCTCGTTCGAATATTCAGTCCACCGACGGTACGACGTGAAAGTTTCTTAGTTCATATTTTCTTACGGAGTAATAACGGTTAGGGGATACTTGTAGCAATCCATTGACGAGTTATTATAACATTATTTAGCCTGGAGCTATTACAGCGATGCAATGTACCACTGAAACTTCCGGCTACTGAAAGTATCGGCCACACTCAGAGTAGTTGATGACGATTAAGTCGTTGATTAAGGCCTGTTGTTTGATCAGTAGTTAACTCAACTAATTGATAAAATTCAAAAAAGGAATCAAAAATTTGACATTTTCGACACCGTCAACAATTTTTCAAATTTTCGATTTATTTTTCGTATATCTCACCAAAAGTGTTAAATTTAATCGGGAGCTTACCGTTTGGCCAATTTTTTTTTGGACAAGTGTGTCATTTGCCATACAGCATTCTGTATTATTTTTGTTTAATATCCGGGATATTGGCACTTGCTTCGTCTATTGGGTTACGGAAACTACTTTTTGGGAATTGAAAATTTTGGAAATTGGCCAAACGGAATACACCCAAATTAATCAATGTTAATCAACTGTTAGTTCATAAATTTTGACAGCTGTTAACGCTGTCGTTTGTTAAGCGATTAACATCGTTTGGTGAAATTGGTAGGTACAAAGGGCCCTGTGACGATTTTTAATTTTTTTTATTAAACACTTCGTTTGTATGTAAGTAAATGATCGCTTCAGAATTTGCAAGTAAATTTTATACTTGTCCTCGATAGTAAAATGGGCTGAAATTTGGACCACAATGACATTTTAAAAGTTATAATAGCTCATTTTCTCACTTAGATATCTTTAGCCTTTCCCTTCTTAGATTTAAAATTGCGTTGTCTAAACATTAAGTTTTGTCAGTATTATTGAATTTAATACTTTACTTGAATTGAATATTATGTAAACTCACATTTTTGACGTGTTACTCTGTACTGTATTAGTTAATTGTGGCAACTTCACTGGTCAATGTGTTATGTAAGTTTTTCTGTTATATTTTTTCTCTACTTGTACCGTTTGTGCCATTTAAAAACACGATGACAATGCAACATTAGTATCAAACAGCTGATCTGATGATGTAGTCCTTATCGTCGACCCACCGTGTTGGGCACTCATTAGTATGGTCTTGATAAGTAGGTAATGATTTTGCTATAAAAAATACAGTCGGCCACAAAAACTTGTCCCAACAACAAAAACTTATCCATTAACAAATTTAAAACGGAACGTGTACAATAGGGTATTTGACCGAGTGAAATTAAATTGGTTTTTCACGAACAACAGATAAACATTATAAAAATACTAGGAATACATTAATCTTTTATTTCTGTTTGCTATTTTAAGATTTTTAAACTCATAAACTCAAACAATAAGGACGCTGTTTGATTGTGACGTCACAAGATAGAAATCCCTATAAATTCAATAGTAACAAGAGCGTTTTTGATATTTCATAAAAAGAAGCTGATTTGATTTTTGTCAAATACCGTATTGTGTCTGACATTTCTTGGAGTGTACCTACGCAGGATTTTGAAAAGTAAAATTTGACATACAAAATAGGACAACGATTCTTCTCACTTAATCCTTGGTTTTTACAATTTTTGAATATGTTATAGATATTATGCAAAACTAGATAAGTGTGCAAAATGTGGTTACAGAATTATCAAAAAGTTTTTATAGTTGTTGGAAATTCTGTAGCTCTGCCTACCCCACTCTGGGAATAAAGGCGTGAGTTTATGTGTGTAGATAAGAGTAAGTATTTCAATATTTTCCGTTCAAAATGTTTTAAAAGATTGATCGAGTCTATTGCTCTAGGTGCATTATATATCTTTACATAGTATAAAATGAAGTCGCTTCCGCTGTCTGTTCGCTTAGAACTTTTAAACTACTCAACTGATTTAATGCAGTTTCCAGCAATAGATAGAGTGCTTCAAGAGGAAGGTTTATTATGTCGCTCATTGAATACAAAACGGACACATTCCAAAATAATTTGCTCTTCCATTAAAAATCGTATTCCAACCGCTTCTAATTTTAAAATGCAACACTGACTCATTTCGGATTGTGCCCGTTTTGTATTCAATGAACGATGTATACATTCTCGTTTATGTACGGGTGGTACTGAAAACTCACATAAACCGAAGCGAAGCGAGCGCTACTACATACATAATAACTATAATGTGTTTTTGAAGGTACAGTCAATCAATTTGATTTCTAGGCCACTTTGGACTATGTTGTCAACCAAAACGTAAGAGACTCCTATGTTTTGGTTTACAACGTCACGTTGACAAAGTCCGTAGTGGCCTAGGAATCAAATTGGTTGACTGTACCCGGCCGAAATGTAAGTTTAGAAACTAGGTATCTCTCTGACCTACTTTAATAGCCCTTGCCTGGAGTCTGGCTGGCATTCACGGCTTCTTTTGTAAAAGGGAGGGGCTGCAATAGCTAGAGCACGAACATTTCAACCATAAGACATGCTTTCAAATCGGTTTTACTATTTCAAAACGTGTTCTCAACCTATTCGTAGCAGGAACTTGTAAGATAAACTTACGGTTTCATGCAATATTTTACACGTTAACTAAGTACCTAATGTATTAGAACTAAGTACCTACACTGAAAAATCAAATGGGTTGATTTTACTAAGTTTTATGGTTAAAATATGACTAACACGTGAGTTTGGTTGAGTTAACCAGGAAAAAGGTTGAAGCAACCTTTCCGATGTGTTGTTTTTACTAAGGTTAGGTGTTACCTCAACGAAACTCATGGGTAGGTCCTAAAATTTAGTAAAATCAACCCATTCGGTCGTTCAGTGTAAATGTACTAGAATTAACCACATTTCCTAAAAGATAATTATTATTTACGGAAGAGCGGGTCATCCTGACACAGGTTCTCACCTAAAAGGAAGTCCCAACCACTAATTTGTAGTTGTAATTTTTACGAAGGAAATAAACTATTTTTCATTTTCATTTTTCAATAGGCTGTTTTTTTATACTTGGATAGTTCTGTTAAAAAAAAGGTTTCTTTTTTTTAAATCAAGTAAATGTTTCCGGATTAATCGTATGTCCAAAAATTAAGAGAAAAAATAACAAAGGTAATGAATGCTTAATAAATACTATGAACAAAAACATTCCACATGATCGAATATAACGTTTTAAGTTATTGCCAAATAACTCTGCTCCTCAACTAAAGGACGTAAGTGTCATGAAGATACGCCTTTTTTTAGTCGCGGCTATGAAACCATTCATTAAGCATGGCCACTTTCACCTCAACCAACTTGTGTAGCAATTCAATTATTTGCCAAAAATCATGCAAAAACTGCTAAAAAAACAAACATTGATCAATTTGTCTAACACACCCAGTTTTTTCAAGTCCCCAACCCCCAAGAACGGCATCACTCTCCGTCAGTGGGTGCCGCCTCCGGGCGTCGAACCGGCGTACCCTCATTACGTCTTGCTTTACTGCCAAATCAAAAAGGTAGAGCAAGTGCATGGATTGCAAGCGATCTAAAGTACTCTTCAATTTGGATGAGCAATAGACTTATTTTTAGCAGTAACAGTATCATTGACTAAATATTTTAATTTGCGGAAACGTTAAATTTAATTGCGTACGTACTAAATGTCAGTCTTTATTAGGGTTCCGTACGTCTGAGTAAAAAAAACGGAACCATTGTAGGATCACTTGTGTGTCGGTCTGTCCGTCTTTCACAGCTAATTTACTCCTAATCTACTTAGGTACCCTTTTAAAGACGAAATTTGGTGCATCGAACTCATTGTGTCACGTGACATGTCAAATCAAAGAACTTGTTGTAAAAGAGAAGTTTAAATAAAACAAACCTTTGTAAAGTTATAAAAAAAAAGATTTTTTTTTTTTTTCCGGAAAGAGCACATAAAATAGTTCTCTACTTATTGATAACATGAAAATCATACAGTAGTCTCCGTGAATGAATGAATTTGAATTTTCTTTACCACCACATTCCTATCTACTTATGAACTAGCTATAGTTTATTCATTAACCTGTCAATTTCCACGGCAACGTTCCGTCTTCATCTACAAGAATCACTAACAAATGCAGCCAAATCACGCACACGTCAGAGGCACATGACATGTGCGGAACGACGAAAAAAACGTTAAAACGTTGACGATAACGTTAGATTGGCGTCATACGTCCGTTTTATCTTTGTGACGTGACGTTGACAGATTCGCCAGCGTCGAGATTCGTTCACGGATAGTTGTTTACTAGACTAGGCTGTTTCTCGCGATTTTCGTGCAGAAGACGCTTGCGGCGCTTCTCCGCAATTATCCTTCATTACCCGTTCACCAGATTTGTCACAGTTAACGTACTCGCTAGCGAGTCGAAACTGTCGCTCGCAGACCTCGCAAGTATTCTTATAAAGTGCAAGGGACAGAGCATTCGGCTCAATAGCGAGTACGATAATTGTAACTCATGGTAAGGGTACTGGGCATTTTAGCAGATCTTAACAAAATCGACGGAGCTCCTATTTCTAGGTCAGTTTGGCCCTCTGAGCAACTAACATAACCTAAGCCTACCTGTTAATTTTGGCCACTCTACTCTCCGTAATCCACACAGGGAAATATACCCGCAGACAGTCTTGTCCGAAGCGCTAGTAGATTCACTCCATATTACCAACGTGTAAAAAGATCACGTGGCCAATTTACTAAATAAATATTTTGGATTTGAAATTTGTTTATCGCTCTTTATTTGGAACTGTTGAATTTTCAGCAGTTAGAAGTACCATGTGTCTTTAAACAGGATTCAAGCTATCTCGGTACCATATTTTATCAAGATTGGTTTAGGAGTTTAGCTGTGAAATCGTAACAAACGGACATAGTTACTTTTTCATTTATGATATTATCACTAGCTTCTGCCCGTGTTCCGTCCACGTAGAGTTCGTTTTCGTTCACCATCCCACGGGCATTGTAAATTTTTTCGGGATAAAAAGTAGCCCCTGTGCTATTTCAAACTAAAATATTTCATCCAGATCCGCTCTGGCGTGATTGAGTTACAAATATTAAACTTTTGCATTTATAATACTAGTAAGAAGTACTGGAACCCCCGATGTTATTTTTTGCACCCTCTAAAAACCTCATTGGACTGTTACTAGCATTTAACAGAAAATAATGCCAATATCAAGTCATGCGCTTGCCAACGAACACCATTTTACTTTTATGATCCAATTTAAAATCCTTTCTATAATAATCTACAATTTTTTCATTAATTTAACTACCGTCACACTAGACTAACTTTACTCCAGCCATACGTATAAAGGCATGGTCAAACTGATGCGTCGAGAGCCCTCCGAATTCATGAGCGAACTTCATACAACAGACAGAACAGTCTGTAGGGGCTTCTGCTTTACAAAAGGTGCAGCATAGTTTTTTTTTAAAGATATGGTAAGGCATGGAAATGTAAAAAAGTCGTTAATGTTTAGACATTCTTATTATTGTTAAAGTTTAGCCGTATACATTCGATCTTATCTACAGAAGCCATGCTGCCAAATTGAAAACGCACGCGCTAAAATGTGTTTTGTTCGCACTGACGGGACTACCTAAACTCGCCGCTGCGATTTCCCTCGTTCGTCCGACCGTCCTTTGTTTTTGAGAGAATAACACCCCTGGCGGTGGCCACTTGGCCAATATAATCTTTTCGCCTTAATAGAAAAAAATTTAGACATCCTTAACTAAACAACTGATAGGAGAAACATGATAATACAGCCTGTAGTTGTCAGTATGTGGAGGTCAAATTTAATTTATTTTAACTCATATAGGTACCTAATTATTCCTTACAAACCTAATCAGCACTTAGGCCCGTATTAATAAACTCATCTTGACTGAGACGCCCGTCACAAGATACGTCAAAGTAAACGTCAAACCATAGAACACTGTCATTTTTGACGCATCTCGAGACGAGCATTAGAGTTGAGATTCGTTTATTAATACGAGCCTTAATCTTAGTTCTAAAAACATTTTGAATATCTGAGTCTTGAAAAAACCCACGCACGGATACAAATCAGTCTGACCTCGCCTTAAAGTAAAGCGGCGTGCGCACAGGAGCAAATTACCGCGATGGGCCGAGACGAGGCGGTCTGTCGCCGGCCTAAGATGGATGACTAAAGCGTGCCGACTGGCTGCGCCGATTTTAGCTGATTTGGTAACGTTAAATGAAGCAGGGAACAAAATATGGATAAAGCATCTGTCTCTCTCTGACACATATATATGTACGAGAGTGACGGATGCTTTATCTACATTTTGAGATGCGATAAACGCAACCATGCTCGAGTTTGTTATTGTTTCAAAAACGGTTTCTTGTCGAACAGTCGATCGAGCTAGCGAAGTCAAACGAGTTTTAAGCTGCCTACTTGAGAAACCATCTCCATAAAATGGCGGTTGTACGCTCTATGGGTACAACTTAAACTCAAGGGGTAGATTGTTGTAAAGAGAGTTGGTTAAAAGAATCAACTACCGGGAAGCAATGGTGTTTTAGATACTAGTAACTGTAGTTTTTACTTTACCTTTACCAATATTTTGTTAATTTGAAATCTGTAAGTGGTTTTTGTTATCCTACTAATATTATAAATGCGAACGTTTGTGTGTATGTATGCTAGTTTAATCCTTCACAATGCAACGGCTTTGGATGAAATTTGGAGTGGAGATAGCTTATACCCTGAATAAACACACATAAGAGATCCCGATCGAATGACGGTAATCTTAATCTACGCAGACAAAGTCGTGGGCAGAAGCTTGTGTTAATATATTCCTAATTCTAACCTGAACATACGGTCATGAGCGTTGATTTGGGACCCATTTCAAAAAAAATATGCTTGAAGTCGTCAATGTCATTAGAGATGTCAAGTTATTTGTAACCTTATTGGTGTAGAATGTCAGACTAACTTTGGACCTAAGGTATAGGTACCAAATTTAAGCTCGTGACTGTACGTAATAAATAAAAACAATACTCTTTAACTTTGATAACCATGCCTCTTGTTATAAGGACTTATAAGTGTTTTCAATCCAAGATGCCGCCACTTTAACTGAAATTGCCCGATTGCGTCAATGTGCGTCAAATTAACTAGTGGATGGAGTTAATTCGTCGCAGCGAGCCGGCACGCGCACATAATTAACAGTAGCCGGGCAATTGGCGTTATTGTTTCATCTCAATGCTGCGCACACACATGCGTTTAGGGGAGATGTATTATAGTACAGTTTTCTTGGCTTTAAAGGGTGTTTTGTACGTGGAAAATTAAAAAATAAAAATTAAGATACAGCATGTTGTTAAAGTAGTGCCAAATTATACATGGTGCTAAGTTTTTATCTGTATTTAAAAAAAAAATGTGGTTGAAATATAAAGGTTAGGGTGTGTTTTTAAATTTAAAATTGCTAAAAGTAGTTGTTGCTTGATTCTAAAATTGGTATTTTGGAATTCGTTGTATTATTGAATTCGGTGTAGTCGGTTAAATCCCACGTTATCGACATTTGTACCTAAACATAAGTACCAGTAAAAAACATAACTCTCCTTCTAGGAAAGTCGAGTAAAACAAAAAATTGTTAACTCTATGAAT
Organism: Acleris laterana; assembly: GCA_963966035.1. Taxonomy (NCBI): domain Eukaryota; kingdom Metazoa; phylum Arthropoda; class Insecta; order Lepidoptera; family Tortricidae; genus Acleris; species Acleris laterana. The sequence continues at coordinate 3,391,369 of OZ014462.1, forward strand.
GAGTCTCATTATAGATTTGAGCTTTTAATCTCAAGAACTTTTACAAACTTAATCCACCGTAACCATTGACTGAGCTTTATCTTCTTACAAAGCAACAAAAGAGCTTATACTAAACCTAGCACTTTTTATAAAAGAAGTAATAGACAATAAAATGAACGATGACAAATACAGTTACGTAAAAAAAAAAAGATAAAAAGCGGTGGCCCCTTCATTTAAAATTATGTTGTCACCCGAGTTATATGAATTAAATGATGGTATTCTTTTGGGTATAGTGGGATCGAACAGTTTTGATCATGGGATTAAAAACGTGAACAAGTGCCAAAGATATTCTCAAAAAAAAGAGCCAAGTGATGTTTTTGATTACCGATTTGTCATGAATTAAACGGTTATGGTAACGTAACAACAACCAAGATTGTTGAGATTTAACAAAAATCTACTATTACCTATTTGACCTATTTCAAAGTAAAGTAAAAAGTTAACTAGATTGAAATTAAGACTTTTTTATAGCGAATATTTCCTTATTGTAACATGATTGTTTATTGTTTTTTAACCTCATAAAATGTAACACAATTTCATAGATAATTTAATTCGCAACGGTGTCATTTGTAATGGTTTCAAAAACCATTACATTTCGTATCCGCTCTAAAACTTCACTTTTCTCCAAAACATATAAAAAAGACATTTAAAGTTACACACTTATTCTTAAACAAAATTTACCATCTAAAGATCTATAACGTTTGCAAAACTTCACTACTAAAATATCAATGCTCAAGATCGTTCAACCCGTCTTGATACTAGTTCTCAAGACAGGTAACCCTCGCAACCCCTTAAGTTAAGGGTAAGGATTTATGTCCCCAATAATATGGTATGTTATGGACTTACCCATTGTCCGCGTCATAATATTGTATTGGAAGTATATTTATTAGTTCTTTTATTCAATTTATGGAAACAAAAAACTTTTTCTAGTTAAGATGAGTTATGGTTATAAGTTATAAGCCAAAGCGAAGTACTGTTTTTTTTTAAGTTGACAGGAGCTAAATAAACTCCTAATACTTTAAATGTTGTTTTTTTTGCAACATAATCTACGAATATTCGTTGAAATGTATTTGTTTTACATAATACAAGTTGTGACTGCTAAACTGATTTTGAGAGAATTTTGAGTGTCAAAAATTAAAAATAGCATAACAACATTCTCAACTATTAGTGCAAGGAAGTAGGATATGAATATAAGAATGAAGTAATCGATTAATAAATAAAAATAAAAAAATAAAAAAAATAAAAATAAAAAAGCCTTTTATTTCTTGAAATTTACAGAAAAGTATACTAGTAACTATATGCTAATTTAACTTATATTGTTTTTTAGTCTTAATTACGGTACTTAATTATAGTGGTTAGTAAATTATAATATATGATAATATATGATATATATGATATATATATATATATATATATATAATATATATATATACATATATATATACATATATATATATTTTTGATAGTTATAGAGTTTATTCAAGAACCCCCGAACGGGTGAAGGCCTCCTCCAAAGATGTCCATCTGTCTCTATCTTGTGCTATTTGGGTCCAGTTTGGGCCGGCTGTTCTTATGATATCGTCGTCCCACCGTGATAACGGTCTCCCTCTGCCTCTTTTACCTTGCGGGCCCATCCACAAAGTGACTTTCTTGGTCCATCGCTGATCATTTAGTCTCGCGACATGGCCTGCCCACTTCCACTTTAATTTCTGTGCATAGCTCAAGGCATTGGTTGCTTTCGTTATTGTCCTTATTTTTGTGTGTCGTATTTTATCCAGTTTTCTTATGTTGAGCATACTCCGCTCTATTCCACGTTGACAGGTGTTGATTTTATTTTTTACTCTGGCCGTAAATTTCCACGTCTGGCAACCGTAAGTCAAACATGGTAAGAGGCAGGAGTTCATGACTCTTGTTTTAATAGTTGTTGATATGTTACTTTTAAAAATTTCCTTTAGACTCCAATACTTATTCCATGTTTGTTGTATTCTTCTTTCTATTTCCAGTTCATTGTTTTTTCTATCGAAACTAATATTCTTTCCTAGGTAGACATATTTTTCTACGTATTCCAGTGGATTCCCATTTACAAATATTGGAATTTTCCTGTTATTGGTCATTGTCATCGTCTTGGTGATATTCATTTCCAATCCTACTTTAATACTAGCTTGGTGTAAGGATTCGGTCATAAACTGTAGTTTTGAGCTCGTCTCTGCTAGCAACACTAGGTCATCTGCGAATCTTAGATGGCTTAAGTAAGCGCCCCGTATAAGAAGTCCTAGTTTGCTCCAGTCTAGTTTGCTAAAGATGGTTTCGAGGATGGCAATAAATATTTTTGGGGACAGCGGGTCGCCTTGCCTCACACCCCTTTCTATAGGAAAACTCCTGCCGAGGGTTTCTAGCTTTATTCTCCCAGTGTTGTTTCGGTATATACTTTTGATGACCTCTATATACACATCGTTCACTCCTTGTTCTCTCAAGCTTTCCCATATACTTGTATGAGTTACCGTATCAAAAGCTTTTCGGTAATCAATAAAAGCGAGATATAAAGGTCTTTGTTGTTCTTGGTATTTCTCAATAATTAATTCTAGAGTGTGAATATGGTCAACAGTAGAGAAACCTTTTCTAAAGCCTGCTTGTTCTATAGGCTGTTTAGCTTCCAATGCAATACTGATTCTTGTGTTTATAATAGTAGAGAAAAGCTTGTAGAGGCTCGGTAGCAGACTTATTGGTCTGTAGTTGCCGACATCTTTTGGGTCACCCTTTTTATAAATAAGTATTATGTTTGATTTAGACCATTCTGAGGGCGTATCAGAGCTTTGTAGTATCAGATTGAATAGTTTAGCCAGTGGTGCTGCCAGAATTGTGTGTGCTATTTTTAGAGCTTCATTTGTGATGTAATCCGAACCCGGGCTTTTTTCTAATTTTAATCTCTTTATAGCTTCCATAATCTCGATTTCATCTATTGATTCAATGTTAATTTGAGTGGCAGATTTAATATCATTACATGTGGTTGTTTGTGTCTTGTTGCTGTATAAATCTTTATAGAATTTGGTTGCCGTAGTAATAATATCAGATCGTTTATATAGGTTTTTGTCAAGATGTTTCAATCCTTCTATCCAGTTTTTGTTTGTTCTAAGCTCCTTGTATGCCTTTTTTGTGCTTCCAGTATGCTGTAAATTTCTTTCTATAGTGTCTTGTCTGTACTTTGCATAATCTTTTCTAATATACTTGTTTACCAGTTTGTAGAGTGCGGAGAGTTCATTTTTCGTGATCCGTGATTTATTTTTAGTTTTCTGCAATTCTTTTCTTCTGTGTAACAGCTTCACTGTACGTTCTGATAATATTTTTTTATTATTTTGATCCTCATTCTTTACTCGGCCTTGGTGCAAACTATGAGTGATGGCGTTTGTTATTTTTTCATAATAGAGTTGCACTGAGGCGTTTTCCTGTGGATCGAGTTGGTCAGATAGCTTTGATGTCATGTTTTCCTTGAATTTTGTAATTTCTTCTTCGCTCGTGAGTTGATTGATTTGTTTCTTTATGAATTTTGCTCTACTTATTTTTTGTATGTCAAGTTTTATTGTTGCTCTAATAGGTTTATGGTCTGAAGGGTAATTAAGATTTATTGTTCCAATGTTTTGAAATAATTTCGGTTTATTTGACAATATGTAATCAATTTCATTTTTGTGTTGTCCATTTGGAGATCTCCAAGTCCATCTTCGATTTTGTTTTTTTTTGAAGCATGTATTTATGATTGTTAATTTATGCTCAAGTGCGAATTCCACTAGTCTCTGTCCTCTTTCGTTTCGTTCGCCGTATCCATGTTGTTTCATGACCAAATATTCTTCCTTTTTGGGAGCTCCGATTTTTGCGTTGAAGTCTCCCATTAGTATTACGTTTTTAAGTGTCATGTTCATTGTTTTGTCAATTGTCCTGTAAAATTCATCTATATCGTATTCACTTGATGCTTCTGTTGGTGCGTACACTTGAATGATGGATACCATATAGCCTTGAATATTCATGTTTAATAGTGCGACCCGTTCTGTAATTCCGGTAAAGCTCTCTATGTTGCTTTTAAGGGACTTGTTTATTATGAAGCCTACCCCATATTTGCCAGGTGTACTTCCTATATAGCAGAGTATAAAGTTTTCGTATTCTTCTATTTTGTTGCCAAGTCGCCTCATTTCCGAGATTCCTATTATGTCGTATTTTATTTTCTGCATGGATTCCTCTAGTTCTAACAGGCGGTCATATGACGAAAGTGTCCTGACGTTGTATGTTGCAATCTGTAATTGTTGGGTTTGTTTGTTATTTTTGCTAAATGCTGGGGTGTTTTCCTTTGGAGGGTTTTGGTCGTACTCTTCCACGGTGACCAGCCGGCTTGGAAGATGATTTATGTTTCTTGTTTTAGTTTGTTTGTTTATAGGATCTGTGTGGGAGGAGGGGCTTAATTGCTATGCGTTTGTGTCTTTTTCATTTTGGTTGTTGTTTGTCTTAGTTGTGCTTCTGTTAACTAAGAAATTTAGCATGCCCGGTTTTATAACGCCTTCTGTAATGCTATTTGACCTTTTGACTGATGGGTCAGATATTTGTATTTTGTTCTTTTTATTTACTTGCTTGTTCCTGTCTTTTGGTATTGTGAAGTAATCGATTAAAAAAATAAAATTAAACATTACAAAATTACATAGGTCACAACCGGTAATTGTTCTTTCTTTCGGTTTTCCCTATAATTACTTATTTTAAATACAGGATAGTTATTTTATTCTTAACTCTGTTATTTACCCTACTGTTTAGGGTACGGTTTTCGTCCATTGGCGTAAAGGGCTATTTTTACAGTACAATTTAGTTGTCCTTTACGCCAATTGTCATTAAAACAATTTTACAATACAAGTTAGTTCTCCTTTACGCTAATTGTCATTAAAACAATTTTACAGTATAATTTAGTCGTCCTTTACGCCAATTTTAGGTATCGATATATTTGTCGACTTCTCTAGTTATCCGCAGTTGTAAAATATTCTCGGGGGTGTCGTGGCGAAACTTGGCCATCGAAGTGTTGTAAAGAAATAAAAACTTAGCTTACTGTGCATTGTGACATTGTTTTGTGATTGCTTTGTAATCAATCGACATTAAGACGAGGTTTTGTAAAATTAACAAAGCAAAGGCTTGGCTAGCTAAACATCTTGGGCTGATTGTGCAAAATGTCGTTACATAATTATCAACAAGTTTTTAGAGTTGTTGGTAATTCTGTAGCCCTGCCTACCCCACTCTGGGAACGAAGGCGTGAGTTTATGTATGTAACAAATTAGGTTTTTTTTCAAATACTCTTTTATTTACAAACGAGTTCTATGTCTGTGTTTCTTTTTACAATATTGTAAAACAGCTATAAGTAATTTAAAGAAATACATTAGTAAAACTGTTTTTCTTAATGTAAGAAGCATTTAAGTATTATAAATATTCTCAATGAAGATCGAAATCTTCTTAGTAATATTATAAATGAGAAAGTTTGTCTGTTTGTTAGGTACTCAATCACGCTTCAACCACTGAATGGGTCGGGATGACACTTGGCACAGATATAAGTTAGGTCCTGGAATAGGACAAAGGATAGTTTTTATCCCGAAATCTGCTCAAGTCCCGAGGAAGCAGCGATAAATAAAATGTACCTTTTTGAAAGTTACATGATTATTCAACTTCAAATTAAATTCCAACTTCCCATTTCAACATAATCATATCAAAACAAACCAAACTGAATACAATTCATTACCATCCCTGTCATCTCCGCACCCTCATTACCATCGCAATGCTCACTTACCCAAACTTGAAATTAACTTACAATATTAACAACACTAGGGCAACCAAAAACAAAAGCCAAGTGAGACAACAATGCTCACAGTAAACGCACATATCTATCGTACGGTGGCCACAATTTTGACAGGCGAGAGACCGGTCCGGGAAGATTAATGGTGGCTCTACTCATCGCGGTAATGACCCCTCCGCACGGTAATGACATCCAGGGTAGGGTGGCTGCGGTTTCGGGGTTTTTCTTGAGATAGCATCGTGAGTTTGATTCGCTGGTTTGAGACTGGATTATGTGATGTTGGAGAACTTGGAGGTTTTAGTTAATACTCGTTACTTAGTGTGATATTTGTTGAATTAAATGTGTGGATTTTTTTGTTCGTTGGTGATAAGGTTCACGGGTATTTTCAATTTTTTTGTATTTTTAAACGTAATTGCGGGACACTAAAAACATGGCTCGTACTTTAATATATATTTTCAAATAACTATTAAGGTCACGTGCTTACTTTGATAGAAAATAAAATGTTTTACGTCCGTTTGTCATGCTTTTTCGTATTTCAATTAAATTATACTTTAAAACTACTTTCACAATGTCATTTTGTTTTAACGAGTCCAACAAATTATCTTCAGAAATTCTTTGAAGTGTTTGCTTAGCTTGTTATAATAAAAATATGTTTATTTTTTCATAAAATGATTCCTATTCCAAGCACAATCACCGTTTAAGCTTAATATTATAAGTTCCAATAGTATAACTGCAAATTAATTTTATCAAATCGATTTCCAATGCCATGGTCACCCCAGCATCCTTGCTTAATGTCTTCGCCGTAACGGAAAAAAAAGTCTGGCATGTTTATCTTGGTCGCGACGCAGCGTCTTTGCGAATTGCCTGTCCCTCGAATTTCGGACGGTCCTAATCGATTTTACCCGGGATGAGTCTAATTTGGCGGATTAATCGTGGACACCCTCGTCCACGGCCAATTTCCTTGTTGCAATGATATTGCTAGTATTGTTTCTGAGGTGATTTTCGGATGGTAATGATAATGATGAATGGACACGGTAATGATGCTCATTTGTTTCGTGTGTAATTACCCGCAAGGATGTAAAAAATATTTTGTTGAAATTATTTTTATGACACATGCTGTAGATATGTTAATGCAAATTTTATAGTGTTTTCAAAAAATAAATAAAACTAAGTTTTATATTTCTGTTAAGAGAAAATTAAAATAGAATAATTTAAAAAACTGCCACATACGTAGTAAAACCTAGTGTACAAAGTCATTATTAAAATGTGCATCACAACAATACAGAAGATTAAATGCGAAACAAATCGCTTAAGGCGTCCAAAAGTTCAAACAAGCATGCATATACAAAATCTATTACTCATTGTACACCTGGATGGGAAATAATTAATATATTAATATTGAAGCATAAAGGATATATTCCTTTTTAATCAAGCGGAAACTTGAGACAAATGGACCCTAGGGCGAAGTCTTTTCTTAAAGAATTACCCTTTACATTGCGTTTTGCGATATCAGTAGCTGGTTTTATATTTAATTATAGCAAATGCTGTTGTTAATATTTTTCCAGTATATGTATCTAATTTTCTGTGGCACGGTGTATAGCCTAAACAGCTTGATAGTTTTTAACATGTGAGGTGTTGTTAGATTTTTGGTTGTGGGCGTGATATAGGCTTTGATATTTTAATCAAAGTAATCAGAGGGGACGGTTATTTTTTTACAGTACTTATTGAAAAACCTAGTCAAGTATTTAAAGCTTTTTTTTTATTACACTGGTTTTTGAATTAATTACCTATGTCATTAATTAAGCGTTTGTTGGTAAATCTTACGACATTTTACTTTTGAACAAAAATTGATCTTTCAGATCTTTTTGAATTTTTGATTCAGAGGTAAATAGTAAGACAAGAAGTAATATTTCATTCACAATTAAGACTAATAATATAATTTAATTTGGAAATTTGTATGTTCGGTTTTTATATTTAACAGCGAAACTGCTTCGTAAGACAATCGGTATGGAGTTAGCTATAGTGGAATTCCTCGTAAGGACATAAAAAAAAATATCTCGTAAATGCTGATAGTTCCTTAAGGAATAGCAATAACTATGGACATAACAATCGAAGTAGAATAAGTAAGCAATTAGGCTAAAAACTATTTATATGGCTGTTACAAACAAACTGAGTGTCACATCTCAGAAAACTCCATTTAACAGTTTCATAAGAACTAACATTACGCAACCGTGTTATAAATTTCAAGTACAGCACGCAATGTACTCAAAAACCTACGAACAACATTCATAGCATTCCTTCGCAACTATACTATTAGGGCTGTGACAGACAAAAATATCTTTAAAGAAAAATGGCATATCTCCAACTTATCTACAGCATATTCAATTCTATACGCCAAAAAATAAGGTTGAATTTTACATTGTACTTTTATAACATACGATTTTATTTCTGAAGATTGCAGAATAGCAACCCCAATTTTTTTACAAATGATTAAGCATTAATCATATTCAAATATTTAATCGGAAATTGATTTTGGCGTTGGCAATTAAGTTGCTATGATCTGACAGTTGAGTTTTTTTTCTAATCCATTTTTGACGCTTGAGTGAATGACCATAAATCCTGTGCGAGCTTTTGTTTGTTCCTGTGGGTTTGTTTGATTTATAGTGATGTTTTAATTTCAAGAATATTAATGCGATTAATTGATCTTTGCATGGTCGTGAGAACTTTGCAAATAGAGTTTAAGGGTAATACAATCTGAGACCCTGCGTCGCTATTGCCTAACGCTCTCGCAATCTCAATTGGCTTCAAAGCGGAACAATTGTTTTCATTTTGTATGCAGACAAGCCTTCGATTTTCAAAATGAAAACAATTGCGATTGCGAGTGCGTTAAGCAATAGCCCCTCTACACAAGATTCGGCGTTCGTTATCGATATCCAAAATGTATAGGATTGACGTAAGATGTCAGACGGTCGCGTCGAGCGCCTACGTCAATTCCATACAATTTGTCAGTTTTCGAAAGTCATTACCGTTAACGTTAAGTAATTTGTACAGCTTCACAGATCTCGCTCTCTCTCTTCACATATATCCATATTATCCATTTCAAATCGCGTTCAGACTTTACGATATATCTGGTAACCATCATTTTATCTAATCTAATTTCACCGAATTTCATTTCATCGAACGCTGTTTTCTGCAAAAACCATGATACGTAAAGATTCCTATTAATACTACATTTTTGCGGGAATTTTTCACGTTGTAGGCAACACCGAACTTTACATTAGTGTAACAGAGATAGATGTAGTTTTTTTCCCCAAATATTATGTGTTTCAAAGCTACGTCGCGATTATTAGCTATTTGCGCGTTTTATTTACCTCTAGTTAATTAACCTCAATGAAAAAAATGGTATCTTCTCACCTGTCATTTTCAGGTTGAACACGACAGGTTTTAACACTTTTGACAGCTCAATATACAGTTTTTTTCGATGTTTCACTCAAACCGACGCGTGACGCCATTAACCTGTCATTCAACAAATCATTCATTTACACTTTTACGAAATAAGTCGTAAGTGTAATAACACCGTTTACGTCAGTTTCACACTACGTGCGCCGGCGCAAGTGAACAGCAGGCGAGATCGCTTGTTATGATTAGGATCTTGGAATTATATTAAAATGATGTACAAAGTGATACGAAAGAGCTATCTTCCCCATCACATTCATCCACATTGTTCAACATTCGCACATTGTTGTGTTCCGGTTTGGGGATAAGACAGCCGGTGAAATGACTAGCATAGAGGCATTCCATCTTAGTCCTCAGGGTTGGCAACGCATTTGCAGTCTTAGGATTGCTCTGTAGTCTTGTGAATGCAAATGTCTATGGGTCACAGTTTCCACTTACCATCAGGGTGGCCTGTGTGCTCGTTTGTCATCTCTATGCCATAAAAAAAAAAGTGCCTTGACTAATTTATGGTGTAGTTAGAATCAAGACATACTCTAAGGTTAGTTTATTTTTTTTCCTTAAAAATCTTCAAATCAAAAGAAGATTAACTTGCCGATATTTTCGTAAAATATCGACAAGAAAATAAACAGAAATAGTAATTTCTAACAAAATAGTCCTCGAAGAACCAAAAACTTGTAATTTTTTTTTTAGTTCATAATTATTATTTTTTTGTGGTCGGTTTCAAATAGTCAGAAAAAAAACGATATTGCACATTATTCACCACCCTAAGTACCACAGACACAAACCTACTGTCAATCTTTCTCCCTATTGCATCAATCGGTTATCGGCTATCACACCCACGCGCATGCCGTCTCGCTCCAGCGGCTAGGCGTCTAGAAAGCATGCAGTCAATGACAGAAGATTTTGACAAAGGCAGTGGACAAAGACCGCTTTATTCATTTTTTAGGGTTCCGCATCCAAAGGGTAAAAACGGGACCCTATTACTAAGACTCCACTGTCCATCTATCCGTCTGTCTGTCAACAGGCTGTATGTCATGAACTGTGATAGCTAGACAGTTGAAAATTTCACATATGATTTATTTCTGTTGCCACTATAACAGCAAATCCTAAAAATAGAGGGCTCCCATACAAACAAACGTGATTTTTTGCCGTTTTTTGCACGATAAAAAATTAATCATTAAACTTAAGAAAATTAACTACTACATTTAAATAAAATTAATATCCCATACAACAAACGTGATTTTTTTATAGATATGGAACCCTTCGTGTGTGATTTCGACTCGCATTGGACAGGTTTTTAACTATATCAGATACAAGTAAATTCGGAAATTCTAATTCTATTCAAAAGGATTCCTTCCCTTCATTTTCGCAATGCATTTCGTAAGAGATGTTTTTCAGACCAAGAGGAAACCGCCAGTAACCACACCTGAGAGGCTAGACAAATAAGTTGCTTAACGCTAACGAAATCTATTTTCGAAAACTGACACAATGTATGGAATTGACGAAGGCGCTCGGGGCGACCGTCTGACAGCTTATGTCAATCCTATACATTTAGGATCACGATAACGAACGTTGAATGCATGTTATCTAGGGCCTCTGGTCAAGGACATACACTTTAGTACCTTGTCACGTCAATCGCTGTGACAATAAATGTATAGCAGTTTCAACATGACATTAATTATAAACAATTAAACAAGGTACTAAAGTGCACACGTATTTATGATCTCGACTGTAGGTACTAGAAGAGGCATAAAATCGTCAATATACTAATACAAAATTGGTGGGAAAACCAGGAGATTGCAGAACCTCGTAAGGCACATGTCAAATTTCGTTCGAAAAAGAATCTTGTGTCGGCCAACTAAAATCAAAAATCTCTTTGACGAATGTTCTGTATTTAGGATGTTGGACCTTACGAGGATAAATACGTTGGTCAAGGGTACAATAATACGTTGGTCCCTTAGTGGTATTAATGTATGACTTCCGAATGGGACTTTTAAATCAGTCGGATAGACTACAGACGAAGTTACTACGACGAAAATACTCATTCATACGTTTCGTACCTTTAAATACCTACTAGCAGAAGTGTTCTGTTCTCTATACGATACAGCATCAAATTATTTCTAGTTACCAAGCATTATTTTAGTCTCTTAAGCAAAAAAGTAACAAAGACATCAAAAAGTCTTACATCTTTACAATATTAATTGCCTTCTTACCCCAAGATATTCGCACTAGAAAAACTAACAATACCGCATTGACATATCAAAATACAATAAAGAATCTGGCGCCGACAAAAGTCACTTTTTTAATAACGACAAAAAATAGCAATATATATTATATTATTATATTAAAGCACCCTAACGATGTTTTGATGATACAGTGGGCTTCCAAACAATAATGAAATGACATAAAAAAAACAACAAGGCAACAAAAAAGCCTGTGAATTAACAACGGCGCTAACTCGATTATTTGAATCGATTGAATCAAAGATGTGATTACTTCAAGAATTAATGTTGAAGTTCATTTGCATGTCATGATACAGCTCGATTTCCCCTTGCAATATTATGACAGTGACAAGTGTCAACCTAAGCGATAATAAGATCTCACAGAAACTTTTGTCAAAACTGGTAGAACACTTTCTTGGCTGACTACGGCTACTCGGGTGTATTTTTTTTCATACAGACCTCGTCATCAAGCGTTATGAAATATACTTCACAACCTATACTGTTATGAAATATGATTACCAAATATACAGGGTGAGTGCGGGGTCGTGATCCTAACTTAATTTTCTCAATTCGGTAAATGGTTGAGATTCTATTAGTATAGTGGTTTTTGAAACAGTTGAAGTTTAGTATTTTATTAAAATAATATAATGTTTCCTTTATTACAAAAATTATAGTTACCTCACGTTTTCACGTTGAAAACTTAAAACCTATAGTTTATAGGGTGACCATCCTCGTTCCCGAAAAAAATGAATACTCAATACTCAATACATTTATTGCATTCCACATTTGACAGATGTTATTGTACAATCATAGGTAAGGTATACTATACATGTTTATGATCTGTGGACCCTGTTGGGCGCAGCAACGATGGCAGAGAAAACAGAGGAGAGAAGAAATTGTCTTAACGCTTTTAAATCTATTAAGTTATGTTCCTAATGGTGTAGTGAGTTTTAACTTTGTTGCTACGCGACCCCGCAGTCACCCTGTTATTAAAAAAAACATATATAGGTTCTTATCACGGTCGAGCCGTTTCGCAGGAGTTCGACCACAAACAACGTGACACGAGATTTTTATACATATCGGTGTGAAGAACAGCGGGCCTAGTGGATAAAGCATACTGTCACTCTCGTTTTTATATACGTGTCAGAAAGTGACGGATGCTTTATCCACATTTTGTCACGCGATAAACGCAGCCATATTAGGCCCCCTACGGGCCTAGTGTGGCTGCGTCTATATCGCGTGTCAAATGTGGATAAAGCATCCGTCACTTTCTGACACGTGTACTTATTTACGTGTCAGAACGTGCAAAACGCAGCCATATTAGGCCCCCCAGATTGTCATAACCTTTATATTTAACACATATATGAAATGACTGAGTAAAAGTAATGAAGTTTATTCAGTAATTACATTAATTTCAAATCTACTCGTACCAGGGTACCAGCGCGTCCCAAGAGGAGGCCACTGCGGAGAAGCGCCGCAAGAAACTCAACCGTTAGCCTAGTCCTTTTTATCACTGTATCGTATTGTAAAACAGATTATTTTATCGATTCTCAATTGAATCAGTCAAAGGAAACATTACATCTAGTTGTTATAAAGTTTTAAAGTTCTTGGCAGCGTCGCTGGGAAAAGCGTTACACTTCACTTTGTGTTAGTTCAACGCAATTTTTAGAAATTTTATCTGTGGCAACAAAGACATCGTTTTTTTTTTTAGGTGCTTTGGCAAATTTCAGTCCCATAGTTCTTTAATCTACCTTGCCAATTAACTTATTTAAATAAATTATTATTAACTAGCGGCCCGCCCTCGCTTCGCTACGATTTATGGAGATTTCTGTAACACCCGTACATAATCTAAAATTTATTATACATAAAAACCTTCCTCTTGGATCACTCTATATGTTGATGAGAACCGCATTAAAATTAGAAGTTGCGTAGTTTGAAAGATCTAAGCGTACAGTCAACCAATTTGATTTCTAGGCCACTTTGGACTATGTTAAAGTGATGTTGTCAACCAAAACGTAAGAGACTCCCTATGATTTGGTTTACAACGTCACGTTGACAAAGTCCATAGTGGCCTAGGAATCAAATTGGTTGACTGTACATACGGAGGGACAGACGCCGGGAAGCGACTTTGTTTTATACTATGTAAAAAATTAAAGTAAATTTTAAGCGAGTAAAAAAAAATGTGTTGGAGTAAAATATATATATTGCGTAGCGAGCACGCAATGTTTTTTTAATTTTTTAATTTGAGAACTGTTAGTAAGCTATGTACTTTGCGTCCAAATCTTATTTATTTATTTATTTATTTTAAGAAACAAACAGTCGTTTACAAAAAAGCTTACAGACTATTGCTTAAAATTAGACCTGGAGTTTCCTTAAAGTACAATAAATACAGTCTGTGACCAACGAAGATCCAAAAAAAAAAGGAAATTAAGATATTTAGAAATTTGATAGATATTTTTAGTAGATATATGTTAACGAAAAGCATTTTTAAGAGCAATGATAGTGCAGTTAAATATATCAATGTTTTCAAGTTTTTTGTTGTCGTTAAATAGCTTGCAGACACGCCTCATGAATATATTTTGTGCATAACGTGTTCTCCGACGGGGAATAGAGAACAAATCTTTTTTTCGACATTGGCGCAGACGTCTACTTGGTACTCTAAAATGGATTTGATGAAGTAGTGAGGGGACATTTAATTTATTATTTAAAATTTTGTATAGCAAAACTGAATCCACACAGTCTCGGCGGTCACTGAGCGTTTGGAGTTTATGATGAGTCAGTGAATCCCTATAGCTAGTGTGAGCATATCCAGTTCTGAAATCGAGAGCTTTTACAAACCTTTTTTGTAAACTTTCTATTCTTTGAATATGAATAGCATGATAAGGTTTCCAAACAGCGCAGGCAAATTCAAGATTGCTGCGAACAAAACTGTTAAAAAGAATTTTGTAAGTGAGACTATTTTTGAATGGTTTTCCAACTCGCAAGATAAAACCAAGTTGCTTATATGCCTTTTTTAAAATATAATCAAAATGTGGTTTAAATGATAGCTTGAAGTCCATAATAATACCAAGGTCACGAATTTGTGTTACTCTACTAAGATGACTGTTACATAAGGTGTATTTAAAATTAAAGTTATGTTTTTTTTTTGAAAAATTAATTACAAAACATTTGTTTAAATTTAAAAATAACTTATTCTCTTTACAGAAAAGTTCAAAATTTACTAAATCTTCTTGCAATAAATAACAATCTTCGATAGAATTGATGGTTTTAAAAATTTTCGTATCATCTGCATAGAGCAACACGTTACAATTTTTAATATATTTGTCTATATCATTTATAAAAAGCGTAAACAATAGGGGACCTAGATGAGAGCCTTGGGGTACTCCGGAACTAATGGACTTGAATTGTGAGGTGTGACCAGATAGAACTACACATTGGCTTCGATTTTCAATATATGACTTGATCCAGCGGAACAGATCGCCATGTATACCTAGGCGCCAAAGCTTAAGAAGGAGCGTGTTGTGGCAGATTTTATCGAATGCCTTGGCGAAATCTGTGTACACGGCTTCTACAGAAGCACCTTCGTCCATCGCGACTAGGATCTCATTGCAAAAAGTCAATAAATTACTGTCCACCGAACGACCTCTGTAGAAGCCATGTTGATTAGGGCTAATGTGGTTTTTAAAAACTTCAGAAATTTGGTCTGTAACAATCATTTCGAAAATTTTATTAAATTGGCATAGTTTAGAAATAGGCCTGTATTGCTCAATGTCCCGACTAACTGAGCCTTTGGGGATAGGAGTGACAAAAGCCCTTTTCCAAATGTCTGGAACGCAGCCATTTTTGATGGATTTTTTAAAAAGGATAGTAAGTGGAGACGCTAAATTTGAAGAGCATTTTTTAATAAAATAAGGATGAATACCATCAGGACCTGCACCTTTGTTAACATTAATTTTATTTAATAACTTAAGCACTGTGGCACGGCTGATTTCTATATTACTAATATCGATTAAAGGTTCACAAGGTGGTGTTAAACTGCTAAAGTCAAAAGGTATGTTATCAGATTTCTCAAATACAGAGTGAAAGTGAAGGTTAAGAAGGTTACATATTTCTGCTCCATCAGAAGTAGTGCGATCTTTATAATTCATTGTTTGCATTAATTTATTTTTTGAGGATTTAGATTTTATATATGACCAGAAATAATTTGGATTTGATTCGATTTTTTGTTCCGTATAAGATATATAACTATTGTAACATTGTAATATTTCTTTCTTTAGACAGTAATGACAACTTTTCCGGTCATTTTTGTGAATAATAACTTAACAACTTAGTGTTTAAACTCATTAAGCGCACGCGGTCGAAGCCACAGGCAACAGCTAGTGCGTTTTATAAAAACAATAATAATTATCTCAGTTTCTGGCAAAACAATTATCAGATTCGCACCATTTCTTACTTAGTTCGAGCTACACTCTCGATAGGAGCAAAAAGTTTACGTTTTTCTTGTCAATGATTATGTTTCTATTCCTTATATAGAAGTGCTAAAAGTAAAGCATAAATATCGCTAGTGTGCAGTTATTTACTTTTTACTCGTTTTCTATCCAAGTGTGAAAGCGAGAAAAAAAACGATAGTCGATATATCAACAAAATAGCTGTTGACGTTAGAAAAAATAACATGCAATTGATTTAAAGGAATTATTTGTTTCATTCGATGAAAGAATAGCCAATGTTAAATACAAAGTTGTGTGAAATAAATACATTATTCATCAAGAAACTCTTGTTTACCATAATAAACAATTAATTGTTTATATTGTTACACAAGTAAACACTTTTACTGAGTCATTCGATTTCATATTTGTTTTTTTTGTGGCATAGAGAAGACAAACGAGTACACAGCCCACCTGATGGTAAGTGGAAACTGTGACCCATAGACATTCGCATTCACAAGACTGCAGTGCAATCCTAAGACTGCAAATGCGTTGCCAACCCTGAGGACTAAGATGGAATGCCTCTATGCTAGTCATTTCACCGGCTGTCTTATCCCCAAACCGGAACACAACAAAGCGAACACTGCTGTTTGGCGGTAGGTTAATGGATAAGATGGTGATAGCGATCCGGACGGACCCTGCACAAGGTCTTACCACAAAATAAATAAAAATATTGGGTAAATATTGTGCAAATTTAATAAAAAAAACATAGTTTTATTAAAACAGAGGCATTTCATCTCAGTCTGAGGTTGGCAACGCATATGCGTTAAGATTGTAGTCTTGAGATCCCATTTAACGTCATCTTCGTTTGTTTTCTCCATACTATAAAAAAAAACAGCTACTTCTTTTAATCTGTTCCAACCAGTCCTAAATGTTATAGTGAAGTTGTTTATTTTAATAATTAACATGATGTTTGATAATATTGGGTATTAAACGCCATTTTAACCCCATGACCTTGATAAAAGTTTGTCCTCTTTCGGTAAATACATCCACCATATTGTCAACGTCATCATATTGTCAACGATTTGATAGTTCTTATTTACTTGACAGATGGCGGTTTTACCAAAAAACCTTCCGTGGAAATTTATCTAAGTGCTTAATTGATGGTGAAAACGTCTTAAAAATGAGTGCAGTAGTTTTTGAGATCATCGTGGACATATAGACCGACAGACGTGGCGGTGGACTTTTTTATAATATGTAGTGATTACAATTAAACCTAAGCTAAGGCAATTTTGTAGCTAAGCGAGTCAATTGCTTACTTGGCTAAATTAGGTGTCCTCAATAGCCTAAATATTTTAAAAATTAGGATTTGTTTCTCACGAATTGTCCTTCGAACCGCATTTTAAATTTAAATAAGAAATCCTTTTTTAATGACCACATTAGCGGAACCCTTGCTTTTCTCAAGCGACAAAACGAAACTAAATTCGTTTCACCAAATATACGAAATAATTAATCAAAGTATCTCCTTAATACGTTCAAGTATGCCGATACATTTACGTAATCTGTCATCCCTAACTTATCCCTAAGCACACAATGCGAAATAGACCCTATGCTTTGTAAAATAAGATTCGAATTTTTTTTAAACCCTAACGACTTTAATGCAAATGAAATTAAAACGTATTCTACTAATATTAAGGTTCACATTAGAATAGTAACGTGGTTTTAAACTAGGGTTGTCCGCAAACTATTTTGCATACTTTTGCGACGCTGCGGGTGTCGGAATTCCATTGAATCGAGCACTTAACGCATTCTCTGCCTCTAACTGGAATTTGTACGTAACTGTGACACCTAAGCGTGTCATTGGCACTGAATGATTTGAGAAAATAAAAGGGTGACAAAATAACTTGGCAGTTCGCGAATTTTAATTTGTTCCTTATTCCCTGAAAATAAAGTTTAAGTTTTGATGATTTAATGGTAAAAATGATATGGTTTTTCAGCGGTAATGACGCGCTTAGAATAGTTAAACAGGTTTTGTCTATTTAGTATACGATACGCATCTTTTTTAACGCAAAAAAATGATCTAGTTATACGTATGCAAATTTAAAACACGTGGGAAAAAATCAACGGTCCCGAAAAAAAAACCGCAACTATTATTTTTGTCGTAGTGAGATCACAAAAATGTTTCAGCCACATTTTTTCCGCCATTGGTCTGTTGCAAAAAAGGTAATTTTTTTTTAATGTTTCCCTATTCTCTGACACTGCGCATTACGTCATAAAACAAGTACGCTGGGCCGAGATTCCGAGCAGTAAAAACCATATCATCGTCGACTTGTGGGGTTATTATGACGTATCTGTGCAATTAATTTAACGCTGAGAGAAAAGGACAGAGTTATGTAACTTCTATAGCTCCGTCCTTTACGCTCACTGTAAAATGAACTGCATAGCCATGTCATAATAACCCCCCTGTTCTGGCATTGTCAACGTTTTGATAGCTCTTATTTCATCATCACCATCATCATACGCAAGACGTCCACTGCTGGACAGATGCCTTCCTCAAGGTTTTCCACAACGATTGGTCCTCTGCTGCTGTCATCCAGTGGTTGCCCGCGAGGGCGATGGATAGAGCTATGGTGGATGTCTCTTTGCCGAAAAAGGAATGAGGAGATCCGCAAGAGAACTCAAGTAACGAATATAGCTCACAGTAAGTGGCACTGGGCGGAGCACATTGCTTGTAGAACCGATGGCCGTTGGAGCGGGAAAGTTCTAGCTCTTATTTATTTGACAGTAATGGCGGCTGAGTTAAACACAAGACTATACTTAACAGGTCAAAAATAATATAGTATTTACCGCCTAGACTATAGGCCTAGTATACTCCTTTGCAAGGACAATCAGTCAAAGCTGAAAAACTTAACGTGACCAGAACGTTAGCAATGTGCGTAATTCATATGGTTAGTTGATCCTAAGCTATTTCAATGTAGTAGTCCTACGGATCAAGTTAGTTAAGTCGGTTGAGCTCGTTTGCGTTTGCTGCTTTAAGGATAAACGCCACAGGTCTTTACCAGCTTACTTCTAACATACTACAATACGCAATTAGGGCACTTTCATTCGGCCACATTTAAATCTGCCAAATAAGAAAGTGAAATGACAATAAATCATCACTAGTGATCGTTATCAACGTCCACTTTTGGTAGCAAAGGGTATGGTTGGCAGAAAAAACAAAAACATTTGGTTGTTTACTTTTGATCTTAACCATAAAATAAATACTTACCTTCTAAAGATTACACCTCTAGATATAAATCCTTACGGTACAAAACCTTTTCCGCCCTAATATATTTTTAAAACAGTGTACGTCAAATGACATAAAATGTCATCAAAATATAACTGTAGTTGAAAATCTAATTACACTACGCGACGTGTTTATCTAATTAAACCAATGCATATCGTATCTAGAGTGGATATTCAAGTATTTTAGTGGAGTCCTCATAAAGTGCACGTATGATCACAGTATTTACATTGACAGCATGGATTTGACACAATACCCGTATTTTTATTACGACGGATAAAGCCACTCGATGTACTGTTTGTAATATCAATATTAAAAGGAAAAAGCACAATATAAACACTGAATAGTGTGCAATATTTTAAAGACAAATTTCCTTTTTGTGACTTCTGTTAACGTAGAAAGGTCATTTAGCTATTTAAAATGGGTTTTTTCCAATCGACGTGAACGACTGACAGCCAAATCTGTTGAACAAATTTTAGTCATTTATTCACTATAATTTGGATTTGTTGTTATAAATATGTATATAAATCTCATAATTTGTAAAATATATAATATACTTCGTTGTTTGTTTTTTTTGTCAACCATACTTTGCTACCATTACAGGACGTTGATAACGATCACTGGTTATAAGTCCTTAGAACCTCCAAAACGGTTCCCAAAATCTAGAATAAGTACCAGGCGACCATAACCATACAGACATACGCAATTAGGGCACTTTCATTCGGCCACATTTAAATCTGCCAAATAAGAAAGTGAAATGACAATAAATCATCACCCTACTTAATACGTTATAAGTCCTGAAAACCTCTAAAACGGTCCCTGAAATCTAGAAAAAGTACCAGGCGACCATAACCATACAGGCTATAAGGCTTGCATGGGAAAACTACAAGAGTACTCACATCGACACCGCCGTTGTTCCACGGAGGTAGGGCATAATGGGAGGGGTCGTGGTGCCCCCCTCCCATGTGCTCCGCCATCACGGACATCCAGTGCACTAGGCCCTGCGCCCCGCCGCCGCCTGACGTGCCTGGAACAAGCAAACCAGTCAGGTACCACCAATGCCTTTGGTTTATGTGTCCCTGGTAGTATGATTCTGAATGCTAGGATTGTGGACTGTGCAATCAGATCAGCACAATGGACCCTGACCCACCATAGAAGTGTGTTACAGTGACGTTATGATTCAAGTCGTCAGAAGTGTTAGAAGTGTTTTATAACCGTATACCGTTCTATGGTGGTTCAGGGTTCCAATGGGCTGATAGTACCTATATTCACCAGTTTGTGAAGGGATGATATTTCTATTATTTCTTCAAATCTTGACACTACCAGGTGGCCTGAAGGTATGCAGGTGGTGTGGGCCAGGTGCCATCTCTTCTAAGCTATGCTAGTGATACCACGAACTAGTAGTACCTTAGGGTAGGGAAGGGTATTAGGGTAACCATTCGCCAATAGTTGACTTAGGAGTCCTTGTTGGTTTTGCCTCGTGTGGTTCACACGAAGTTGACAAAGTATCCTTACCCAAGCTAGGGTTGTTTGTTTCCCTTCAGGTAATCACTCTGTCACTTGATACATACTGTCAGTTTCTACCTCACAAGTTGAGATAGGCTCTTTTTGTCTAAGCTCAACAGAATGATGTGCTTCGTTGCTTTCTTTCTGACAACAGGGTTCTGGGACAGCGAGTGGTGCATCCTTTGATTCAGATAAATGGCGGCATACTGTTCCACTTGGATACTGATGAAACTTCCTGCCTGAAGATGTCAGCTCTCTCCTCTAAGACAGCTGACTACTCTTGCCTATTAAATTCAGGATTCTCACTCACCTGTTGGCACGGCGGCGGGCTGGGCGGCTGCTTGCTCCTGCCCCCCTCCACTCCACACAAACGCTGACGACGCGCCTGCCTTCTGGAACAATAACATCATGTTAATTCATTACTGTAAAGACAATGGAACAACAACATGGTTGGTAAAACCAAATATGGCATAGAGAAGGCAACGATGGCGGTGATGGGATCTGAGGCCAGAGAATATCACATCAGCAATCCTGATACTATATAAAATCATAAGAATACGTTGTTTACCCTGAGGACTAGATGGTATAGGGTGGTAGACCCCTACGTTAGTTACTTTGCAGTGCTATGGTTATACACAACAATACTAACACCACCACCACCACCACCACCACTTGGGTCCTTATACAACTAACGTTGAAGAAAATATGGAGTTGGCAGACCCAAGACGTCATGGCCACATAGCAAATGGTCTACAGTCGATTCCATTATCGTAGAGCTGGTGAGAGTGAGACAGTTTTATGCAGAGTTAACTACCAACAACCAGTGGAGGAGAGGAATTTGAAGTAGATACAGAACAGGATTCAGTGTTTTTACTTCACTTGGTCTGTTGTTGGGTTGTCTATGTGCTGACCAGCCAGGTGAGATTCTTGTTGGCCACATCACAATTTATCAAGACAATTTAAGATGAGGAATCGTATCTACAAAGAAGTTGAAATAAAGATAAAGAATAGTGAAGTCTGCAAGAATGACGTCATAAAAATATTAATTACGTTTACCTGAATAAAGTTTTAGGAGAAGTCGAAAGAGTTAGAAGTACGAGTAGTTTGCTAGTCACGGTAAAGATGTCAAAACAACTTTTTTTGGATTTAGGTATTGTCAGTCTTCCTTGTTTTCTTATTACAATTTTAACACAATACAGTTTGCAATTGTTATTTACAGAAATACCACTTCAGTGCGACCTACTAGCATCAGCCTCACTATTTGACCTTAATAATAATCCACTGTCGAGCAAAAATAACGGACTATTTTAGAACTACTTTAACACAAAGCGGCCCAATATTCTCTCTCGTGAGTGCAGGTAGAGTATTTATACTTTGAAAGCTGATTTGAAACTGGAACAAAGGTTGGCTTTATCTGTCTCGTCTATAAAATTAGACTGTAAATCGAGTGGTGACATAATTAGTCACGTAATTTTCTCGTAGAACGTATGCCAACCTTTTCGCAAATACCTAGTTGACTAAATATGCACAGCGGGTATCCGATATTCATACAAAAAGAAGTTGATAGCGAGGCTTTATCTCTTGATATATTAAGTTAATACAATTTGGGATTGGACTGAACATGTTAAAAAGAAAACACGTCTTTTTTTCTAGCACGTCTTAAAATTATGACGTAGCAAAACAGAGATGAAGTTGAAGAAGCCATCAAAACTTGATAAATTCACGAACCCTAAAACGATTCCCATAGCTTTGCTTTATTTGTAGTAAAGTTTATTTATTTACATCATTCAATGATGAAAAAAATTGTTTACTATTTAAATTACCTCATCAGGAGACTCAGTAGTTCTGTCCACATTGTTGTCGTCATCCGAGACCTCCAGACCAAAACCGTTAGAAAACAACAGGTTCCTCGGATACAAAGAGTAACATTCAGCAACATTTCTCCTCCTCTTGCCAAGATTTGCGAGGAAATTCTTATACAACTGAGTGGGCAGCAGGAACGGTGACCGAGGATTTTGGAAACCATCTTTGAACGCGAAATTTTGGTTTCTAAACGCATTCGCAAAGTCAAATTCAGGTAGGAACTCTTTCTTAATAAAATCTGCTACTGGGTGCAGAGAAAACGCATTCTCAGTGTAATCCAAAGCAGTATCATTAACGTCTTCACTAGGACCATTGTTTTCAAGGTCACTTGACTCAGAATGAGCATCGCTCGAGTTATTATCTATTTGATCCATTTTTGTGTTATCTTCACCGTTGTATTCTTCAAACTCCGTCTTCATCGGTAAATTCATTGGATTTTTTATAAACACGTTTGAACTCGAAATTGTCACGGACATTATTTTCTTGAATAACTTTTGGTTGAACACTTATTCTAATATAATTATCACTTTACACTACTTTATATATTGAAGGAAAAATAATTATATCTTCATAATTAAAGTTATGTAGGTATTTATAGGAACTATCGTTGGGTTAGGAGATGCTGGACCTGGAAAATGTTCGTATGTTTTATTAACAGTACTCATTTTTTTTCTAAGAACTTCACCAGTTTCGTGCGTTTTTTTTCGTTTTATTGTAGTCTTTATGATTGAAAATTCATTTTAGATTTATTTCATGGTTTTGATGTAATGTTTTGTTCTTATTGGATTTAATTACTTTCAACTGAAGACAATAATTTTTTGATCCTATCGTCCCTTATTAGAAATTTTAAATAAGGTATTCTTACAAGTTTTTGTCAACGTAATGATTTTGTTACGCTATTAAATTTTACAACTTTTTCTAGTAAACCTCACGTGTCAAATACCTGCCGACCTGATATTTACGCTTCATACATGCATATCATACTCTCATGCATATTACTTGTCTCCATACCACTACGTAGTAAGATTGTGATTAAATCTATTTTAAATGTCTATTATGATATGGTTAACCGTAAGAATATAGCTGACAGTACTGACTAATTAAAACACAGCTAAGCTAAAACTGGTTAAGTTAGTAACAAGGTTTGGACAATAACTTTACATAAGTAGTTAAAACACCCACATATTTGAAGTTTTATAGAAGATAATATAGTTTGTATAGAGGTATGGTAATTTTTCTATTAATTTAATGAAACTAACTATAATATAATAATATGGTTGCTTTATGTGAGTTTTCTTTAACACTTGTTCATAAACCAGAATAATACGCATGAAAACCTTCCGCTAAAAAATCTCTGTCTGACGGAGAAAACCGCATCAAAATCCATTGCGTAGTTTATAAGGAGTTAGCGAATGTATAGACAGGCAGTCGCGGAAAGCGACATTGTTTTATAAGTACGATGTGTGTAAAGAAAGATAAAGATAAAGATAAAGAAGAAGATAAAGGTAACGAAATTCCCTGTCTTATACTTTCAGACATTCCTTTAGCTCACTCTGTATATTTAAGTTATCGTAGACTGTTGTCGTAAAAAGAAAATGGCAATAGCGACTGGACGGGTGATAAAATTAAAATCGATAAAGTGGGACGACTGTTCTGGATCTAGGTCGCCCAGTAAAAATATTTTTGTTGAGTTACATGCGGGACAGTTGGAAGCTGAACTACAAGGTAGCGCAAAGGTTGAAATGTATTGGGAAGTATTTCGAATAGGTCACGAGATTATGAAAGTTTAGGGAGAAAAATATAGTGAACTGTAGATTGATCAGAATATGTGGTGCAGTTTACCACTTTATTTATGGCGGCTTATAAGTATAAGAGAAAGATATGATTAAATGATTTAGGTTTAATTTTCTAATAAGACAACTCGGATGTGAAGTATTTTAACTAAAAGTTTTTTTCTTGTTTTAGCTAGAACCATACCTTATACCAAAGTACACACACACACAATTTTTACAGAAAGAAAACTAAAGAAATGTTGCCATGAGCCGACAATATATTTTTTTTCGCTAAGGGACAAATGAACTTTCCTCTAATCCTAACTTGTTTTCTGTGGGAGTTTGTCCTAAAAGATAAAAGAAAACTAGGTTAATGAAATTTCTTTAATCATAGGAAAGACGCTTTTTAGCCTTAATTTATTAACAGACCCTCTAATTGGAACAAAATAAATTAAATCTATTTAGATTTGAAATTATATTTCTTATTAGATTTATTATATACCACTTTGTAAAAAAAATAACATGTATTACCTACTTATTGCAACCGATGAAGTATAAATACGCAAGGATAATTTTTATACGCAAAAGTGGTCAAAAAAAACGTTATTAACAACCATTTAGTTCGACAGTTAAATTATTAATGCCAGACACGCAAGATACTTGATATTAATATAAACGCGTAAAACTCACTTACTGATTAAATAATTAGGGACGAAAAGTATATAAGTAAGAATGTATGAATTTTTAGAAAAGGCTCGGAGTGGAGTTAAGCGATGAGCTTGCAACCTGTCACTAATACACTGGTAACCTTATAGCCTGATTGTGTGAAGTGGTGACAGAATTTTAACAAGCTGATTTAAGAGTTGTTGGTAGTTCTATAGCTCTGCTTACCCCACTCTCGGATTGAAGGCGTAAGATTATGTATGTGTATGTATGTGTACTCCCTGGAAGGCTCAAACACTTCCCAAACTTTTTTTTTGTAAATCGATTCAGATGTTTAACCGTGGAATCGCAAACAATGAGGACGTATGTATGTATGTATGAATGTATGTATGTATGTATATATGTATGTACGTATGTATGTATGTATGTATGTATATATGTATGTATGTATGTATGTATGTATGTATGTATGTATGTATGTATGTATGTATGTATGTGTGTGTGTATGTATGTATGTATGTATGTATGTATGTATGTATGTATGTATGTATGTATGACCATTTTATTGGTACGCTCTGCAGCCAAAACAGCTCGAAGGATTTTCATATGAGGTGTCGTTAGATTACGTTAGTAAAATATTGCTATTAAGTTTAAAAACTTGCTTTTAATTTAAAATAACACCCTTAGGTTGAATTTTGTTTGCACATCATAAAAGTTAACTGTTTAACTGTTTTTTTTAAAGCAAGCACCATCCTCGACTTGTTTTTGTTTGGCCACTTGACTCATAAAGAATGACTTGAGGCATTAAGTCCACCATGTAATTGTGCAAAAAAAACGTAAAAGTTATGTAAAAGTTTTGAGACCAATTATTTTGTACTTTGTTACTTTATCGTCATGTTTGAAGTACTGCACTAATTCGTCAAAGGCGTGAAAGCGACAAGGTACCAAATGCAGCTACTAAAGCGGACTGTTTCTCGGAGCAAGTTTACGTAACGGGCTATTCTATCACGAAAATTGTAAAAGCTATGTTTTGTGCACTGTAAATCGAAAGGATAGAAAGAAGGCGCGTTTGGCTTTTCACAGGGTTCTAATTCCGACAATAATGTTTGGCAGTGAAACTTGGGTAGGTACCTATGGCAAAAGAAACATAAAAGAAGAGTTAATGCAGTAGAGATGAGAGTGTTGAGAAGTATGTTTTTTTTTTGATGGCATAGAAAAGACAAACGAGCACACAGGCCACCTGATGGTAAGTGGAAACTGTGACCCATGGACATTCGCATTCACAAGACTGCAATGCAATCCTAAGACTGCAAATGCGTTGCCAACCCTGAGGACTAAGATGGAATGCCTCTATGCTAGTCATTTCACCGGCTGTCTTATCCCCAAACCGGAACACAACAACGCGAACACTGCTGTTTGGTGGTAGGTTAATGGATAAGATGGTGGTAGCGACCCGGACGGACCCTGCGCAAGGTCCTACCACCCGCAAAACGAATGTGTAATAAGGGGACGTTCTAGTTTAAAATTTGTAGTGACATGGATTAATAAAGGCATGCCTTTATTGAAGTGGTTTGTTCATGAGAATGGATAAAGTGAGATTATAAAACACTAGCGACCCGCCCTCGCTTCGCTTCGGTTTATGTGAGTATGATATACAGGGTGGGGCCTGTAACTAAAGCAAAAAATTAAAACGTAGATTCTACTCCTCAAACTAGACATCTTATGTTTAGCAACTTTTTAAAATCATAAAGTTTTTAGATTGTTCTTTTTTCAAACAAAGTAAATAGTATTTTCAATGTAATTAAAACTCCGTCTAATTGACATCGCCTGTCAGTCTAGTCACTCTACAGATATAATCAATTTCATAGTGCATTGCGTGTTCGAATTAACTTTAAAATGTAATAAAATTCAAACCGCAAGTTTTTTTTCAAAGTCGTCAAACAAACGTTGCGTAGTTTGAGGAGAAGAATGTACATTTTTAATTTTTGCTCTAGTTACAGGCCCCACCGTGTATAGCCTATAGCCTTCCTCGATAAATAAACTATCTAATACTGAAATATTTTTTCAAATCGGAACAGTAGTTCCTGAGATTAGCGCGTTCAAACGAACAAACGAACAAACGAACAAACGAACTCTTCAGCTTTAGAGAATAACTCTAATATGAATAATGCAAAATAACATAAAAAAACTAATTTGCAACCCAGTAACCTTTTAGGATCGCTAGGACAGTCACTAGCAATAATATACGATTCAACATTGGACTCAAAACTATCTGACACGTCCTTATTATTGGAGGCATAAGAGCGCGTCAGATATTTTTAGCGCAGTGTTGGATAATATACTAATGCTGCTGACTGTACCAAAAACTAACATAAAGCAACTTCCTATTTTGGAAATTCTCTAAAGTATTCTGAGCCGACTGAAACCTATAACACGTCGGTAATATGGAGGGAATCTACTAGCGCTGGATAGAAGCGCCACACGAAACTCTAGCAGTTATTTTATTATTTCTAAGTAAGTATAGTGGTAGTAACTTGTAGTATACTTAAATGTAAGTACTATTACAAGGTAGTAAAGTAACGGAGTCGGTAGGTAATAAGATCACGGCTGTTTTATAAGTATACTAGCTAGACTAGTCTGTACTTCTTAGAATGGTTTTTAATAACACGATTTTGCCCGAGAATTCCCAATTTCATACCTGAATTATCTAATAAGTAGGTACATTTTTTTTTATTCTTATAAGAAGTTAATCGAACTAGATCGTTTAAAACTTAAACAACGGATAAACATTTTGTGAAAACACAACTAGTATTTTGTACTCTAATAGGAATTAAATAAGATTTTATGTTAGTTATTAAAGACTGATGAAAATTTGGATCTCTGAATATTGTTGAATAGATTTGTATGAAATTGGGCATACAAGTAGTCTTATTTTCACATATTCATGAATAATTGTTTTTTTTTTCAAGATCATAGCAAGTGGAAAGAAGCGGTCTCTTTACCCCTTTGGAAAACAGGCGTGATTTAATGTAGGTATGTATGTATGTATGTAAAATAATTAAGAAAAATGGTATCTTGTTTATAAGACGTTTAAAATTTAGGATGTTGATCAACTTACCCCGAAAACCGAGAATAATAAAAAAAGAATAAGAGAAAATAAGAAAATAAATGTAACAGTTTGTAATTTTTAAAATTAGTTAAATGTTCATCATACCGGTATTTCATAAAAAAAAATTTACACATACCAGGAACTGTGAACTTTTGTTGTATTTAACCTTTTTATTAACAAACTCAAAATAAGACAAAATTACTCATGCAAAAATTTGAAAACCATAAAAAGGTACCTTACCAGTATCACTGGCAAGAAAAAAGCGAAATTAATAGAACACACCAAATTAAGCAAAAATTATGCTAAGCTCTGTACTCCATATGGATAAAGAATACAATTTTCATAAATTTAACAACAGGATTAATTATGCACATTAAAACGTTTAATGATAGGATATAAAGAAAACTAATTTTCCGTCTTTACTCGAAACAAATTTACTTAAATATGAATATTGAATAAACAAGCGTAACGTTACACTGTATCGCTTTAATTAAGCTAATCATCCACTTAAAACCCAAATTTGAATTAATAACTCAAATTGACGCAAGACTCAGCCAAATATTAACATTTCACTTTTATCAAAGCATAATCTAAACGCTTAAAACCGTTAAATTAAATCACGCGAACGTGTCATTGTCACGCACACACACACAACCGCGCACTCATTAACACATTTACATCACTAATGCAACACCAACACGAGTCTCATTTAGCCGTACTATCAGAAGTTTCAATTACTTTTAATCCTAAACAAAACGCCGCTTTTTGGCGCCAACACTTTTTTTTAATTTACTTTCGCGCGTTTTGTTCTTTTTAATTTACGTTTCTACGCCGCGAAACGGGTGAAGAATTTCTTTTGAATTTCGAACGACAGCGTGGCTGATCGATTAGCGTTTTTTAACGTTCGAATTTTAATTTAAGCTTTTTATGGGCACGTTTTGGATTTTAAAACGGTTTTTTAGTTTTTAGTGAACGGCTAGATGTCTTTACCGCGAGGTATTCGCTATGAAACTCTTCCCGAGAGGTTGGTGCAAGGAAAAGCATTTTCGCAACACATAGAAGGTTTTCTTCAGGTCCCTGCGAGTGTGGGTGTTCACGTATATCCACACGTGATTGTGTGTCGAGACGGCCGCTGTACGGCGCTTGTGTGGGTGAATAATCCATCTGTGTGCGTATTTTATGACTCTGAGTGCATCCCTTTCGAACTGCATGCGATTTATATGTGTGCGGTTTATTTTTTTTCTAAACGCCGCTATTCCATGTGTACGTTGGTAAAATTTTCATGTATGGGTGCACTGTTTTTTTAAGCAGCGCGCAGGATTTTGGGGCTTATGTTGTAGAGTTTGAGATTATTTTCGAGTGTATGTTGGAAATGTATTTTTCAGTTTTATATCGGCGATATGAGAATCGTGGATAGCAAAGAAAACGCAAGAGAAGTAAAAAAATGCATCGTACGTTTTCAGGTAGACACATTTTTCTTCAACCTCTTTTATACATGTTATGTGTGTGTGTGTATGCATCTTGGGGGGGTGGGTGCTATTAAAAGGGTGGGGGGTGGACATATAAAAATGATAACGCATCGCAAGACAGCTTTTATGGTTTTTCTTTATTTTTTAAAGGTTTTTTATAGGACGAAGTAAGCTCTTGAAAATATAGTTCGTGTTTGGAGAACGTTCGGCGTTCAATTTACGTTGGAATAATATTGAGATACTGACAGATGTTACAATTTTATTGGACTGTGTTTTTTTAGTGTAACTATAATTTTTCAGCTGGCATTGGAATTATTTTAAGTAGTACTTTTTTTTTTTTAAATGAAGTACTTACTAGGAATAGAAATCCCAACTAATATAATAATTGTGAACATAAATTTGTTGGTCTGTATGTTGTTATGCTCTCTCACTCTTAACTACTAAAGGATTTTGATAAACTATGGTATTATAATAGTTTTTAAGCCCGAATGATACAGTTGCCAGACTGACTTCATTCTAAATAAGCTCTTACATCGCTAAGAATAAGTTCGTTTTTGTTATAGTAAAATTATTTCGCAAAATAGCGTACAGCAAGAGTTTACCAATTTAACCATTACACTTTGACCTCTAGATTAATTGCAAGTATTGTAAATAAAAGATTAAGTTTTGCTGGTTAGTTGTACAGAACCAGAGTTTTTGAGCTCTCATTGCATAAAGTTGCTATACGTTCAGGGGTCAAAGGTGTTGTTAGGTGCACTGTATACGATAATAAAGTCACAGATAATATTATTATTACTTTTGTTGCTGATTACGATTGCATTTATAAACAAGTACGTTTGTTTTAAAAATATTATAATTGTGAAAGTGTTTGTCGCGTTTTTACAGATTAACGCCTAAACTGACCAGTAAAACTGGGTATATTTTTTTTATATTTTTTGTTGTAATTCGTATTTCTTATATCTTTTAAATAAATTTATACACTTTCCTACTCGATGCACAATCTTTCACTTAACTCAACCTTTCCAATAAAGTGCATACATAAATACATCAGAGTTGAATATAATACGATAACATTGTCAAAAGGCTCAAAAGCAATATGGCTTTGCTGAGTAGAGTGAACCACCAGCACCTACTCTGCCCTTCTTAGAGAAAAGGGCGTTTGTCTGATAGAAACGCGTATGTATTATTAACCTTATTTCTTGTAGTGGTGAGTTCAATTTACTTAGACCATCAAATTGCGCATGCGTCCTTTATAGCAGGGCAGTTACTGCTATTCATCAATATGTATGAATATCAATCACCTGTTATTAATCCTATTAGTTGATAAATAATCGATTGTTAACCAATTTCCTCGCTTTTTAGAATCGACTATAATCGATAACAATCGTTTTCCAATCGGTATTCGTCGATTAGCCAAAGTTACCAATCGATTTAATTAACAGTGTTAGGTAGGCTTAAGTGTATTAATTCATGGAAGTAATCGATTATAAAAACCTGAAATAAGATATGGAACTGTCATAGACCATGTTTACGACTATTTCAACCCCTGAAATAAAGAGAGGGGAGATTTACCGTGTATGTCTTTGTACTTCTGCCCTCCTAAATAATCAACGCATGCGTAATTTCAGGGTCAAAGTAAATTGAACCCCCATGTTAAGAAATAAGATCACTATACGCGGTTCTATGTGGTTGGTAGACGTGTGTGTCTGTCAGTAGAACCGTAGCTCCCCAACGGATGGAATGATTTGGACACTTTTTTTTTAATGAATTATTTTTCATGAAAATTAATTATAAATCGCCTATTTTTTATCTATTTTAAAAGCTTTTGTTTATTTAATTTGTATATATAAGTATGTACGAATGTGTACGGGTCAAATCTTGCAAGTTAAAGGAGGATGGTCAAATTGGCCTATTGACCAATAAGGACAAGCGATATGTCCCCGTATAGGTGATTCTAAGTTGTAAAACTATTAATAAGGCAGGTGGTTCGAAATCTTTGTGTGACAAAAGTTATCGCCATGCAAAGACAGCGGTTTTTCAAAGTAATTATGCTAAAGTCGTCTATGTAGGCGTCTCGATGTTCCAGATTTTTTAATATTTCACACAGTGATTTAAGATTTCCCGCCGTACAAAAAGTTTTAGAGTATGAAAAAACCTTTCAAATGACATATGGCTTGTCATTATTGGTTTTTAGGCCAGAGTCCATAATTATGAATCTGGGCATCCTCCTTTGACCTGGGTTCCGATGAAGCTGAAAATTTGCATAAGTACATGACAATGTGGAAATTGGATGACAATGCAAAACTATTATGACATGTAGCTGAGCTGATGATGGAGTCGGGAGGCCGCGACAGGATCTTCGCTCCGTGTTGGAACTCATTGGTTTGGTCTAGATGACCTTATGACTCTGCAAAAACTGTACAGTCCGCAAAGAAAGCTCGTCCCAAAAATGTAAATCTTGACAGAAACTTATTTTATGGTTATAGGTTAAGTATTCGTTATTTCTTTCATCTTTAAAAATCTTCGAAGTATTATAAAAATACAAAAAGTATGCCCCGGGTGAGGATCGAACTCACGACCTTAAGATTATGAGACTTACGCGCTGCCTACTGCGCTACCGAGGCTATGAATAAGCTGGCGAAATTAGATACCAGTTACTAAAATGAAGATGAACTCCTCAATAATAGTCTGATATGACATTTTCCAGAATTATTTTCAGCGCGTGCATTTTCAATTTGGCAGCATGGCTTCTGTCGATAAGATCGAACGTATAAGGCTACTTAATTGAAAATGCACGCGCTGAAATGTGTTTTGTTCGCTCCGACGGGACTACTTAAACTCGCCGTGATTTCGCTCGTCCCTCCGACCGTCCGTTGTTTTTAAGAGAATAACACCCCAGCTTTTGTAAGAAGTCTCTTAAGAAAAGAAACGTAGTACTTGTGTTCATGTATATTCATTCTTCATAGCTATTGTGCCAGCAAAGCTTTTATTCCTTTAAAGTTAAACTCTTTTCCCAACAAAACATAACTTATTATATCTCCGACAAGAAAATCCTGTCTTCATACAATACCCAGGACAATTTTCTAGACGAAAAAGTATAAAAAACACATAAAAAAGCAACGAAACCAAGCAAGAAGGTATGTACGTGAGATATAGGAAAAATATAAAATACGGCGAATAAAAAATAATATGGGAGCAACAAAAATAATTCTCAAGACGGTGTGCTCAGGTGCGTGTGTGTGTGCGGGCTAGGGGAAGGGGTGGAGACTTCCTTTAAGAAATAATTTGGAGTAGTGAAAAAATGCACATTTTCTTGCTGTATGTGAGTAATAAAAAATAGTTTACCCATGTTTTATTCTAGTTTACACTCATTTCATGGACACTTCCATTTCACAGAATTTTCGTTTCATAGAAAACGATTCTCTGCTGCGTCTGTGTTGATTTCAGTTTATTTTCTGATGGTTACAAGTCTAAATCAAAACAAGTTCAGCAGTAAATAGTTTTCTATGAAACGAAAATTCTGTGAAGTGATAGTGTCTATGAAATGAGTGTCTATAAAAGAAAGGGCACGCAATGAAAATATATACATAGTTAACAAACATAAATGTATAGTTGAAGTGCTAGTTGGTAGTGATCCTGCCTACGAAGCTACTGGTCCCGGGATCAAATCCCGGTAAGGGCAGATTTTGTGTGATAAGTAGGTAGTCCTCGTGGTAGCTTCTTCTTCTACATTCAAAGTTATCTTAGTCCTTAGGGTTGTTGGCAACGCATTTGTGGTGTTAAGATCGCAGTCTTAAAATTGTAGTCTAGAGAGTATAAATGGCCTGTGCACTCATTCGCCTTCTCAAAGTCATAAGTAAAAATAACTTGTAAAGCTCATAATATTGGAGACTCCACTTCATATTTTTGACAATAACTTGGAAACTCATACTTAAAAAAAAAAATGCACAACAACTACTCTACAGTTTTCCTTTTAGCTATTCCTAGACCAAATAGGCGCATGCATGTGTGAGTGGCTGCACCTCCCGAGTATAGAGTACACGGATATTAGAAGAGAGCGCTTACTAGAAGCGGCTTGTTCGTTGACTACGCTCTTAACATTGAAAAAAGTGTAGCTCCAAGATTTATTTTGAACTTTAATGTTTAGAACAATAAAGCACAAATTATAACCACGATATACTTAATAATGGGAGCTTTTTCTAGTGGAACACATACATTTTATTAATTCGTGCCAAGACTGTGTTACTCGTAATGTGTAATGTGATAATAATCCAGAAAAAGGATAATTAAAAAGTTATTATCAGGTCGCTGTGTGCCTAAAGGACCTTACATGTGTACATGTAGTCTGTAGGTCCACGTCCTGTTATGGTATTGTTTAAAACTCTGCCGCCATTACTGTCAAGTAAATAAGACCTATCAAAACGTTGACAATCGGCGATCAGCGGCGAGTTTAGGTAGTCCCGTCAGAGCGAACAAAACACATTTTAGCGCGTGCATTTTCAATTAAGCAGCCTTATATGTTCGATCCATCGGCAAAAACCATGTTCCTAAATTGAAAATGCACGCGCTAACATACGATTTGTTTGCACTGACGGGACTACTTAAACTCGCCGCTTGGACATTCACTCGTTCGTCCGACCGTCGTTGTTCAGAGAATGACTACCCTGCTCAAAAACGATATGGTTTTTACCGTGTTGAATAGATGTGTTATGTCATTCGCACTGAATGATTTTCACTTTGAATTTGAAATCTTTGCAATTTTGGTTTTGTCAAGTACCAAGCTTGTCAGTTCGATAGATTCGGGAAAAACGCAAAAACACAATAAGTAATTATTACGTCAGTGATAGCGATGATTACAAAGTGCCTTCTGCTCATTAATAAACCCTGATTAAAGCTGCCCTCATAAGCCAATCGGCGGTATCTCTAATTCAGTAGCCACAGCAGATTCAATCCTCTCCCGTTAGCAATAAAGTTCCACTTGCTATAGGAGTTTTGTCTGAGATACCGCCATTTGTCTTGGCAGGGCACTTAGTTTTAGTCGGTATTGATTATCGGTTTAGAGCGTAGTCTATTATTGGTGAGACACTTCCATGAATTATGGTTTATAAGATCCGTGGCGGCACACACACACAGGGCCAGGTATATGTTACGGCAAACCGAACTCATATCGTACTTACGCCCTTTTACTACCACAGCCAGGTGTACACTTAATGGCAATTTCATTGTTAGTAATAAACTTTAAAAATATGATAGGTATCTTATTGAAACTGATTAAAAATGATGCGCTAGTTTCGGTGCGTGAATAGCAAGCAATTTTATGGTATTTCGATACATTCGTGCCAAAGCGGAAGAATGTTTTTTTCCGAACCGCTGTAAGGCTTCATATCTACATCAGGGCTGTAGTTTTCACCTATTAATTGCATTCAACTTGAGAACATAAGTTCCAATACGTCTTA
The DNA here is from genome assembly GCA_963966035.1 of Acleris laterana. NCBI lineage: Eukaryota > Metazoa > Arthropoda > Insecta > Lepidoptera > Tortricidae > Acleris > Acleris laterana. Next base: position 3,426,440 of record OZ014462.1, read on the forward strand.
AAACGCTACAAGTTCTTGAGATCTTGATAATTGTAACACATGTAAAGGAACTTGATGATGGATATTTTTGTATGAAAAGGAACTCATTATTTCTCAATCGCTCAAAGGTTAACTGGAAGAGATCATTTAAAGAGATAAGTTCGCCTTTGTACATCCCTGTTTAATTTTTGTCTATTTTATAATTGTTATATCTTGTTTGTACAATAAAGTGCTTACATACATACATACATACATACAAACATTGTGTTGATAATTTTAAAAATAAAACTTCCATGAAACTCAGATAAACCTATTAAAGAAATCACAAAGGTTTTCTCACGTAAATAATGTCGAATAACGCTGGACATGTTTCGAAGATAAATAAATAAAGATAGGTTGATAAAGAGCCTTTGAACGTTCCAGGAGTTTACATGATTCCCTGTTCTTGTGGAGAAAACTATATAGGAGAGACTGGCCGGAACATTGCCATGAGAGTGTCTGAGTACATACGGAGTATGAAACAACAAGATAGCCGTTTGTGCTGCATGCTGAAGTCTACAGACCTAACTCTAGAAGGGCGAATAAGTTATTTGTTCCGAGAGTACACCTGGCATTAGTCAGGAAAAACGCCTTCTACTCTACGGTAAAGATATTTAACAAATTGCCAGAAAGTATTAAAGAAAACAATAGTTTGAATGCGTTTAGAGGCAAAGTTCAAGAATATTTATTAGAGCATTGTTTTTATACTGTTGGCGAATTCTTGGCAAAAGTATAATTCTTAGATTTAAGTAATAATGTATGTTGTTTAATATTATGTAGTGTGATAAATGATAATATATTAACGTAGGGACATGAAATATTATGAACAAATTAATTATAAAATTCAATGCTATGTTAATCAATTCAATTATTAGTTTCAATGTATTTTGTATTTTAAAGAAAAGAAATTAGTATGGTTATGGTTATTTCAATTTATATTTACATTTACACGTTGCATATGCGACAGAATATGAGAGCACTGTTTTGTTTTTAAGACCTGTTTTATTACTGTACCATGTTCTTTGTAAATAAATAAATACTTACTTACTTACTTACTGTGCTGCGTTGGCGGATCATTCACTGGTTTCGGATTCAACGCATTATATACGGTTTGATAAGGTAACCGTGTTAGTGAGGGAAAAGTATTTTATTCCTATGAAAGTGCGCGAAGCTATCGAAATTAATCGTCATCCGAATTATAACCACGATGTTGGATGGTCGGTGCCCCCGAGTTGGAAAAAGGTTTTGTATTTTGCTCCAGTGGCAGGTGGGGACGCGTCTTTAACAAGTGACGTAGTTAGTGTTGTGTGCAACCCTACATTTGGAAAACGGGGGTAGTTCCTCGTCAGCCACGCCGCTTGCACCAAGCAGCTGTGTTCGTCGTGCTGCGGACGTGTCTGCTCATGAATAGTCTGCTTTACATTTGTCGACATTATCTACGTGAGTAACCCGTTGCGATATCTTTAATATTGTGTTGATAAATAAAACTAAAGTGTCATCAACATAACCTTCTCAGACCAACTTCCGGGAAAGCTGGCTTGTGTCAATATCTGAAGCAGCTACCAAGCTCAAATTCAATTTTAATTATTTTAAATCCCGGACGTTATTTTGTCCCGCAGTGTAAAAGAAAAGCGTGGTAGCGTCAGAAATTTCAGAGAATATTCTTTAAATTTATTTGAAAGATTTTCTTTACTCGTGACCTGGAGAAATAAGAGTTCAGTGTAGTTTATTTCTACATTTATTGTTACACTGACTCTTTGTAAAACTCCTATCTATATGTATAAGTATGTACCTATATCGTTGTCTAGTACAAGTACGAGCCCGAAGGCCTTTCCTAGATGCAGTACGCTAACTAGCGTTTCTATTCGTTTAGTTTTTAAACCAATCGCGTCACTGGTAGATCACGTGACTTTTCGTATCACGTGATCTACCAGTGACGCGATTGGTTTAAAAACAGAAACACTAGTTTGCGTAATACATCTTGGCAAGGGTCTCTCAGAATAGTTCGGGGATAGAACAATTTGTTTGAGATTGCCTTCTAACATTGTTTTCGTTAATTATTGTCACAAAGGAGTTTCGATTTGGGTGTGTATTTTTCGCATCCATGGCCTTTTAATGCGCAACAATATCAATATCCAAAGATTTAATATATAAAGCAATATCACCATTTATAGATAAATAAACTGTTAAAAAGATAAAAAAGATAAAATATATTTATTCAGTAAGTAGAGACCGCACGGGCACTTTTACTCGTCAAAAACCTACCAGCAGCCCAGTTAAAACCAGTACCCTTCTTTTTTTACGCAGTCGGTGAAAATTATTATCTTTGTCTGCGGACGCTCCTCCATATCTTGCCTTCTATAACTTATAGTTTCGGATAATGCATTAGAGCAGATCTTTACGGCGCGGCATTCTCATATCTATGTACGTACGCGGATGAGTTATTTTCATTTGAACTCAGCCTTTGTTAGTTTTCTAGAAGATTCTAGAACGTTCTAGATAAAATAATTTCTATAGGGCTTTAGGTATGTCCGCAGTAATCGATAACTAGGTCATATAGTACAAAGGGCTTTGTTACACTATTGTAGGACGTTTAGAAAGGATAATTATACAGAATAGGCCAGTGTCCTAAAGAAAACTAGTAAACTAGAAAAGAAAACTAGTCTGTCATTAACGTAATCAAAAAATATTGAACACATATTTTTTCTTTTGTCAATTGAGCAAAAAATTATGAAGATAGAGTGCGTTGAAGTTTCGCGTGACGTCACGCCGCGGCACACTTTATACCACGTTGTGACGTCACGACTCAAGAGCTCCCACTCCCGAACTTTGATGCGTGTCATATTCGTCAATTTCAATTGATTTGATAAAGCAAGCTATACGGTGTTCCCAAGCCCTGGTTGCTGGACGTCAGTTGTCCCGATTTTCAGGGACCCTTCATTCAATGCATGGGAAAATCAAACAAATTAATAAAGTTTTAAACCTTGGGTGTGGTCTTTAAATTTCACTACTCCCTCCCCTCTCTACCGGACGCTTCACTCCTGTAAGTTTTCCTGTAATGTATGTATGAGTAGAGAATTATATTACAGTAGGCCCTCGCCTATCCGACTAGCTCAGTACCGTAAAAAGGAGTGAGTTGGGATTAAGGGATAAGTAGGAACACGACCTAAAATGAAGCATAGGTAATTAGGTATGCCACTCCATGTCCTCCCGTGGATGTCGTAAGACGCAACTAAGGGAATAAAGGCTGTGTAATACTGTTATGCTATGGGCTTGCAACCTGTCACTAATACACTGGTAAATATCTTGGCCTATTTGTGCAAAATGTGGTTAAAGCATTAATAACAAGTTTTTAGAGTGTTTTTAATTCTGTAGCTCTGCCTACCCCACTCTGGGAATAAAGGCGTATGTATGTATGTAATTAGGTATACTACTAATGACTTACTCACCCCTTTTTACGGTAATCCGGCAGTTAGCAACTCAGGTGACCCGCTCTATAATTCGGTAGTTTACACAGCTTAATGCCTATGCCTATAATCCGGCAGTTCTAACCATAGGGGGGAAATTACCGGTGCCCAATTACCGAACGCCTATTGCAGTTATTTAAAAAAAAACAGGCTCAGCTGTTATTTCGGAAATAAATCAGAAGCATGTAGTTACAACTATAATTCTGTATAGCCCGTTTACAATTCTATATTTGAAATTTGACGTAAATTTCGTATTCGTTTTGTACTATCAGACCATTGGAACCTTGACCCACCATAGAACTGTGTCATAGAGACGTTATGATTCAAGTCATAAGAAGTGTCAAACAAATTGTTTTATGAGCATTTCTAAAAAAGTTTGTACATTTCATTTACGACTCCGATTTGCGAAAAAAATTGCAGGTAGGTAGGGTAAATGATACTGAGCCTAAATAACAGTCTCCCAAAATGTCCCAATTAATTTGTATGGAAACTTCCTTTTTTGTTATCACGAACGGAATAATTTTGGTAACAAAAAAGGAAGTTTCCATACAAATTAATTGGGACATTTTGGGAGACTATGTTATTTAGGCTCAGTATCATTTACCCTACCTACCTGCAATTCTGAAGGTGCGATATAATGTCACTGTGACACCGTTCTATGGTGGCTCAGGGTTCCATTGGGCTGATAGTACACCACTAGCATGAGGTAATTTACTTAAGTTTTTTACCTAGATATTTGATTAAATAACTTAAAAATATTCGTCCTCTTGTCCTCTTGCTTGTGGTGGCCAACCGCAGGTAGGTTTTTTTTTATGGCATAGAGAAGACAAACGAGCACACAGGCCACCTGATCGTAAGTGGAAACTGTGACTCATAGACATTCGCATTCACAAGACTGCAATGCAATCCTAAGTCTGCAAATTCGCTGCCAACCCTGAGGACTGAGATGGAATGACTCTATGCTAGTCATTTCACCGGCTGTCTTATCCCCAAACCGGAACACAACAATGCGAACACTGCTTTTTGGCGGTAGGTTAATGGATAATATGGTGGTAGCGATCCGGATGGACTCTGCACAAGGTCCCACCCGCACAGAGTAAAGGAAAATGATTCCTTGACCACTTTGGACTATGTCATTGTGACGTAATCAATCAAAACGTATAGAGACTTCTTTTGATTTTATTTACAGTGTCACTTTGACACAGTCCAAAGTGACCAAGGAATCATTTTCCTTGACTGTGCGAGCGAGACACACACATACATGCAAGCCGCATAATATTTATCAGAACTATGCCCTTAGGTACTATCAGCCCAATGGAACCCTGACCCACCATAGATCGGTGTCACAGTGACATTATAAAACAATTTGTTTGACACTTCTTATGACTTGAATCATAACGTCTCTGTGACACAGTTCTATGGTGGTTCAAGGTTCCAATGGTCTGATAGTACTTATAAACGTGGAATAACCAAATTCAAATGTCACAATGACAGATAAGAGAAATAGTTTTGTCAGATCACATCACTCTTACTTTAAGACACGAAGTGAAGTTCTTGAAAGGCGAACCAGGGTTAACATAATGAACCTTTTATATCACCCCCGAAGTAACAAGACGATCTACAGAAATAATGTTTTTAATATGTGCATAGTCATTTATAATAATCTTCCGGAAGAACTCAAGCTGCTAGAGGGAAACTCCTTTAAACGCAGTCTAACAAACTGGCTTTTGGAGCGTTGTTTGCGTATCTCGAGCACCGGCAGTACTAGGATTAGTATATTTAGTTATATAATTGTGATATGTCTATTATCTTAACCTTTTATTTTGTTTTCTATTGTTGAATTTGACATCTTTTTTTTTTTATAGGTACTTATTTTTTTAACATTTTAATTTACCACTACATATATGTATTTGCACGCTCGCATGCAAGCTTGATACATGAAACATAATGTACTGTAACATCCTTATACTGTGTCTATACAAATAAATATTTTCTGATTTCTGATTTCTGATTTCTGATTTTTAATGACAAAGCATGGTTAAGCTACCCCATAGTTATTCCACGTTTATAAGTAACTAGCGACCCGCCCTCGCTTCGCTTCGGTTTATAAGAGTTTTCTGTAACACCAGTACATAATATAAAAAAATATTATACGTATAAACCTTCCTCATGAATTCCTCTATCTTTTAAAAAAAATCGCATCAAAATCCGTTGCGTAGTTTTAAAGATCTAAGCATACATAGGGACAGACATCGGGAAGCGACTTTGTTTTATACTACACTAGCGACCCGCCCTCGCTTCGCTTCGGTTTATGTGAGTTTTCTGTAATACCCGTACGTAAAACAAAGTTTATTATACATGAAACCTTCCTCTTGAATTATCCTATCTATTAAAAAAAACCGCATCAAAATCCGTTGCGTAGTTTTAAAGATCTAAGCATACATAGGGACAGACAGCGGGAAGCGACTTTGTTTTATAATATGTAGTGATAATATAATAATATACATAGCGACCCGCCCTCGCTTCGCTTCGGTTTATTTGAGTTTTCGATAACACACGTACATAAAACAAAATTGATTATACATAAAAACCTTCCTCTTGAATCACTCTATCTACTAAAAAAAACCGCATCAAAATCCGTTGCGTAGTTTTAAAGATCTAAGCATACATAGGGACAGACATCGGGAAGCGACTTTGTTTTATACTATGTAGTGATGGCACTAATTTTTATTTTAACTGGTTATTAATTCGCCACTGAGCTCATCAGCGAAATAATTAGGAGAACTAACGCCCAGCAATAGGACATTCAAACAGGTTAAGTAAAAAAAAGTTGTATTAACAAATTCACCCGAAATTGCAGGATGCAGTGTAACATCGTTTAGTCGGGCGGGACGAGTTCATGCGAAAGGAAACCAGTTTTTTAATTTAATAACTTGCAGCTGAAACGTAATAAAGGTTTAAATACTTTAAATGGTTTATATAACTTCCGTAGGATTTATTTGTCAACAGTGATAATTATAGCAACGGATGTCATTCATTTTAAATTAAAGTGTACAGTCGACGGAATTGTTTGCACAATCTATACTAATATTATAAAGCTGAAAAGTTTGTTTGTTTGTTTGCTTGAACGCGCTATCTTAGGAACTACTGGTCCAATTACTACTGAATACTACTATACTATTTGTTACTACTCTACTACTAATTGGCTAGCACGTTGACAATGACGTTGATTTTCGTATCGCCATCGAGTAATACAGGTATAGTATACGTAAATTTGGAAACGTGAGTCTGTTTTAGGGGTTTGTACTTTTTTCAAAAAACATTCTAAAAAGTAACGTTTGTTAAGGAAGCGTCATTAAGTAGAATTAGTGGTGGCAGGACCTTGTACAGTGTCCCTCCGGGTCACCACTACTATCTTATCCCACCCACTTTAACCCACCACCGAGCAGCAGTGTTCGCATTGTGGTGTTCTTATGTGGAAATAAGGCGGTCGTCACATTAGATGCGGTTCCGCAGGCCGCTCCGGTGTGTGAGCGAGACGGGTGAGTGGCATGCGGATCCGCATCAGTGTGACGACCGCCTAAGGTGATATTACTTGTATAGAGGCATTCCATTTTAGTCCTCAGGGTTGGCCATGCATTTGGTGTCTTAAGATTGTAGTCTTGAGAAGGAAAAATAACTATCTCAGATACTTACCATCAGGTGGCCTGTGTGCTCGTTGGCCTTCTCCATGCAAAAAAAACGAAGTCCTATGTTACGTCGAATTACGTCAACTTCCCTTTAAACAACGTCAACTTCCCTGCCGTTCCTGTCGCATTTTTCGTCGAAAATTGAACAAAACTCTTAAATAATATCCTACCTGTATTTCCAAGATGAACCAATATATAAGTAGATTTGTAGAAAACATGCAAGACAGGATTATAAACATTACTCAAACATTACATTATCGAATCAAAAACACAATAACAAACAGTTCTGAAATCACATTAAAATAATCTGTGTCGGTGGGTATATTCAAATATCCAATTAAACCGCAAAAACACTAACAAAAACGTATCCTGAACTAGACTTTAATTTAGGCAAAAAGTTTGGATCCTAAAAAAAAAATTTGGTGCTTCCTGCATAACACCCGTCTTGCATGCATGTAGTAACCGGTAAACGATACAAAAAGTTCAGTCGATCGTAATGAAATTTAAACTGGTAGTTAACTACACCTTACTGTCGATTCGTAATAGTTTCCGGTGTCCGGACGCAAGACTATGATATCGATTTTTTGGCAAACCATCAGTCACCTAATAAAACGTGTTTACCGATATAGATGAACGTGGATCAAACAACTGTCACTTTAGGATGAGTGTGTAAGAGCCCAGTACCCTTACCATGAGTTCTTAGTTGTGCGGGTGGTAGGACTTTGTGCAGGGTCCGTCCGGATCGCTACCACCGTCTTATCCATTAACCTACCGCCAAACAGCAGTGTTCGCATTGTTGTGTTCCGGTTTGGGGATAAGACAGCCGGTGAAATGACTAGCATAGAGGCATTCCATCTTAGTCCTCAGGGTTGGCAACGCATTTGCAGTCTTAGGATTGCTCTGCAGTCTTGTGAATGCGAATGTCTATGGGTCACAGTTTCCACTTACCATCAGGTGGGCTGCGTGCTCGTTTGTCATCTCAATGACATTAAAAAAAAAAAAGTTACAAGTAGGTACCGTACTCGCTAGCGATTCGAATGCTCTATCTTTTGCACTATAAGAATACTTGCGAGGTCTGCGAGGGACAGAGCATACGCCTCGCTAGCGAGTTCGTTAATTGTAACTCATGGTAAGGGTACTGGGCCCGTATTATGGTTACCTTTATCGCGGTGGATAAAACATTCTTCACTTCACTTACGTACTGGTCAGAAAGTGACAAATGCTTTATCTAAACGATAAACACGACCATAACAGTCCCGCTGCGGGCCTAGTATTGGCTGCGTTTATATCGCGTGTCAAATGAGGGTACTACACTTTTACGGTTCTAAGGAATGAACATGCTCGTCTTTTGAAGGTGCCTGAGCCATAGCGGTCCGGGAATTCCACTTCATACATACATTAAATCACGCCTGTTTCCCAGAGGAGTAGGCAGAGACCACTTCTTTCCACTTGCTACGATTTTGACAAATTTATTTCGCTTCTTCCACATCGAGTCATGCACGCACGTCGGTTTCGGGTACTTAAGATTCGGCCCTTTTCCATTATTTCTCCGATTTGACTCGAAAAAGTACGCCTAGGGCGGCCCCTTCCGACCCGTCCACTCACTTTCGATCTGTGTGTCTCTTTCGTCAATCTTCTTTAATCCATCCTTTTCAAATGACCGAACCATCGAAGCATGCCCTTTTCAATCTTAGTCACTACATCTTCTTTTATTCCACATTTCTCTCTGACTTTTTAACTTTTTTTTATGGTTATAAAGCTTCCCAAAATGCCCAGGGTGTATGATGTTGGCGCCCATTTCCCGAAACTCACTGTAATAACTATATAAGTTCACGCAATACAATTTTCTACTCGTCCACTAGTGAAATGTACCTACCGCATGGACTTATATTATTAGTCAAGAGTGAGTTTCGAGAAATGGGTCCCTGCTATGACGGTAGGTATTGTCAGCAGAGTCCAGGCTAAGTACATATTTATTTCACCAAACGATGTTAACTTTAATCAATGATAATCGACAGTTAGTTCATACATTTTGACACGTGTTTACGCTGTCTACTGACTGAAATTTTGTGTTTTTTGCTTGTCACTTAAGGTATTTTTTTGTATCTTTTTTCCACAGGTATTTCACATTCGTTGTTTGTTTTTACCGAAACGATATTTTTACAGATTTTTTTACATAATTACCTTGAATACGTTACACCTAATTCACTCTTTTGGATCGGAAAATACTGTACGTAATAATTCAAAGTACAATTAATTGTTCAACAACACAACAATCAATTGTTGTTGTTGTCAATATTATCTTTTAAAACTGCTGTACATTGACAAACTTATAGTTTTTTTATGAGACCATTTTCGCCGTCATCCGCTTCGCCAGTTTTAAAGCGCATGTCTCGGATAGAATCATCGAATACGCTCAAGTAGTTCAGAAGGAGTAAGATAAGTAATGCGTCAATTGATGCTCTTTTTTTAATTATTTTGAATAAAATATTTAAAAAAAGTTAAGATTAAAATATTTTGGGTTCTTTCTAAACTATATGATAGGTATTTAGTGATGATGATGATGATGATGATGTCCCAGATGAGTCTACGTGAACCCAGCTAATTCCAGAGGTGTGAGCGAAGGTGAGTTGCAAAGTTGGTCTTAAAGAGACGGTTGCATAGCAAGCCATGCAATACCACTGATCTAATGAATTATACATTTAATTTCAGACGTGTAAGTTTTTATTACAATTGTAATAACAATAAAAAATAGTCATATAATTTAGTACCTCAATTATATTCATATACATATATTCATATTCACTTCATTGCATCCATGGAATTTCCAGAGGTAAGTTACAATTAATGTTGCAGATAGTAATATACACACTCGTGTTTGATTATTTCCCTTCATAATTTAATGCTTTTTTAATGTTTATTTAATACTCGTAAATAAAGATCAGATTAACGAGGATTGATGAATCAATCATTGAAGTGAACGATTAAAGTGATTATATGTACATGAATGTATTCAATCTCATGAGCGTCAAATTGTGACAAATCTGCCATTTCCTTACCGCCTTCATTATTTATATGGGAGAATTGTTTTAAGAATGTGCAATGTGTGTGGATCTTTATTTGAAAATAGTATATTAAATCAATAAATCGTTGAAAAAAATTAATGTAAAGGGGATAGTAGGGGATTGCTTGACGAGGACCCGGTTTCAGCTGATACTTTTCTCAAAGATTGTGACGAACCATTACAAATATATTTGTAAAAAGCTTCTATTTAACATAATTTCAAAGACTTAACCAACTTTAACAGCATTCATTACATTTAAAAATAAATGTTTTCAAAACATATACATTGAAATAAAATACAGGCGCTGCGTTTAAAAAAACGAGCAAGCCTCTCCTGGTGTTGCCAGTTTTTATGGGGAGTGATCACTCTCCATCTGGTGACCTGGTGACTCGTTTTTTTTTTTTATGGCATTAAGAAGACAAACGAGCACACAGGCCACCTGATGGTAAGTGGAAACTGTGACCCATAGACATTCACATTCACAAGACTGCAATGCAATCCTAAGACTGCAAATGCGTTGCCAACCCTGAGGACTAAGATGGAATGCCTCTATGCTAGTCATTTCACCGGCTGTCTTATCCCCAAACCGGAACACAACAATGCGAACACTGCTGTTTGGCGGTAGGTTAATGGATAAGATGGTGGTAGCGATCCGGACGGACCCTGTACAAGGTCCTACCACCCGCAACCCGCACCCATTTGCCTCTTTTAACATAAAAAAGCAATCTGGCCGAACCATGTACAATGCCCTACCTTGACCTATTGGATCTTAATCAGAAACTTGTTTGAAGTTCAAATAAAATGAAAATCAAATCAAATTTATTTACTTCAATACCTTTAGACATTTTCCTTTCTTTATTGATTACATTGATTGTGGTAATGAAAAAGGCGTACGCACAGCTTGGCGGAATTTTAGCTCACACGTGGTCAGCCATGGAGTAATGATATTAACAGTCAGTGACATAAAATTAATCTTATTAATAAATACAGATGTAAATTAACAGTAACAAACTTTTCTTAAAAGGGCGGAATCTTAAGTACCCGAAACCGACGTGCGTGCATGACTCGATGTATGAATGTCGAAGAAGCGAAAGAATTTTGTCAAGAAGTCTGCCTACCCCTCTGGGAAGCAGGCGTGATTTAATGTATGTATGTTATGTATGTAAACTTTTCTTATAAATTTATAGTTACAATGTTGTGGCCGCATGGCGGCATCCCTCGGAATTTTTGATTCTACAATATGTCACATTAGTAAACGAACACGCATTAAAAACAACTCTGAATGAAGACACCGCTAGACCAGCCACTATCGTAACAACTTAATCACAAACTAAAACAAATGATTACAATAAAGACAACACAAAATGAGATGAACTAAAAGAAACATAATGATCCAGAGATTCGTTCCACCGCGCTCGACCAGCTTCCGCTACCAAATTCAAATTTCATCTTTTTTTATACCTTAATGGTTTTTGTTTTAAAACCTTATTGTCGGAACTTATGATGTATAATGACGCTCTTTGGTGTAATACAGGGGCTTATAATAAATTGGTGTTTCGAGGCGGTCGTTGGCGAAATGATTTTGCGATCTGATGGAAATGGAATTAACAGTGTATACATTATGCTGGACATGGGATACGGGTGAAATTGAAATTATGGGATGTGTAATTATGGTTGGTTCGGGAATGGCTAGTAGAAGTCTGCATGGTTGATCTTTGGCAAGAGGATGTAGTGAAATTATTAATGATCATTTATCTTAAGAGGGAAAGGTCAAAGAAAGTAATACACAGCGTCGTGCTCGACGTCTAAACCTACCCTCTATTTATTGGCTAATATGACCAAATTTAACCCCATGTGATGGCCGGGATAAAATAGTGCTACTCCATGTCTTCCTGTGGATGTCGTAAGAGGCGACTAAGGGAATATAGGCTTGTAGCTATTAGGTGTTAACTGTTAGGCTATGGGCTTGCAACCTGTCACTAATGCGCTGGTAAACATCTTAGCCTATTTGTGCAAAATATGGTTACTGAATTATCAACAAGTTTTTAAAGTTGTGCGTAATTATGTAGCTCTGCCTACCCTAGTCTGGGATTACAGGCGTACAGGTACGGTATGGTTATGAACGGTTGAATGGGAGGAAGCTGATACTAAATGCACTTATCAACTGGGAATACTGACCCTCAGTCACTTTAACTAAGTTTTATTGTTCAAAGATTTATATTAAATTTCATGTGTTGATGAAACTGTTCTTGAACACAATTACTCGTGAACGAGTACAATCACCTGGTGAAAGTACGGAGCTATGGACTACGGTGTCAAAAACACCCCCTCATGCCCATTCTTCATTGAAACTGTATGTATTCCGCGAGCCTAATATACAGGAAATCTGAGTTACCTCAACCTGCTTAATTGAATTGCTTATTTTGTTGGATCATAATCAAGCGAGTATGACCTAACTTATTGGTTGTATCGATTTGAGTAGATTTTTAAACTCAGGCTAAATCATCGACGTTAAATCATTCTGATGTTTTCTTCAGTAGCACCCAGATTGCTCCCGTAACGAGTGTCCATCCGGTACATTTGCGGTCACCAACCGCAACGATATTGGTTTACTGTTGTTGCCTTGGCAATCATTCAGCGGATGATGGAAGGATTTTGATGACTTTCGGGATCATTTTGGGTTCTTTAGGATGTTATTTGGTATTTAGTTGTGATGAATCGTTACTTTGGGATTTGAGTTGTTTTCATTCGGGTGTGCCTCAAGGTTCAATTTTTGATCCTAATGTATAAAGTCATTAAAGTTAGTTGACTTCAAAACAAATGAAATATTAATAGGCAGCTCACAGCTCCCATACTTAAATAGTTTAATAGGACAACGAAAGGAACAAAAGTAACACAACAGAGAAACAGCATCTCAAAAACACATTCATACTAAAGCATACACTCATAAACGTCAATGTAAAAAAAAACGCATCAGTAACTCTCACCATAATTCACAATGAACTAAAAATATTTGTTTAAAATGTAAAGGAACATAAATATTGTGCATCACACGAAATAGGTTGTATGATTGAAGGGTTATGTAGAGAGATATGTCGTTTCGTTTCTGTTCGGGCTATAAGCTGTCAATATGGCGGTGTGATGGTTTTACGATGCTAACAAGCCGTGAGATTATTGCCTTGGGAACACGTAGACAGGTTTGGTATTTGCAACTTTATAAGTCTACAATAGAAATATTACGGGGAAAGAGAACATGAGCTATCATAGTTTTCATTTTCGTCAATGGTGAGTATCTGACATCTCTTTGCTCTATGTCAATGTATAGTTAGTATTATTTTTGTCTCTCTTGATTTAAGAGTTGTGCTCCTTTCTATAATTTTTTTATCTACCACTTCTCTATAATATTCCCCACAACACCCACCTTTTCTTTTACTTGATCTAAGGCAACTGCTGCTCAATCTTCCTCTATCTCTTTTTCCGTTATTTTTTTATTGATGTACCACAGTTATTAGCCTATCATCAATCCTCTCCCATTATTTAAGTATCAAATATTCTTATCTACACTTCTACACTAATATTATTAAGAGGAAAGATTTGTACTTTTGTGTGTGTGTATGTTTGTAATTAATAAACTCAAAAACGAATGTGCCGATTTCAAAAATTATTTCACCATTGGAAAGCTACATTCACCCTGAGTGACATAGGCTATGTTTTATTTTTCTGCGTGGACGGAGTCGCGCGCAACAGCTAATATATTATAGATAGTTTTTTTGTTGTTGGTATTTTTGTATGTTTGTATCAAATAAACTCAACTACAGAACCGATTTCAAAAATTCTTTCTCTATTAAAATGCTTCATTATCCTTGAGTAAAAAAGGGTACGTTTTTTTACCAAATAGCTTTTTCATGGCTAGGAGAACGCAAACGAGCACTCAAACCTGATCGTAAGTGGAATCTCAGACCAATAGACATTTGAATTGTCCAGACTATAATCTCGAGACCAACTCTAAGAACCGAGATGAATTACCTCTATGCTAGTAATTTCACCTGTTATCTTATCCCCACACGGGAACACAACAATGCAAACACTGCTGCTTGGTGGTGGGTTAGTAGGTAATAGTGGTAGGGATTTAGACGGAACCTGCTCACCGTCCTTCCATGAATAAAAATGGCGGTCTCTCTTGATCTGTTACTCCTACTGTTAGTGGAAGCTTTAAAAATGCCTCTATGCTAAATAGTAATTTCACTGATTGTTTTATCCTCATACCAGATAATTTCAATTTCAATTAACATCTGTTTGACCGTGAGGCCAGCCAGTTCGGAGCAGACCCCTTACAGGTTCTGAACTCCTGGTAGGATGACTCAAAACCCTCATCTGAATGATTGTCAAATTAGAACAGCTTGTCGAACAGTATTCCTTCAAGGAGACTTGACTCAAATAAATAAAGAACAAAACACTAATGCTTCAGACTGAAAGAAAGTGACAGATGTTGTATCCACGCTTATCCACGTCGATAAATACTACTATAACCTTTATTCCCTATCGATAAATACTACTAATAATACCCACAGGTTTATACAGGGTGCCTCTGACTTGGCGGCTTTAAATGCATGGGTCGATTCTATTCCTTAATTGAACTTCTTTTGATCTGTAAGTTGTTAAAAATATGCCTATCTTATTATTTTTTTCATACAAGTTAAATGTCATTTTCAATGTACGCGATGCGATTCTCAATTTGCCTTTAGCCCTCGTACCAAGAAAATGTCGCCCCCGTACCATGATTTTAAAATTAGAATTGAACATCAATTAGTTGTCTGAGGCACTCTGTATAAACCTGTGGGCCTAATATAGTCGTGTTTACCGACGTGGATAAGCGTGAATAAAACATCTGTCACTTTCTAACCAGTAAGTACGTGCGAGAGTGACGGAAGCTTTATCCACCGCGACAAAAGCGACCAGGCCCTGTACATAGTACAAGGTGTATTTTCTCGCTTGTCACTCATTACGTCTCTATCGTTAAAGACTATAGATCCCAAAGACAAGCATGTCGCGAGAAAGTTGTGCTAGCGGTACTGATACATTTATTTATTTAAACTTTGTCCGTTTATCACCCTATACATTCTTGAGGTGAGGTGAGGCGGATCTCATAAACTGAGGTAATAAACATTTATGATGCGTAAAATACCAGCTCATTATCAATAAATATTATTATGAGAAGTGCGAGGTATGAGTTAAATGCTCGCTTGTTATACCATTGTTGGTTATAGTATAGTTGAGATAGTGTATGGAAAAGTTTACAAAGGTTTAACGCATTCACAGGGTGATTATTGTGATTAGCTTGTTTTATATTTAGTTTGACTGTCTTTAGTTTTATTTTTTGTTTATCCGTAAAAGTCTGATATAAATTTAAAATGTAATTTAAATTACAAGTAATTAGTAATAAAGTCTAACATTGTTTTTAAAAATAGTATTTATAGTGCAACAAAAAAGAGTAGAAATTAAATAAAATGTAACTAAAAAAAAACCATACTAAATTATTGCCATGTTTAAGCATTTTACATCAAAAATGTGACAGTTACATAGAAAGTGACGCCCTCATTTAATTTCTACTCCTTTGTGTCGCACTGTACTTATAATGTATGGATATTTCTTGTCTTTTTTTACTTCTTAAAGAAGGCAAACGAGCATCCAGACCATCTGGGGCCTGTGTTATAAAACTACAATTCACAATTTACAGGTTACAAGTTTCCATTTGACACAACCTCGAACAACGACGACCAGCCATTTGAGCAGTGTTGCCAGTTTAGACCTGTAAAATTGTTACTTAATTGTAGCCTTATAAAACACGCCCCTGATGGTAAGTGGGATGCCCATAGACAATTGCATTCTCAAGACTATAATCTTAAAACTGCAAACTTGCCAACCCTGAGGACTTAGGAATGCCTCTATGCCAGTTATTTCACTGGTTGTCTTATCCCCACAACAATGTGAACACTGCTGCGTGGCGGTAGGTTAAAGGAAAGATGGTACCGCCACTTACGAACACCACATAAATCGCCTGCAACAGGAGGTGAAGCCTTTGATTGATTGAAATTACAATACAACGAATTATGAATTATAAAAAGACATTTTACAAAGTGAGTCAACAGACGATCTTGTCCTTAGATAATAATTAGTCTGTAATAATGTTTACGTTTATATTTTATAATGCCAAATAATGTATTTTTATTGCACCTGTATTTTATTTCTGATTCAAGTAAAGAGTTAAGTGGCAACGACTGATTGAATCTTATAAATCCGCCTACTATAAGGTATCCAATCCAATCAAATCACCTTCAATTCAAAAACACATCACAACAAAAAACATCATTTTGCAAAACGCTTTTTTTCCAAAACCGTCTTGTAGAAGCCTATAGGTAAGGCTAGGTTATATAAAAATCCTTAAATATTTACAGTTTCGGAATAGGAGCATTTTGTAATATATAATATAATACACGTATATTTGTGAAATGAATCAGTTTGTAAAACGATTTTTAGCAAATAATGATAAAAGCGTACTATTTTTTTTAAATAATGTAATGAATACTTCACGTCATTATGTTTTGTCAATTGGTAGACAGTTCCATTGCACATTAAGTCCTCCATTTGTTTGTTTGCCTTTAACAGAAGTTGTATCGTTACATTGTAATGTAATTAAAAACCTTTTTTTCTATCAAATTATCGAATACCGAGGTTTAATCACTTCAAACGATAGTACCGGTAATTAACACTTAAAGTTGTTATTTGTAAAAAAAACAGCAATTAATTTTTAACCATTCAACACCTGCTGATTGCTTAATATTAGTATTTGATAAAAAACCAACTACATACCTCAACATTATACCAATCCAGGAAGAATCCTTTTCATTTGCACGTTTCCCACCAAAACTGTACACGGCACGCTTAAATCACAACGACAACATAACCTAAACCCACTTCACCCCTTAAAAGCACAAGAAATACCCCACTTTCCCTCAAAAACAATGGATTTCCATCCAAATCCAGCAAAAGACAGGCTCCGGCGCGCTACGCAGGCAAATTAAGTCGATACGTAATTAAAACTGACGCACACATACAAAGAGCCGACATAAAAATGGTCCGGCGAAAAAAAAAGTATAGGTTTAAAATTTGCCCGGTATAAATTTGTGTTTTTTTCCCCGACTACTTATGTATGGAGACATGCGCAGTAAAGGGTTAAGGAAAGATACTCTGCTAAATAGAAAAGTCTTTGAGCTCATGCGTAGTTGCTTAGTTCTAGTGACTTTGTAATTTGGCAGGGTTGCGCTTCGAAATGAAATAGTACCAGAGTTTTCCGTGGCGCTGTCGTCGCTGTCAATAATGGAAGGTTGTGTTTACAAAGTGTCTGCTCTAAAATATATTTTATGCTGAATTAAAATGTTAAAACCTGAAGAAAAACGGTCGAGCTTGACGATTTCTATAATTCTTTGAGATGTTACAGATAAATATACAGGATGTTGTAAAATGGTGCTAACTTTAACCTATAAAGGGTGTATGCGTTTGATTGAATTTTACAAGAAAAGTGTTTTAAGACTTAAAAAGTAATCTAGAATTTGAAATGCGAAGTGTGAATAAAGTTCTTGTTGAGTTTTTAATCGAAGGCACGTAAATCTGGGACAATCAAATTGGGTCACGATGTGCGTGAATTAGTACGTACACTGACCCGTTTACATTGCTACTAGATTTCATCATTTACTTTTCATTCAGTGCTAATGACACGATTTGGAGCCCATTTAATATGAAACATCCTTAAACCTAGCACCAAATGCAATTAAGTGTGTTATGTTAGTAGTTTTGAGGTTAGGTTTTTGTGTAAAATTAATTCTCTATCTGTTAACATCTACTACGTCTACGTACTACTAGAAATTAAAGAATAGTGTTTACGCAAATATAAAGTATGCAATACTACTAGCAATAACTAGACAAAATCTCCTCCTTGTATTAAATAAAAAAACGACTTGCAAAAAATCGTTGAAATCTTACAACCTTCCTAAGGCTAAGTTAATAAAATGAGTAAAGTTTAACTAAAACTAGAAATAATGGAAATTTGACACATTTGATTTCACGAAATAATGTCAAGATGTCTTCATAAAACTTAACAGTGTACTTTTAACTTGTCTACCTTAAAATTGTAAGTAGCTAAAGTAAGACTTTCCTCTCACAATATGTTTTGCAAATTGTTCATGACGTTAATTCATAATTAGTTCCCTTTACTTTAGATTAATTTACTAATGATCATGTTTCAGTATTGTCACGACCAGCGCCATCTAGCCTAAAGTGTCCACAACCGTTTTTTTACTGGAGCGTTTTTCAGCTGCGTCTAGGTTGGAAAAACGGGGAGAGGGCGCGAGTAGATAGCCCTGGTTAGCTTGGGGAGGGGGCGCTAGTCTAGCTCGAAAATGGATCTGAGGCAACTTGAAAGGAAAAGGGTGACAGAAAAAAAATACGATCACGTTGTAGTGAAGACGTGTTTGTGAGGATAATGTGACATTTGATAAGTGTGATATACAGCATGTATTAAAAACACTGTCTGTTGGCAAACCGTTCCTCCAAACAAATATGCTACGTTACATTTTTCTACAACATTGGATGCTATTCTGCCGCTCAAAGCAAAAATTTAGTAAAAGTGTATGAAGTTCACAAGCGCATACCGTCAGACGAAATTAATTAATATTTTATGATAAGTTTTTCTCCTGTTTAAAATAACATTCTAATGTAGACAGCACGTTTTAGCAGCACGTATTCAAGTTATTTAGTAAAAACATACACGTCACGTCTTATGGAAAAAATAACAATGAAATACTTAACATTTAAACAGCCGAACAAAGCTTTTCTTCAACCGTCACCGAAATATTTTTCACAACATAAGCTCCGCAAAAAGCTCGGCTAACAAGCAGGAGCGGAGCTTTGGGGCAATTAATTTAAAAGACTAATGCCGTTATCTCAGCCACACGCCATCATTTATATTGTTGACGTCGCAGGAAGTTTCAGTTTGTCTTTATGGTTGGGTTTTTGGTTAAGATGGCGTATTTTGGAGTTTTAGAGTTAGTCTATTATATCATATTTCACATTTGTTTTGTCTCCTTGACTTATTTGAGTTTTTGTATCATCCTGTATCGTGTAGAAACTTATGATGCCTTCTCTACACTGTTAACATAAAATAACCATTTTCGTTTAGGTTCCTTTTACCTTATGAATTGGTGCTATTCTCTATCGCTATTATGATAGAGTCCAAGTAAAAGTAATGGTAAAGTATGAGCCCATGGAGACCTGTGGAAATAATTCAAAATAATATAATAAACCAAATCAATGTCGCCATTTTTGTGTTTGAGTGGCGACAAGCCAACCTTAGACCGGTTGGAATTTTAATCACCCTGTACTTATTTATTTATAAATCTCTGTCTATATATGCATATGAGACTTCTATTCTAAACAGAATAAGTGATTTCAACCCATTTGTGTTGGTCAGCTTGTCACTCCAATAAATATCAGAGAGGAAAATGTCACACAAATGAACGTATTTCCTAGTTTGAGTCTAGCCTTGTACTGGGTGCTGGGTGTCCATTGTTTTGTCGACAAACTTTTCGTCGAATTTCATTCCGTCGAAAACGTTTCAAGTAAAATTTACTTCACGAATTATTGTTTGGTGTAATTTTATTTCATGAGTAGATCATTCCAATTTTTATTAATTCATAGAAAAACCTGTTCAGGGAATATTTGGCAAATTATTCATTTTGTATTATTTTTAAATGGCAGAGCAATAAGAGCAGTTTCATTACATTTGTTTTTAAATAATCAAATACACATAGCGCTACAACTACACGAAACACCTACTAGGTCTCAATTAATCTATAGCTTAGGTTAGGTTAGGTTGGAATTGTGTCAAAGCGCAAAGCGCCACAACTACGCGGAATAGGAGCTCCGCGAAGCGGAGCTCCGTCGACTTCGTTTTACGGTCTATTGAAATGCTATTACGTGAAGTAATTTTTATGTTAATCATAAAACATTGAAACAATAAATCACGAAACGTTTTCCATGACATAATTCAACTATGAATCATCCGGCAAGTAAAAGTACACGATTTAAAATGACTTGCAATGACCATTCCATGAACAGAATTCTTGACGTAATGAAAATACATGAAATGTTGACTTCGAAGTAAAATTCGACGAAATAAGTGTGGCCAATTTGATGATAAACCCCTTGTACTAATTATGGGTACAGTCGGCCAAAAATGTGGTCTACCAGCCTACGGTTGAAGTTCATTTGCACGTCATGATACAACAAGTTCGATTTTCCCTTGCAATATTGTTATGACAGTGACAAGTGTCAACCTTAGTGATAATTAGATCTGACAGAAACTATTGTCAGAACTGATAGACTGTACTAGACAACGATAAACTTATTATACATAATAAAGACAAAAAGGGACAAAGGGTCGGAAGGGGCCGCCCTAGGCGTACTTTTTCGAGTCAAATCGGAGAAATACTGGAAAAGGGCCGAATCTTAAGTACCCGAAACCGACGTGCGTGCATGACTCGATGTATGAATGTGGAAGAAGCGAAAGAAATTTGTCAAGATCGTAGCAAGTGGAAAGAAGTGGTCTCTGCCTACCCCTCTGGGAAACAGGCGTGATTTAATGTATGTGTGTACCTATGTATGTTATGTACATAATAAAGACATAGGTACCTACTTAAATTAAATAACATCCAATACTTACGCTGATCGCACAAAAATTTGAACCCAGGACCGCTAGCTTCGTAGGCAGGGTCACTAACCAACTAGGCTAAGGTTTTGTCAAATGGTTCACAGGATTGTGAACTTAAAAAAAACATACGATATTGGGTTTTTCTCACCCCGTAACTTTTAGATATGTAGAAACTAGGTACGTTTTCGTTTTTATGACAATGTATTGGAAATAAACAAACAAAAATGAAAATTAAAACAAAAAAAACACAGTATAAATATGTGTTAAAATCGTTTGAAACAATGCAGACAGATACACGTCACGGCATCGTCACAATGAATACGTCAGACTAACGTCACACGCCCCGTGACGTCGTGACGTCGTGCGTCGTTTAAAAATAAAGACAATTTCCCGAGCCCCGGAGGTTTCCGCTCGCGGTGATCTGTCAAATCATTCCAAACGTTTATCTTGATATGCTTAGTTAGCGGGCTTGAAGATTGGGTAAAAGACTTTTTTCAGCTTTAATAGTAGGTACAGTAAAACTCGCTTATGAGCGTGTGAGAGCAAGTGAAGTTAAAACCCGCAGGGCGTGTTAAAAGCTATCGAACTGTACTATCGCTTACTAATAGGTACTTATATTCATTGACAACATGAACTTTTTTTAAATTGTGCTTATAGAAGTTCATTACTTACAGACAAAATAAATATTTTTACTAATTGCTAAAGAGCTTTTGCCACATAACACAACACCACAACTGAACACAAGAATGCCACATGGTCTTTTCTACGTCACAGCTAGTGTTCCTAACGCGATTACAATCTAAATTACATCGTTCCAACTAGTCCAAAGCGGTTGTAGGAAACACAAATAATATTTTAAAAAATCTCAGTAAGTAATAAATAAAGAAGTATACTTTTGAAACCTACCTCTATAAGTATGATTCAAATCATATTATACCTTTTCAAAAAAATCCTGTTGTCAATTCCATACATAAAACCCAGTTTTTGAAAATCGTTTAAGATAAAGTTATCCATATTGTCTACGGCAGCGGTAGCCTAGTTAGTATAAAGCATCCGTCACTCTCGTACTTACATACGTATCAAAGAGTGACGAATGTTTTATCCACGTGTTGTATGTTTAGCAAGATATGAATTTTTAGCAAGATAATGGAGTTTTCAAACGATGAAGGTGCGCCCCACCACTCAATCAACGTTGGAGTTAAGTTAATGTACGTAAAATTAAATAGTGTAGCGAGATTGATAACGAGATACACAAACTGACTATTACTAAAGAGCCATATTGCTATTAAACTTAGAATGTATCTAGCCTTACGGACAGCTATTCAATATTGTGTTATATTATGATTGAGTAGTTTTTTGGTTCATTTTCATTTTAATTTTTTAGGGAAAACTGATTATAGACAATTATGAGCAGTACTAATAGTCTAAATACACTTCTCAAAAGAAATAATAGCTAATGATACTGGTAGCAGTTTTTTACGACTGTTATAAAAAAAAAATACAATATATTTACAATAAAAACGACAGCAGCACAGAAAAGAGGAACATGCTATGCTTAGCTTTCTTATTAATTACAATCCTTAAAACGATTTAATGTTAAAAAAATCTTTACTGTTCAAGTTCTAAAAAGATCCGCACCCTGTATGCACATTTCAGATACCAAGTGTTAGTAGTGAGCAGCGGACCCGTGTGTGGCGATCCTGATTAATGACGTCACGCCACGTCACGAGACGTCGTTACCGCGATCATTTGGAGCCCCGGCTAAAGAATACGCGCAAATAAAGATTTTGAGGAAACGAGCGGTTTTGAGAATCAGCCTGTATTTATTTTTATGGAGCTAGAGAATTTAGAGGTTAGGTTTTAATCCTAGTATATCTTTACGTAGTATAAAACAAAGTCGCTTCCCGCCGTCTGTCCCTGTGTATGTGCGTAAAGATCTTTTAAACTATGCAACGGATTTTCATCAATAAATAGAGTAATTAGCAGGGATCGGAAATTCGGATCGATATTTACCTAATCTTTGGCGGCGGCGTTGTTGTTCAGTTGTATGGAGGCGGACTCAATATTCATTTATTAATAAAATTCGTGGGATTTCGAAATAAATAAATTACGCCATCATAAATCCATTATTAGGTATTTACATTCACTATATGAAGTTATTTTTTAAATTTGGATTTACCAAAAATATTATTTAATTTACAGGTCACTCATCTAACCTAACTTAACGAAGTCTGAGGAGCAAATTGACGGAACGTTTTATCCTAAATGTAAAGTAATTAAAATAAACGTTTTGTAGAATCCCAGAATCCCGGAAATTATATTATTAAAATAATAATTTCAAGAAGCCGACGCCATATGTCGCTTAACATTTTCCGGGATTTTGCCAACTTTAGGTAAATATCGATCCGAATTTCCGATCCCTGGTAATTAGTGATTAAAGAGGAACGATTTTATGTATTATATATGATGTCAGATTATAAACCAAAGCGAAGCGAGGGCGGGTCGCTAGTAATACTACTGGTATTATAAATGGGAAAGTTTGTGTGTGTTAGTTGGTTACTCCTTCACTCTGCAACGGCTGGACGGATTTGGATGAAATTTGGAATGGAGATTATACCCTGGGTTAACACATAGGCTTTAAAAGTTTCCAAGGGAATTATAATAATCGCGAACTCGCGGGAAGATTACCTTACAATCACGAGTCGACCCCTTAGCCAGTCTATTGAAAATACATACATAAAAATCCAAGACTTACCATAGATTTTACCAAACTGGAATAACACTTCGAGATTAGTCTATACAAATTCGGCGTTTAATCTAGGTATAAAACCTTGTCCTCCTTTGGTCGAATCCGCCATAAGAGCTAAGACATTATTCGACGAAGTAGGGTTAATTCACTTTAGTGAATATATCATAGATTACATTATAAGTTAATTTACAAAATGTTATACCATGATGAACCATGATGTTGTCTTTAAATTTAAGAAAAAAAAACTTGTCAAAATTATTTGAAAAATCATTGCATTACAACACAAGAATTACAATTAATTTCACTTCAATAATCTATATAAATATATAAAAATACGACTATGCCAGAACAGAGCCTCTACGATGCTAAACCATATTGTTTTTGACGTGTTATTGTATTGTTTTTAATTAGGCCGCCATTACTGTGAAGGAAATAAGAGCTATCAAAACGTTAACAATAATTATGATAACAAGTCAAAAGCTGCTCAAGAGGGTTCTTTACAATAATGACATAATATTCTATATTGTCTAAAATATATTGTGTTATATCGTAATATACCCATTGATTTTGACTTTGACTTCTAAATGTATTTCCGTTTCTCCTTCCCTTTTTTTAGGGAACAATGAAGAAGGCTAGGATATAAAAATCGATCAGTTACTTATTACAAAAAGTGTCAAAAAAGCCTAATGCAAAACGCACGCAATCTAAAGCATGTTTTTTTTTAACGTAGTGAAAAACACACGCGACCTACAGGGTGTATTTTATTTACGTCGCGTCATCAAATCAATAGTGTGTCTTGTCAACGTGTCATCGACCGACCCAGTGAGGAGCCATGCATCACTGTCTGGGACGTGTCAACCTAATCCCTGTGGGTTCAACTCGAGGGGGAGCTTGAACGGTTTGTTACTGAGTAGAAAAATATATTTAAGTAAGCACGTAGTTAACAGTGAAAAATTAAATTCATGGCTACTTACTACCCGATTGTGAGAAACTAATCGAATTGAGTTTATACAGTGTGTGTATGAATGTTGAGTAGCCCTTGTTATGCATATATTTTTTGCTAGACATGTCATTTTTAAAGTCATATAGATGACACTTATGTATTTGTACAAAAAAACAGAATATCAAAAACAATATTTACAGAATTGGAATGTTCAAAGGCGAACTTATCCTTTTAAGGGATCTCTTGCAGCTGCCCTTTGGGTGATTGAGGAAAATAAGAAAAGTAGAATGTTGTAGACATTAGTAAAAAATAAAGTTTACAGAATCTGTGTGAACTAGAATTTTAGACCTTATGTATGAATAAATACTAACAGACACAAATAATAGTAAAAAAAACACATGAACTTACGTATACAAATAATAATAAATAATATATATAAAATAAATATACACAAACACAAAGTACAAAAGGTTGGGTTAGGTTTGGTTAGCTTAGTACCTATTACACACGTAAAAAAAACTGTTAAAAACAGACTATGCGACCAGATTAGGTTCCAAATAGGAACCAAAATAATGCTAGCCAGTAGAGCCATGATTGTGATCAAGAATAGAATGCTCCACTTGAGCTAAACTATTAGACAAATGTTATAGCTTTCAGCGGCAGTGACGATTATATACGTCAAGCGATCTAACTAATTGACTTTCTCATTACGGTGCCGCACTCCAAATTATTAATAAATGGGGCGTCATAATGATTCGTCGGGAATGATAGTGTATGGATAAATATATTGGTGCGTCAAATGAGTCGCTAATTCGTCAGTTACAGTTATTATATTTTAATCATTTATTAACCTCAAAATTAATTGAACTGTTCCATAGAATGGGTACTAAAATTATTTCACCGTAAATGGAAACACAATTTTTTAATTCATAATTTTGTTCGATATCTCCTTTTATCATTCCTTCTAGAGCTTTACTCGTTATTGGTGTAAGTACTTTGAGCTTAATATCATTCATAATTAAACGGCAAACTTTTGGTATCCCTCAGAGAACAGACACACATCATTGGAATCATGCCTACATTTTCACCTTTACCGCCATACTGCGCAAAAGAGTCAGCCCGAATATGATGCAGAGTTCTAAGTATTACAGGGAGGTTTCATGGCAAGGGCATTGGAATAAACGTATTTTAAATTTTGTCTTGTTTTCATAGCCAAAGTATCTAGAATACTTAAAAAAAGGCAGATCTAGGGTCTGCATAGCGCTAACATAAACGACGGTCAAAAAGTATGGAATTTCCAAAATGTATGGAATTTACATCTTGACAAGTTAGACCATCTGGCAGCTTTCGTTACGATAACATTCGTCGAATCTTGTCTAGAGCCACAGCACATAATTATACCGTAACCTAATTTAAGTTCCTGAACAAATTAGTTTAGTAATAAAGTTGTCATGTGTATATATTTGACTTTTTTTTTTAATTTAATTCATTTTGATGACAGCTATATTCACCATTCATCTTTGCAATAAGACAAACACTAAGACTGGCCTTATCAGAGACAACATTTACAATTATATGCCTAGAATGTTCAAACATACAGTACAGTTATTTAAAGATATTCGAGAAAGCGAGATTCAACCGACACCGAACGACACAAAGTAAATCCATTCACCTCCTACCCGGGAGATGACTCAGTATAAAAACCCAAATTTTTCACAGCTCAACGTAAACTCCATTCAGTATCAATCTCTAGAACGGTTATCAAACATTGAACTTGGTTCACCCGTGCTGGCCATTAACAAAACTCAATAAAAAACCATTAAAAAACCTAACCAACCTGTTTGGATTATTTCCAAACTGTCACGCACGATCGCGCATTTCTCTATGGTTTGGCATCGCGCTGGCTACTTTTTTAATCTCCTTTTTTAAACTTCCTTGGTACAGAGGCTGCGGTCAAAAAAATGACGTCACGTTTATGGTACGTGGGTAATCATCTAGTTAACTTTTGACTCTGCACCTGTTTGAATGGGCCATTCATGGTTGTTGTTGAATTCATTGATATTGATGTGTTAATGCAGTTTTTAATCTGTGCCGGTCTTGTTATACGGTTATTTAGAATTAGACCTTAGTATAGATATGATTAAGATCGGTTATGTGACAATGTTGTACTGTCACTTGTTACGTTTGGCTCTTCCATATGACTTTTGAAAGCCATAGTAAGTAACATCAAGTAAGCTTTGATTATTTACTCTCTAGATAGAACTTCAATGACATGAATGCGTCGAAAAATTTATCAGCTAACTGTTAGCCTATAAGTAGCTTTCCGCTCCTTAGTATCAAATGTGTTGTCAAGGGATACAGTCGTGTTACGTGTCAAAATTTATTTTGCTAAAAAGGCACTAAGATGACGAGTTGTGTAATTAAACTTTGTCGAAATTACAAAGGACGTATGAAATCAAACAGCAAAGTCACCTACCACCGGTAAGTAATTCAGAATTCATAGTATTTATTTCAAAAATCCATCAGTTTAATATGTCTAATTAATACGTTTCCATCTTGGCATTATTGTTGGTGTTGCCAGTTTTGAAATCCGAAATTCCCTAGTCCCTAGTGATGTGAGTGTCTAAGTATAGAAGTTACGTTAGGATATGTACGAGTATACGAGTACATTAAATTAATAATAGAAAACTGTCGAGTGTAAGTCGAGAATAGTGGAAATTGATAAAAATAAATTTTGACTTACAAACTGGAAATTTGACATGGGCTCATTGAAAACAAAACAATTTGAAATAGGCCAAGTGTGAGTGGATAATAAACGATTTTGTAAACATAACTTATTTTGATTTTGAAAAATATGATTTGTAGGAATGCGTATTTACTCGGGTAAAAATTAACTTTTTCAAAATGTCTTCCTTTTATTTTGTTCGGCAAAATTTGCCGGTGAGTGTATTTTATGAATCGAAAACATTAAAGTCAACCCATTCCAATTCGAATCGATACCTATATTTTTAGTTTTTCAAACACTTCACAATAACTAAACCTTACTATGATCATTTATCCCTGTAAATTAGTAAATATGTCTTTAGCTGGCATCCCTATGTATGCCCACAGAGATAAATAGAATGACGTTTTGCGAGTGTCAGACAAAGGAGTCACGCACACAAGCATACAAAAACTGGCCTGTTTCTGTCGTAGTGATTACAGGGCCACACTCTATCTAGAGAGTAAATAATCAAAGCAAGTAAGTAAACGCAGGTAAAGTGCTAAACTCTGGTCTCTGATTTTAACATAGAGACATCAGATATGTTTGAATTCTTGAGATTGAACATATTATTGGGTGGGACAGTTGATTCTTCTTCATATTCTTTAAATATTATGAATTTAATATTATTTATTTTTACTACACCCATTGACTCACAAATCCTTCTTTTTATGCTACGGAAAAGGCAAACGAGCACACAGGCCCAAAGACATAAAATATGTGATCTCAAGATCGATCTGACTTTGACAATCTCAATTCTGCCAGTGCGTTGTCAAGTCTGAGGTCTTGGGTAGAATGTTTCTGTGCTAGATCATTTTACCGTATGTCTTGCCCCTGCACCGGAACACAAAAATGAGAATGCTGTATGGCGGCAGTTTAAAAGGTAAAATGGTGGTAGCGATTAGAGTTATCCCTTTTCGTTGCATATCGTTAATTTAGAATCCATGGAGTCACTATTTGCCAATTATTATAATTACATTTTAAGTTCAATTTATCTATACCTATTAATATTTAAAATTTTAATTCGTTTGTAATGCTTTCACAGCGAAGATATCCTCTTTACGAAAAATCATTTAAACTCGTTTAGCGCTTTAACGAATAAATGCATTTTGAAAATATTATTGTTACTATAATAATAAGGAAACAGTGACTCCATCGCTTTTAGAACCGCGATATGCCACCAAAGGTCCTAACCCTAACTTAATTACACATGAGAATTCTTTTAAAATATTAAAAGCTGAAATACTTACTTAAAACTTTTATACGCAGTAGCAAACGGGAGCGTGTTGATTCCCGTTTTTTTTGGACATTATGGCTTTGTTGGCATAATTGACAAGATTTCATATTTTCAAGACTTTAATTTTATTCGTTTTATAGATACTGTTTGGAAGGAGAAAGACACTAATAGTTTTAAATTTTCTCTAGAATGAATAATTATTTTATTATTAATTTATTAAGATGTACTTATTCTAAAAGGGCGTAACTTCATTTCTACGACACAATGGACATATTACGTTAGTCCAATCTGTATATAAAAAAGTATCATGTCAACCGATAAAGGGCCACTTGCATGAAAAGTTTAACCCTGGGTTAAGACACTAACGCCCACTTGCGTGGACCAGAGTTAGCGTCTTAACCCGAGGTTAGGCGGCAAACCACGTACAAAATTAGACGCTTACGAGTAACTCTGGGTTAAGGGCTAACTCTGGTCCGCGCAAGTGGGCCTAACTCGAGTTAAAATGACAGTTATTGTATGAATCTGACGTCTACCAACTCGAGTTAGTGCCTTAACCCAGGGTTAAATTCTGCGTGCAAATGGCCCTAAGTCTCTATCCATCTGTCAATAGTGTCAATGTCTAATTTGAAGTATGACAGCTTTTTTTCTCGTGAAAAAGGCAATGGTATTATATCTATTCAGGCATAGTATTGGTAAAACTCGATATTTTTATTAACTTACTTGTAATTTTGAAAATAAAGAAAAATAAATCTAAATAAATATTTTGCCGTGTTCAGGAGGTTAAAAACCTTTCGATTCGTATAGTAATTTGCAGGTGTCACCAAAATGAAATGTTGTCAATTATTGAGAGTCGTTTTTATATCGCTGGAACTGTAAACTTTCAACAATTTCTTAAATAAATAACGTCGATATAAGGCTAGGATAGGTTAGATTTGGTTTGATTTTTAAAAATCCTTAAAAAGTAAGTTATGATATGACAGTTTAAAAAATATTATGGTGGACAAATATACCTATAGACCCGTATCAAACACACAGCAAAATAAAGATAGTTACGGAATAACGGATAAAGTCTTACCTTAATAGGTGGGGCATAATCCACCGCCATCATACAATCACTGTTGACTCCAGCCTCAGTCTTTATCATGGGGGGCCCGTGGTGGTATAACTGCCCCATTTGGTGGTGGTGCATACCACTGTCCCCCCGGCTGTACCACGTGGTGTACATATCCCAGCCTTGGTCACGACAGTCACTCATAAATACATTTTTTCACTGCACACGTTCAAACATTGTTCAATGTCAAGGTGTCCGTTCAAGGTTAAAAGTTTGAACATTGTTCATAGTTTGTTGAATGTGTTCATAACTTGAACATGGTTTTTGGGTAGGTTTACATTGTTTTTTGTGTTGATAGATTGTTTAAGTGGAATTTGTTTAGTTAAAATTTGAAGTCCGGCACATTCTAACACTTATAAACACTAGTATAATTTTATTAACTATAATTTAAATATGTCAAATTGAAAACACTTTATTCAACAAAATTTTAATAAAAAAACATTTAGTAAAATATCAAAAACTCTTAAATTTAATATTGCACTAGCACTCTACTTTCATTGACTATAGCATAAGTATTTGTGTTGGACTAAATTATTCCACCGCATCTGAAAAGAAAAAAAAAAACTGTTACAGTTCTGCCACAACATGAGCGCAAAAAACTATAGGACGTTGAACACTGTTATTATTAAAGTAATCCCATTAAAA
The DNA here is from genome assembly GCA_963966035.1 of Acleris laterana. Taxonomy (NCBI): domain Eukaryota; kingdom Metazoa; phylum Arthropoda; class Insecta; order Lepidoptera; family Tortricidae; genus Acleris; species Acleris laterana. Next base: position 3,456,889 of record OZ014462.1, read on the forward strand.
ACATAAATGAAAAAATAAGTTCCTCAACGGTTTCACTAACGAAGTGAAACTATGTTCAAACCAAGATCTTACCTATATAGTGTTCAAATCGTTGCTTAAATACAAAAGGAACACAGATAATGTGTTTGTGTTGCATTTAAATTCGGAATGCTATATACCTACTTACTTTAAGTTTTAAATCCAACTACTTATATCTGTTTTTGTTTTGTGGCGCTTTTGTATTTAAGCAGCGATATGTTAAATAATACGCGTAAAAATTAATACGTGCGTGTTAGTAATAGGTACGCGTTTGCAGTCTTAGGATTGCATTGCAGTCTTGTGAATGCGAATGTCTTTGGGTCACAGTTTCCACTTACCATCAGGTGGCCTGTGTGCTCGTTTGTCTTCTCTATGCCATAAAAAAAAAATGTTATGTTATTTGCTACTTAATAGTATATATTTGCTGACACAATACCATTGTATAATGTTGGTAGTATTTGTAAAACTTCTGTAACCTTACCATGAATTAAAATTAGCTGCTGTCTGCTAGCGAGTCGAATTTTTTGTCGCTTGGTCTCGTCGCTTGTCGCTTGCAGCCGTACGCCAGCGAGTACGGTAATTGTTACTCATGGTAAGGGTACTGATAAATCTTACGCTCTAAAGTGAACTATAGAGTATAGGATGATCCCAATTGTGGTTAAAGAGGGAAATAGCTAAAGACACAAATACATGGCGCTCAAAATTTGAAGGCAATACATACATACAGGGTTGCTCCAAAAAAAAATCGGAAGTCAACTCCCGATGGAAAGAAATGGGTAGTAGAATGAATTTTATTTCACGCATTCAAAGTTGGACGTCATCTTGTAATAATTAGATATAATCGTAATCTTTTCTATATCATAGGGAACGAAAACGAGCACCCAGGCCATATGCTGGTAGGTAGGATCGAGACCCATTAACATCTGTGTCTTAAGACTAGTCTTAATACTGCAAATGTGTCGACATTCCAGGACTATGATGGAATTTATGCTAGTACTCTCGCCAGTTTATCCCCATTCAGAAACACAACATTGCGAACACTGCTTAGCGATAGGTTAATTCCTCTTAAACCAAGCTCTAGGCTTTTAGATAATAATGGACTGTCTAGTCGCCAGAAAAAAACGTGTCAGATATTTTTGCAGCAGTACTAGAACATACTTAAATACAAAAAACATCTAAGACTACGTTAGCCTAGTTGGTAGTGACCCTGCCTACGAAGCTAGCGGTCCCGGGTTCGAATCCCGGTAAGGGCAGATATTTGTGTGATGAGCGCGAATATTTATTGTTCCTGATTCATGGACGTTTTCTATGTATGTAAGTATATATTTCTCTATATAAGTATTTATATCGTTGTAGAAGTCTAAAGCTTAGTTTGAATTAGGGCAATTGGTGTGACATTGTCTCTTTATATTTATTTTATTTATGTTCTTGTAGTCTTCAGATATTTGCCTGTACCGGGTATTGAATTCGGGACAGCTAGCTGTGTAGATAGGGTTATTCGCAAAAACATTATGAAACTTTCAATTTAACAAATAAGACGTAAAGTAAAATGTTCTACATTTTTATATCGTAGCATTCACACGAGGGCAGTTAAAAGGTTAAATTTATTACTATTACGATACTTAAAAATAAGAATGCGTGGCTACATCATTTAAGTTCAACATATCGGTATCCTTTTCAGCTAGACCATATCTACATACAAATGCTAAGATTATACAAAATAGAATTGCAAATCAGTATGCCATAAACATACCTATGCCTTTATAAAGAAAGGTCAACGGCCGCTTCGCCACGCCTCCTGCGAGACACGCCTACGCTAAGCCCCGCCCACTCGGATACCGTAATTACGTAATCCAAGAATGAATTATCATTCGCCGGATGAGTCAAATTGATGACACTTTTGATTGGAATTCGTGCCCACTTTATGACATCAATCTTGACTCTTAAGTCTTTAGTTTGTAGACTGGTAGAGTATGCTTTATGACATTAAGTCCGTTTTGTACTTGTTAAAGTGTGCAATAAAAAAAAACATCCTGTATTTAAAAAAAAGCAATAGATAAATAAAAACCCTCGATCTTATGGGGACCCCTTTTTTGAGAGCTGATATATCGTAAAAGTCTCAAGCAATTTCCATAAAATCTAGCTAAAAACCACCGCTTGAAAACCTGCTTTCAAACAATAAAAACCGCATCCAAATCGGTTTGTTTATTTAGGAGCTAAGTATAATGCCACAGACAGATACACTCGTCAAACCTACACCCCTCTTTTTCCGTCGGAGGTTAAATTAAAATCTAAAGGTTCATTACTAGGTAGAAAACCTGCTTTCAAACAATAAAAACCGCATTCAAATCGATCCTTTCGTTTATGAGCTATGATGCCACAGACAGATACACTCGTCAAACCTACAAAACCCCTCTTTTTCCGCCGGAGGTTAATTAAAATCTAAAGGTTCATTACTAGGTAGAAAACCTGCTTTCAAACAATAAAAACCGCATTCAAATCGATCCTTTCCTTTATGAGCTATGATGCCACAGACAGATACACTCGTCAAACCTACAAAACCCCTCTTTTTCCGCCGGAGGTTAATTAAAATCTAAAGGTTCATTACTAGGTAGAAAACCTGCTTTCAAACAATAAAAACCGCATTCAAATCGATCCTTTCGTTTATGAGCTATGATGCCACAGACAGATACACTCGTCAAATCTACAACCCCTCTTTTTCCGCCGGAGTTTAATTAAAATCTAAAGGTTCATTACATACGTGAAACATTCAACGGATTTCTAAGAATCTTTCGCATGTTCAATTCTTATACATATGCAAAATGGCGGCTAGACGCCTTTTTATATATTAATACATGCATGTTAGGCAGCCTTGTAATTAACATTGACAGTTGTACAAGGACGTTAAATTGTACTTGACAGGATTAACAATGGTGAACGGTGTTCCTGTCTGTTTCATGGAATTCTAAGAGGGTTGGTAAACGAATCAATTCAAAATTAAAAAATCATAATAATTCTTTTACGGTTCTCTGTCGTTTGCCCGAAAGTCACTTGCCATAATATTCATTCGCCATGAAGGCATTTTTTCTGAAATCGTGAACTATTCAGAATTGTTATAAAACAAACCTAACCTAACATATTGGGTTCTATACGATGGCATGTAAAAATTACCTGAAAGGTTTACAGTTTCAGAAAAAAATGCCTTTATGGCAAATTAACATTATGGCAAGTGACACAATTATGGCAAATGAAATTCGGGTAAACGAAGTGATCCGCTCTTTTACACGTCAATAATATGGAGTGAATCTACCAGCGCTTCGGACAAGACCATTGCGGAGAAGAAGCATAAAATACAATAATACTTAAAAGCTAATTACTTTAAAACTAACATAAAAAAAATCATTTTTTCACGGCAATGTATGGCTGGCTAACTATGGTTGTATTAGTCTTGCTTTGTATGTTAGAGCAAGACACCAATAGCTAACGGCCACAGACTGGCTGCACCGACCATAGTACCTTTTTTTTTTTAATTTTTGTAACAAACATACATGTGATAAACATACTTAAATAACAACACTCGTAGATACAGAACTTAAAAACCAATACTCGCGCTTATAACAAAAAAATGCGTTAATCGGGAATCGAACCAGAGACCGCTAGCTCCGTAGACAGGGTCACTAACTCTAGGCTAACGACGATGGTGACGAAAAAATCTTTCATAGGTGATTTGCTTTATTTTTTACGAGTGTAATGCTATGAATAGTACCTAATTATAACATTATACAACTTCCAAACTATCATAAAATATTTTTTTTTGTTAGAGAAAAGCACTATACAAGCATCTTGGGCGGGAAGCTCAGTTACTGGACTCATACTTGTCCCGCAACAGCTTTCTTCCCGGTCTCTACAGTAATGTTCTAATTAATATCCGTTAGAAACATGCATGTCCCGTGAGGTTGCCGGGTTAGAATAGCGCCACTCCATCACTTCCCGTGGATATCGTAAGAGGCGACTAAGGGAATAAAGGTTTGTAGTACTGTTAGGCGATGGGCTTGCAACTGGTACTGCACACTGGTAAACATCTAAGCCTAATTGTGCAAAATGTGGTTACAGAATTAACTTTTTTTTTTAGAGTTGTTTGTTAATTTTGTAGCTTTGTCTACTCCACTCTGGGATTGTAGGCATGATTTTATGTATGTATGTAGAAATATGTATACGGTAATGAGTAATGACTGATTAAATTTATTTTTACGATGGCATTACGAATTATCAGCCCGTATATTAGCTGACCTTACCTTCGATTTAGCCTTAACTGTCACATTGCCACCTATTAATAGCTACCATCCATCGTGAGAATGTCGTCTCTAAACAATAACAAAAGATGTATGTTTAATTGTTTATTGCATTCAGCGCATTGTTAGCGTTGAAAATGGTATACCCTTATTTCATAGACACTATCAGTTCACAAAATTTTCGTTTCATAGAAAACTTTTTTCTGCTCAACCCGTGTTGATTTCATTTTGCCTTGTGATGGTTACAAGTCTAACCTAAACTACGTGAATCATATTTAAGATAACCTGAAATCAACAAAGGTTCAGCAGAAAATAGTTTTCTATGAAACGAACATTCTGTGAACTGATAGTGTCTATGAAATGAGTGTCTTTAAAAGAAGGGGCACCGGTTTAAAAACCATGCGTTCCACTAAGATTAAAGTCGATTGTTCTAGAAGATTTATCACTTTTAGATCTTAAAATAGCTTTGAAACTTAAAACAGAGTTTTAAGAAATTATAAATATATTGATAACAAAAAATAACACCCTGTATGTAACTGCACTAGCGATCATCAAAGTATAGTTTTAATCCTTTCTCAAGAAATAGTCTAAACTAGCTTTTGTCTATCGTTATTTGCCCAAAAACTGACCAATTTTCCGGAATAAAAAATAACCTATGTGCTATTCCAGACTATAATATATTTTTATGCCCATTTTCATTCAGATCTGTTCAGGCGTAATAAAGGAATAAAAATCAAAACTTTCGCATTTATAAAATTAAAATTGAAATATCTTTAAGCTACATTAGAGCTGCAATATCTTGTCTTTTGTCAGTTTTTGTAGTTTACTCGAAAGAGAACGACACAAAAACTTAATTTACTTAGTACCTATACACCTTTTTTTACGCACAACTACAGACAGAGCAAAGCGAAGGCCAATATACTCTGAAACGGCATTCTCATTTTTTTCCAATTCGTGCTCCATATAGCCTTAGTTTTAATCCTGACTTTTGGTACATTCTTGTAGAGTTGTAGGTTTCTTTAATTTTACTTTAAGCCTCGTAAGGCCCACGTAAAATTTCGTTAATTCGAAAAAGAATCTTGTGTCGGTCAAATAAAGTCAAAAGTCACTTTGACAAATGTCCTAAATTTAGGAGTTTGGGTTTTACACGGTGCTCGTTAGGCCCAGTGTGCAATAGGACAATCAAGAAAATATAAAATAAAAATGGCATTGTAGAACAAACGGAATTGAACTTTATTGCCTTGCTGGTAGATTCAAAGTCGCACTCACAAAAAAACTACCTGTTTTTAGTACGGTGGGCTTTACTATAATTTAGATTCTTACTTTGATATGGCTAAATCAATGTAAAGTGCTAAAAATATTAATTATTATTCGCAGAGCCCGGATTTTTCGCGGCAAAACAAAATATTGTCGCAATGTAACTAGTGTTACAAATATTTTTTATCGATATCGAGTATTATTATATTTACATTACTTTACAATCATTCGCGACAGTTGTTTTATATGTGTTATTCCAACTAAATCTTAACTCCTACTTTCCATATCAAGTAATAAAATAACCCGTCGGGTAACTAAGAGGAAAAACTTTGAATAATACTACCTCATGGAAAATAATAGACACTTCAGAAACTGTCTACTGCCAGATAATGTTGAGAAATTAATGATTATCTACTCCTATCACTATCAAAAACCAAATAAAATGTCAAGTGCTGCTGTGTGTGCTGTGTTGCATCTGTTTCTATATAATTTTATACAAAACTCACGTAAAATGTTTTATTAACTATTTTTTTATTTCGTGGACATTCTATCACACAACTATCGATATATCGATAAAAAATATTTCTAACACTAGCTAGATTGCGACAGTTTTTTGTTTTGCCGCGAAAAATCCGGGCTCTGATTATTAGTTATTTAATTTTATAAATTGAATGTTAACATTTAATATTAAAGGTGCAAATTGACATAAATAATCTTAAAACAAACAACTCCGTGAAATTATGGGGTAGAGTGCAAGTTACTAGAGAAGCGATTAGAAACAATGTATTGAAAATTCTTAGTACCGTTAAATGTGCCTACTTTGCTGCCCCGTGGGTAACTAATGTAACTATGCTCCATAGTGACTATTTCGTTTGTTACTTTATAAGTCAAGGTTGATGACAAATTTTCTTAAATGAATCGATGTATACGTCCAGCTACGAATTAAAGGAAACAAAAGAATGATTTACAATACATAATGGAGCATAATTACCCAGGGGGGAGCAAAGTAGGCACACTTCACGGTATACGGTAAAGTCACCAGTCTGAGACTATTCAAAATTCAAAATATTTATTCAGTAAATTGGCCACATGAGGGCTCTTTAATACGTCAGTAATATGCAGGTTTCAACGAAGCAGTTTGGTGATTGCAATATCGAATATCTTGGTTCGATATTGCAATCACACTGTGGATTTAACAGATCTCACTGTGACGTGAATAAAAGCTGTCATAACGATGGTCTAAAAATGTGGAATAGAGGCCCATGATAAGGATTTATTAGACTCCGCTCATAACTTGGACCATAAAGCCATAAAGCTTCTCAAACGACCGATTATTTCAAATGAAATCGTTCACTGGTTCAAATTAACCGTGAACTTAACGGTTATTAATTGGTGCACGCGATTAATTAAACTAATCGGTTTATTTACGTTTTGAGATTTAAAAGTCGGTGTATAAAAGATGAGATATGATCACAATTTTGGAAATAGAGTTGTTTTTAATCATCGAATGTTGTATCATATGTATGTCTCAAGAATCAAGATACGATAAAGTAAAAGTTAAGTCACAGACGTCTTACCCTTTAACCTACTGCCAAGCAATAGTGATCGCGTTGTTGTGTTCCGGTGTGGAGATAAGAGTTTGCCTGTCTGTTGAGTATCCAATTTTGATATTGGTTTAGTATTTGGGACAGTATCACTACATAGTATAAAACAAAGTCGCTTCCCGCTGTCTGTCCCTATGTATGCTTAGATCTTAAAAACTACGCAACGGAATTTGATGCGGTTTTTTAAAAGATAGAGTGATTCAAGAGGAAGGTTTATATGTATAATATTTTTTTATTTTATGTACTGGTGTTACAGAAAACTCATATAAACCGAAGCGAAGCGAGGGCGGGTCGCTAGTTTTTTATAATGTATGGTCAAAAACATTTCGAGGAATGCCATCATTCAATTTTCTGATTAAGAAAACATATATTTTCTTTTTAATTACAGAAGACAGCATGTCGGTCAAATATACTCTACTAGCTTCTGCCCGCGACTCCGTCCGCGTGGAACTCGTGTATATCGTAGCTCCACACAAATTTTCACCCTCTATTTCACCCCCTTAGGGGATGATTTTCGGGATAAAAACTATTTTATATCCTTCTCCGGGACTCAAACTATCTCTATACCAAATTTCACCTAAATCGGTCCAGCGGTTTAAACGTAAAGAGGTAACAGACAGACAGACACACTTTCGCATTTATAATAAAAGTATATTTAGTATGGATGCTGGTAAATCAGTTAATAACCGGTTAAATTGCATTCTGCAACCTAAGTACTTTCTCGGTTTTAAGCTATCTCCAAATCAAATTTCATCAAAGTCAGTTTAGTATTTATACGTGTTACAAACAAAGGGTTACTTTAACATTAATAATTATTATGATTTATGATGGTTTACAATTATCTGTCTAACTCTATTTTGAATCATTAAAAACTGAATTTTGACACGTAAAGATCAAAAAAACATGGTTGATAGTTCCCAAGGGAAATTAAATGAATTCCACACATTTGACAAAAAAAACCATACTCTATAAGTACCTATGGTATATTATGTGAGAACATGTCGATTTGTATAATTACAATCGATCTCTGTCGGTCTGTCAACTCGTCTTAAGAATATACAATTATCGTTATTATTTGTACAATGACACATTAAAACGTAATCATGGTAAAATTGCTTAATTGTAACTGTCATTATGTCCGTAATTAAAATGTTTTTAATGTTCAGCACATGGTTACAAAACCACTTTTTAATGGTGTAGAGGCAAACAGATCACCTGATGGTATGGATCCATAGAAATATGCAATGTCAAGACAGCAATCTCAAGACTGCGATCTCAAGACTGCGATCTCAAGACTGCGATCTCAAGACTGCGGTCACAAGACTGCGATCTCAAGACTGCTATCTCAAGACTGCGATCTCAAGACTGCAATCTCGAGTTTGCGATCTCAAGACTGCGATCTCTAGACTGCGATCTTAAGACTGCAATCTTAGAACTGCAAATGTGTTACCAACCCTTATTGCTTATCTTATTGTCACAACACAACAATACAAACGCTGCTGCTTGGCGGCAGGTTACATGAGGACGGTAGTAGCCATCCTAACGGACCTTGCTAGGTCCTAAGAATTGCGGGTGGAGGGTCCGTCCGGATCGCTACCACCATCTTATCCATTAACCTACCGCCAAACAGCAGTGTTCGCATTGTTGTGTTCCGGTTTGGGGATAAGACAGCCGGTGAAATGACTAGCATAGAGGCATTCCATCTTAGTCCTCAGGGTTGGCAACGCATTTGCAGTCTTGTGAATGCGAATGTCTATGGGTCACAGTTTTCACTTACCATCAGGTGGCCTGTGTGCTCGTTTGTCTTCTCTATGCCATAAAAAAAATAAAAAAAATACGAATACCTATTTTATTCATCTACACGCCTTTAAACGAACATAAAATTACGCAAAACTTTCATTTTGATCGAGAGGCATTTTGCCGTATGAGTTAACTTTTTGTTTTTAAATGTCATTGCGTATCGTCCCCCCCGGCCACGGAGGCCAAATGAGGGGGGTATGACGAACTCTCAACTACCTCAAAACTCCGGCGAGAGCTGATGTGGAAGCATATTCATTTCAGTTCTTATTTTAAATTTTACTCACTGATCTTAAAGTTTTTTACTAACCAGCCTATCTAACAGTAGGTAGGTAACTTATATTTATGACATTTTCCTTTTTTTTTGTGGCATGGAGAAGACAAACGAGCACACAGGCCACCTGATGGTAAGTGGAAACTGTGACCCATAGACATTCGCATTCACAAGACTGCAATGCAATCCTAAGACTGCAAATGCGTTGCCAACCCTGAGGACTAAGATGGAATGCCTCTATGCTAGTCATTACACCGGCTGTCTTATCCCCAAACCGGAACACAACAATGCGAACACTGCTATTTGGCGGTAGGTTAATGTAGTCCCTTTTATGCAACATGTGACTTTGTCGTATCCCGGGGTTGTGGCAGAATACCAGTGTTTTGCTCGCTAGAGTAATGCTATACGCTGAGCCATGACCTTATTGTACTATCAGCCCAATGGAACCCTGACCCACCATAGAACGGTGTCACAGTGACATTATAAAACAATTTGTTTGACACTTCTTATGACTTGAATCATAACGTCTCTGTGACACAGTTCTATGGTGGGTCAAGGTTCCAATGGTCTGATAGTACTGCTGCGACGCACACATGCGATTGAGATTGTAGCTAGTTTGTAAGTTAGTTTGATACTGTTCATTTCTACTAAATATGACCAGACATAGGAATATCCGGGGCAAAATTAAATGACAGTTAGGGATTGCCTATATCGATAAACGCAATTATCGATGCTTTTCCCATATTATCTTGACGAGTGATCGCTCCAAGTTGTATAAGTTTTTTTGTTTTTTTTAATTTTTCGAATTACAAATCAGCAACATAATTTTGGTAATTCTTTATTTGAAGAGGTTTTTTTATTCTCACTCATCATCGTCATATTGTTTATAGTCCTAACAAATTCTGTTCGTTTATTTGGACAATAGTAAATGGAACCGTCATTCTCAAATACACCATGAGGAAAAAAAATGTGATGATAATGAGTGACGGTGAAAAACTCCTTTTAAAATGAAGAATACCAGAATTATGTTGCTATTTTGTTTCATTGCATACTTTCCATAAAATTTTATTCTTACATACAACACTTGGTGCGATCACTAGCATATGGGAAAAGCATCGATAATTGAGTTTATCGATATAGGTAATCCCTAGCTGTCATTTAATTTTGCCCGTATATTCCTATATGTCTGAATATGAAGCATCAAATAAACGTTTTAGCCATCTATCTATCTATCATACTGTCCGTTCTGGTGTTAACCTCCAAAGAGCTGTTAGCGGGGTCGCCCCCCAGCCGAAACCATTAGTCTAACCTAACCTAACCTACGAAAATAGCGTTATCCGATGATTATTTCATAACAATCAATGAAGTACAATTTGATAATTTATGGGTATTAGTTCGAAACAAGATATCTTCGAGAACAGAAAAATCACATTAAACCGGAGCAAAGCGAGGCCGGATCGCTGGTTGCTATACAATAAAGATAGGCGAACCATATTGTAATAGAGACCCAGATAATTATGTCGTTTTGCCTTTCCTTTTTACAATTATAATTGTTTATGTAACTCTAAATGGCCGTTGTAAAATCATATAATTTAGTAAATGAAAGCAGTGTTTAAAAAGTCACATTTCATTAAAACCTTGATATTTTTATGAAGTGTGTATAATTATGTAGCTTTAATAATGGACGCATTTTTCCAATACTTTATGTTAAGGCCCTGCTCAAACCGATGCGTAATGCCGGCTCAACATGCTTGCGATGTTTTCCAACACTGCTGGGGTGTGATTCTCTCAGTGAACGAAGGAACGAGTGATGTCCAAGCGGCGAGATTAAGTAGTCCCGTCAGTGCGAACAAAATACATTGTAGCGCGTGCATTTTCAATTTAGCAGCTTGGTTCCTGCCGATGGGTCGAACGTATAAGGCTGCTTAATTGAAAATGCACGCGCTAAAATGTGTTTTGTTCGCTCTACTAAACTACTTAAACTCCGCTTGGATATCACTCGACAGTCAGTACGACCGGCGTTGTTTACAGTATCACTACCCAGGACGCAACCATACGTTGGAGTGAGATGGAAATACACCATGCTCACTCTAACATATACTTGCGTCCTACAGTGTTCGGCAAGAAGTCGCGAAGATTTTGGAATGGTTGTGCGAGCGCACACGCATATGAAGGACCTAGCTAAATTATGTGCCAAGAACGAGCGCGATTTGAGTTATAGTAATAACCTAACGTTATATTGTTCTGTGTCGATATTCTAATTAAGAATAAAGTTTTGTAGTATTGTTAGGCGACGGGCTTGCAACCTGGGTAGTGCTGTGATTCTGTAAACAACGCCGGTCGTGCGGACTGTCGAGTGAATCCAAGCGGCGAGATTAAGTAGTCCCGTCAGTGCGAACAAAACACATTGTAGCGCGTGCATTTTCAATTTAGCAGCACGATGGGTCGAACGTATACCTAAAGCTGCTTAACTAATATACACTGGTAAATATCTTATCCTGTGTGTGCAAAATGTGGTTACAGTATTAACAAATGTTTAGAGTTGTTCGTAACACATTTTAATAGAATTTAGAATTTAATTAGAATCTCAAAAAATAACATTTAAATTTCGGTATCGTTGATTATGCTTACCTAATATTTCGAAGCTGGTGAAATGGGAATCTGGTAAATAGTATAAGTATTCATTACGTAGGTTAGGTTAGGTTAGGCTGGTGACTAACGAAAAAAAAACTCGTGCGGCGAGGTATGACTTTCAATGAAATGAAAATTCTGTGTACCTACCTAATAATACGTTCGCCGAAAAGTTTTTCGATAATTTCGATAATATTTACCCATTTAAAATTATCATGCAGTAGCTATTTTACGAACTGCAACGACTACCCAAAAAACTCAGATGATGAAAAAATCTTCAGGACCACGTCTTGAATAAAATCAATAAGTATCTATACTTAGTTTTCTTGGAATAAGGAAAACAATGGAAATTATCTATCTGGCTTTGCTCTAAGTTATAAAGTAATTACTTATTCACGATAACACATTATCTCATATTAAATAGTGATTTCTTTGAAAACGTGTGTTAAATAAGACGTAAATCAAATGGTATCCGAAATGCAAGCGCTAAACGCTTATAAGGTTTCTATTTTCTATCGACTCAAAATGTAAAGAGTTGACATAAGTGATCGACGTGATCTGTCATCATTTAACATCAATTATTTAAGGTGGAGTTTTGTAATTGCAACTAACCTAACTAAATGACTTAGTTGCAATAGCCAGATATTCGGCGTCCTAAGCAAAAACGCAGTACACAAGATAAACCTCCTGTACTAATATCAACCTTATTATTAACAATGTCGGATTGAATATGCTTTGGTGATTGAATTTAAGACTGCACCGAGCAAACGTCGAGCGTCCAGTGGCGCCCTCATTACTATTATTGTGTTTTCTAATTAACCAAAGAATTATCTTGCAATCAGACGATACGTTTTTGTAGCGCAAGTAAAAACACAATTTATGGGATACGTAACCAACTTAAATATCAATTACCCTTTGAGTAGTCAGCTTAACGGGAAAAGGTGGCCACTTTTTTCGTTAAGTTGATAACTCGAAGGTGAATTGTTATTAAACTATGTGATATACCCTATAAGTTGTGTTTTTATTTGTAGTACGAAAACCTACCGACCAATTTCAAGAAAATACTTTAGTTTATTAGAAAACACAATAATAGTAATGAGGGCGCCACCGTACATCCGCTTACGCTTAGGGCGTTAGTATTGTTCTTCTATATTAAGGAACTAGAGGACTAGAGGACGCCTGCGAGTTTCCCGCTACTCCCCCTATTTTAACCCCTTAAGGGAGGAATTTCCAAAAATCTTTCCTTCGTGGAACTCTACACTGTATAAGGTATCTATGTGCAAAAGCACCTCGGCTGAGAGGCCCGTCACAAGATACGTCAAAGTAAACGTCAAACCATAGAGTAATGTCATTTTTCATTCATCTCAAGACGAGCATTAGAGTTGAGATTAGTTTATTAATACGGCCCTTGGTCCAGCGGTTTGGCGACATTTAGATTATGGTACTGTGTAAAAAAAACATATTTACAATAGATTCAAACAAAAAAACTTGCAATCGCAATCGACTTCAAAGCGGAACAATTGTTTTCATTTTGTATGCAGACAAGCCTTCGATTTTCAAAATGAAAACAATTGCGATTGCGAGTGCGTTAGGCAATAGCTTAGCTTTAGAACTAACGACACATCAAAACAAAAAAAAATAAAAACATATGATAATAATATTCAGCCCATATTGTAATCAAATCTTATACAGCGAATATAAACATCGCGAACAAATTCGCCACGCACCAGTCTGGCCATGGCTGAATATCGACTATTTTTTCGTCATAATCGGTCGTTACGCACTAACAATCGATTATTGGAACCCGCTATTAGCCGCAGACGGTTTAATCGGTGGTTTTCACGTTTAATTTGACATCAAGTGTTTTTCATCGATTTCGCACATAAATAAATACCTATAATATATAATTATAGCATGATATCTTTACATAGTATAGAACAAAGTCGCTTTCCGCGTCCGTATGTCGTATATCCGCTAACTCCTCTTAAACCACGCAATGGATTTTGATGTGATTTTGTCCATCAGTTTAATTTTTCACGATTTGATCTTACTAATATTATACCTCTAAATGCAGTGTATATTATTACAAAAACAACTGACTGTACTATAGCCTATAGGTTTTTTTAAAGCATTGGGAAAGCCAATCGAGTTCACATGCCATTCTGACGGTATAGGGTAGTATCGCTGAGACCCTTACGGGGGAGTAGTATTAAAGTTGATGATAAAAATATCAATATAAAAAAATTGTGTTTTTATTACGTTTTCTAACAAAAAGATTACAACAAAATTACTAAATAAAAATAGAATAATAAATTAATGTAATGATGCTCCTTGGCACGAGATTCCGTGTCTGGTTCATATTGAAATTTTCTGGAGAATGATCTCAAGGATCGATAGAAATTTTGAATTTTGAAATCTTTAGATCGTAATGTAAGTGGCCAGGACCGAAAACAAAGGAGGTTATAACAACCTCGTTACACCATCTGATGTGATAGTGAGATCTGAGACCCATAGACCTAAAGACTCCAATCTTAAGACGCAATCCTACGACCGCAAATGCGTTGCCAACCCTGAGGACTAAGATGGAATGCCTCTATGCTAGTAATTTCACCGGTTCTCTTATTCCCACACCGGAACACAACAATGCAAATACTGCTTGGACGTCGGTTAAAAGATAAGATGGTGGTAGTGATCAGGACGGACTGCACACACAAGTTCCTACCACGACTAGCGGCGCTTCTTCTCCGCAATGATGGTCTTGTCCGAAGCGCTGGTAGACTCACCCTATATTACCGACGTGTAAAAGAGCCCTCGTGTGGCCTACTTATTTACTTAATAAATATTTTGAATTTTGAATTTTTTGAATTTTAGCTAGGTAAAAATGGTTTTCTTATATCTCTTTCACTCTATATTGTTCATAATATTAAGTTACTTAATAATTATTTCGTCAAAACTTTCGTTGATTTAGATTACGCCATATTTTTTTATTAATAACATTATTTATTCATTTGGGTGAGATCATTAATAAGTTTTTTTTTTTCTCTGATCAGAATAAGTTAATGTACCAAATAAATATCGAGGATAATACATATAAGTACAACATACCGAGTACCTAGTCTAAAATAATTATAGGTTTTGCTGAAACTGTGATAAGATCTGGATCATATAAATATAAGGTTACGTTAGGTGTTAAGCAAAACTCTAAATTATTATTTAAAAAGATCCTATGCCGTGCATTGTATGTATGTATGTAAACACTTTATTGTACAAAAGAAAAAGCAAAAACAATACAATGACAATTTAAAAAAATTTACCCACAGTTAATGTTGTACAAAGGCAAACTTGTCCTTTTAAGGGATCTCTTTTAGCTAATCCTTGAGAAATTGAGAAAAGTTATAGTAAAAGGTTGCATCTGGTAAACAAGTGTTGTACAAAATTAAAGAGAAGAACATAAAAATACTTATTGGCATTTATATATTTATTTAAATTTTATTGCTCAATACATTATGCATAATAAAAGTTTATTTATGTGCTATGCTGTTAATGATAGTTTATTGCATTTTGAATTACTTACTTAATGTTAATTTTGTAAAGTAAGTAAGAAGTAAAAATATATAAAGAATATCGTTTCTTCAGAAATAAGGCCAATATAGGTTTTTTCTTAGAGTGATGACCAAGGGACGAAAGTGATCTATTGCACCCAAGATATTTTAGGACTATAGTTTAAAGGGGTGATAAATACTTTCAACAGATGTAAACTATATTTTAAATCAAAAGTTGTACCTACTAACTAACAAAGGCTAAGTAGTATAAATTTGAGTAAACACTCCTTTTTCATTTCGACTGAGACTTGTTAAAAAAAGTGTTAGGTAGGTATATGTTATTGGCATGAATTTGTTTTGTCGTATCGTAATTTAAATATGAAATTAATCTTGACATTAATAAAACACTAGTTATTTCGTCATATCGACGAGTCCAAAATTACTACATTTTTTAAATTACTTTTCTCCAAATGGTAATTTCTTTAAATGGCATTTTAATGGCGCTATTGATAGAAAATCCTTTCTTATCGAATAGAAGAAATGAAAATTGAAAATTAATTTTGATCGTTGGCACAAAAGTGTCAACTTATGTCTCTATCTACGTTGCATTACAGCGCCGGAACGGAAAGATGGATTTTAACACGAGTTCTTTTGTTTTATAGCAAATTTTATCGCAATGGTGCTCAGGTAAATTAATTGGAAACGGGTTGGGCTGTTCAAGATATAATCAACTGCAAAACAAGAGGTCTCAACCACAACATAAATTAAAGTTATTTGGTACTTGTTGTGGGTATTTTAATAAAATACCTGCTTAATGTTTTATTTGCGAAATACCTACTTGATCCATTCTTAAATGCATTAACGTTTAAATTTCGTCCTCATTGTCAACGATCTACCATTAATTGAAAAAAAACTGAGAACTTTGTGAATGAATAACTAATATACACATCCTCAAGCCATAAACGTGAAATTTGATCATCTTGATTTGGCAAATCTTCACAAAGCAACTCCTACGGGATAAAATTGAAAAAATCTAAGAATTAAATACTTTAAACACTTTTTTGCAAATTTTTACTATTTAGCCCAGACAATTATTATGAGAGTAAATGAACTGGGGAAATATAATACCTGCAAATACACTGCTTTTATATTGATTGCGTATGTATTGTTTATACTCTAATAACAAAAACATCTAAGCACTATTAGCTCCTGCTGATAGGTACTCTGACTCCCCCCTATCTTTCAGAGCTAATATATCTTAAATAAACCTTCCGATTTTCATGAAATCTAGCTAAAACGTGATTTCAAATGGTAAAAACTATCCCGGCTACCTAAATACGAACCCTGGCATTCACAACGGCTTATCTCGCGCTCTCTCGCTTATTACTATAAAAATGCATTTTAATTATGTAAAATCCATTTAAGTGTTACTGTCTGTTGGTACCTAAATGATATCTGTATAACTGTATTGTATAGATGCTCACGAATAGTTACTATTATTATAGTTTATTATCTTAAATTACTCATTAAGTGAAATGTAATATTTCTTTTGAGTAAGTAAATAAATGTCTTTAACCAGAAAACCACATTTAAATCTGTTGACCCGTTTTAGAGCTACGGTGCCACAGACAGATATACACACACACACATAACGGTCAAACGTATAACACCCCCCATTTTGCGTCGGGGTTTAAAAAATAATCTTTTGTTGACCACGTGTTTAGGCTATTTGGATATGACGCCTACAAAGTCAGTGGTATCGGGTTTGATTCCCGGCTAGGGTAAAATATTTGTAAAAACAGCACAAGAGCTGACTCTTGGGTGCTTTCGTATTTAAGTGTTTTTTTCTATTAAAATAGTTCTCGTTATTTACCTATAAAACCAACCTAGAGCTTAGTTTGAGTCTAGATCAATATTATATAAGATATGGTTCTAGATTCACATTATCTTTTTAATTTTAGATATATATTTAATTAACCAAAAAGCTCCTTATAAACCTTCTTTATATATGTTAGCAATAAAATTGATTTTCCACATGAGTTTAGTTGGGTAGACCTTATAGATAAAGGGCCCGTTTCAAAGTCTCCAGATTATCCCTTTTCACATAAAAATTATAGCTCAGTCCTTTTCTTTCACATGCTATAAAAAAGGAAAGAAATAACTTTAAGACAGATAGTATTTACATGCAGATGAAAAACAGGCAGTACATGTAGGTATGTGATAAGGAATTTTCCGATCGTCGACGTTTTAAATGTTAAGAAATGCAGGAAATAGTTTTTAAATACCTGAAACACTCTACAGAAACATAATCTTTGCAATATTGCTCGCTAGAAACGGCGATTTTATTTTAATTTTTACGTACCTATTAATATTTTTTAAATATTAATAACTTTTAATTACCTTCACAAAACAACAACACACAACACAATCACAACACCAAACACACAGTCAGACGCGTCACAACACAAACCCAAAAACCGATAACCAAAAACCGTTGCATTTGAAAAAACCGGTTTATTCCAAACGGTTTTTGCGCACTGCAAGCGCTCCGATGTCTTAGAGGCAACTAAAAAGTGGTCGACTGAAATCGCGTAGGCGGTGTGGGCGAAGGGGATACAGATACAAGTTTCTCTGTGGTAGAACGAGACGGTTGAAACTGTCGTAGGCGTGTTGAAAGGGGAGTGGTTTGCATAAGTGCCTTCCATACAGCCTAGTTTCCTCTGCCTCGGTGCTGCTATATTTTATTTCTAGCTTTTTGCGTCGAGTGCATTGTCTGGAGTTTTTTTAGCTTTGAACTTTACTATCAAGCGTGGTGGTTTCATTTCATTGCGGTAGGTTAGTGTTGGATTTGACTGTACTTTAGATAAACGTTTTAGATAAAGGCTTTATTAATAATGTTATTAAGATGGGTTTCAAAAGTGTCTTGATTAGATATATCCTAATTGACAAGATTTCATATTTATAAGACTATAATTTGCATTCTCTGTATACTGTTTGGAAGAAGGATAGGAGACCAATAGTTTTAAATTTACCCTATGATAAGTTAATGGTAATTTTTTAAAAAAATATTAAAAATTTATTTATTCTAAAAGGGCGTAACTCCATTTCTACGACACATTAAACGTAAATTACGTTTGTCTAGATTTTATTTTAAAAAATATTATGGCATCTTTTTTTGTGCGTCATGTGAACTTATGTGTGCGATCGGTTTCCTTATGCAGTTTGGTTCCGTTTCTTGCTCTAAGATCTAAAATATTAAGTTTCTACAACGATTTTGGCAATAATAACAGATACATATCAAATTTAAAGCTTTTTTTTGTGAAAATAATATATTCCTATTTTTTGCCGGTGGTAGGACCTTGTGCAGGGTCCGTCCGGATCGCTACCACCATCTTATCCATTAACCTACCGCCAAATAGCAGTGTTCGCATTGTTGTGTTCCGGTTTGGGGATAAGAGTGCCGGTGAAATGACTAGCATAGAGGCATTCTATCTTAGTCCTCAGGGTTGGCAACGCATTTGCAGTCTTAAGATTGCATTGCATTCTTGTGAATGCGAATGTCTATGGGTCACAGTTTCCACTTACCATCATGTGGCCTGTGTGCTCGTTTGTCTACCCTATGGCATAAAAAAAAAAAAAAAAACAACAATGAGAGTAAAGGATGCTTACTGAACTATCAAAAAAAAGATTCAACAAATGGCTTAGGTCAAAGCTGGATGGAGTTTCAGTGAAGGTTGTAAGCCACAGTCTAAGATGGAGGCTGCAATATCGTAAAATAAAATATTAGTCAAGTTCGAGTCGGACTCACGTACTAAGAGCTTTGTACAACCCGACTAACTTTTTTTTTTAAGATTTGCATTATAGGCACATAATATTCGACGCGATGTATTATCGCTTTGACAAACAAAAAAAAGTATTTAATATTTTTTTGTAAGAACACCCGTCTTTCTTTATGTGTGTTTTTTTATTGTAACACATATATAAAAATCGACCGGCTGTCTAATACAGTTCAAAAGCTACAGGTATTTAAGGTAAGGTTAGAAATGCTTAGTACCTAATTGGATCCTGTTTAGAACGCTTTGGGTTTAATTTGCTGTTGTTTTTAATTTAATAATGGAATATTAGTCCAAAAATGAACGTTTTCAGCCTAAATTATTTAATATCTTTTTACCACCTGCTCAATAAAGACGCTAAATGGTACTGCTATCGGTGTTTTACTAGAATAAAACTTTTACCTATGTATAAATCAAAAGCTTTTTAATTTAAATAATTTATCTTTAACCATAAATAGCCAGTGGTTTTTAAAAACCCCACTCTGTTGAAAAGATGTTTCAATATATCAGTTATTAAAATCTTACTAACAAATAATAATTATGAGATTATGACCCACATACATACACTAGGATAAAAAATGTTAAGACAAATAATAATGAGCTGTCATTTGCAATTTTTTTAAAGCCATAACCGTAGCTTAATTTCCAATGAAAATGCGATAACGTTTGTCTCCCCTTAAACATATACGACCTATATGACGTAGATATTATGAAAAACTAGGTCTGTAAGTTTTCCTTTTCAAGAACTTTTTTTCACGAAACAAATAAGAATGAAAAAAACAGAAACGTACGAACCTAGTTTTCCATAATAACTACTAGATATTCAAAACTGGAGGAATTCGGACTTAATTTAGGGGATGACTAATGTTATAATTTGCAGGGTTTTTTGACAACTACGCGATTTCAGTGTCTGTTCACAATCATTATAAGCCAAACGGACCTCCTGATAGTTAGCGGTCACCGTCACATTCTGGCCAAGCCAAAGGGCTGGTTTTCAGAGAATACTCTTCTAAACTTACGTTTAAAGGAAGACTGTCATAGTGCTGAGGAAACACCGTGGAGGGAAGCTGAGGAAATACTGTGGAAGGAAGTTGAGAAAACACCGTGGAGGCAAGATGAAGATACACCGTGGAAGGAAACTGAAGTCGCACCGCGGAGGTAAACTGAAGAGTCACAGTGAAGGTAAGGTAATAATGTGGAGGGAAGCTGAGGTAACAATGTGGAGGGAAACTGAGGAAACACCGTAGAGGAAAGTTGAGGACACACCGTGGAGAGAAGATGAAAAAACACCGTGGAGGCAAGCTGAAGATACACCGTGGAGGGAAACTGAAGACGCACCGTGGAGAAAAGCTGAGGAATCACAGCGAAGGGAAGCTGAGGAAACACCGTGGAGGCAAGATGAAGATACACCGTGGAAGGAAACTGAAGTCGCACCGCGGAGGTAAACTGAGGAGTCACAGTGAAGGGAAGCTGAGGTAATAATGTGGAGGGAAGCTGAGGTAACGATGTGGAGGGAAACTGAGGAAACACCGTAGAGGAAAGTTGAGGACACACCGTGGAGAGAAGATGAAAAAACACCGTGGAGGCAAGCTGAAGATACACCGTGGAGGGAAACTGAAGACGCACTGTGGAGAAAAGCTGAGGAATCACAGCGAAGGGAAGCTGACGAAACACCGTGGAGAAAAACTGAGGAATCACAGTGAAGGGAAGCTGAGGAAACACCATGAAGGAAAACTGTGGAAACAGCATGGAGGGAAGCTTTGAAAACACCATGGAGGGAAGCCTGTGGAAACACCGTGAAGGGAAGCTAAGGAAACACCGTGGAGGGAGCTGAGGAAACACCATGGAGGGCATCTGAGGAAACACCATGGAGAGAAGCTGTGGGAATACCTTGAAGGGAAGCTAAGGAAACACCGTGGAGGGAGCTGAGGAAACACCATGGAGGGTAGCTGAGGAAACACCGTGGAGCTAAGCTGAGGAATCACCGTGGACGGAAGCTGAGGAAACAGTGTAGGAAAGTTCAGGAAACACCGTGGAGGGAAGATGAGGAAACACCGTGGAGGATAGTTCATTCCACAGCTTCATAGTACGAGGAAGATAAGAACGCTCTGTAGTGATTTTAATGGTTTCAGGACTTCCAGGTTTCATTAGCTTAATTGGCAAAACGTATCTTTCGCGCAGAATTGTCATTTTAGAGCCTCCACTTAAGAAAACAGTGTCAATATTGGCATTTGTTTAGTTTTACTTGATATTTATAATTTTATTGTATGTTTTAACAAGTTGGACCGACGAAGTGGCTAAGGGTGCGGGAGACTGATAGATGCAAACGGCGCAGGACCAGGCGGTTACCATGACATATTAAAATAATTCAGAGGAAAGAACTGCATAACTGCTTTAGCTCTGTTCCTTTCTCTCAGCTGAAACGTAAATTATGCAAGCATTTTTTTTAAGCATCACTTTACAAATAAACAACCGTGGACATTTTTGTATTAAATTTAGCTATAATAAACATTGTAATTTCGGTTAGAACGTCATTTTGTTTCCTCGCATTCAAAGTGAAAAGTAGAGTGTTTAACGCGAGACTTAAGAACCATAATGATACTCGAAATATAACCGCTCTCGCTCAGCTCGAGTGGCTACACATCTCGTGTCATTATGGCTTGTTTTAGTCCCTTGTTGAAGAATCTACTATTATAATAAAATTATGTTTCGTTATTCCTATGTATTGTACACAAAGATATTAACTATGTAAGGAGCCTCAACTAAACTTGTACAGACAATAGTTTTCAGTAGTAGTGTGTGTACTGGTACTGGGGTGTGATTCTCTCAAAAACGCGGCGGGAAGGCGGTTAAATCCAAAACGTATTTGAAATTGTCTGACTGGTATTTTATTTGTTTATTTAAATAATGTTTACAGACCTTGCTAGGATTGATATACATATATGGGTAAATGGTATTCTGACTTTTTACCAAATCATCATTTGACTAGCTATATCATTTTACAAACTTCCAATTCGCAATTTTTTTTATTGTGTTTATGATATTATGATATTGGCTTATTAAATAAGTTAGGTTAGGTTAGATTAATGACCACAAAAAATAAACAAAATTTTGCGGGAGGTACACGTCTTTGCGAATTAAATGTTTGTGAAATAATGTCAAATAATGACTTGGTAAAACATTAGTGAACCGTGAAAAATCTATCTTATTTGACTGTCTGTAACCCATACTTGACTTACTTGCTAGTATTTAAAACTTTGTCACATTCAACTTTGTCACAGGTAAACAACACTGTTGTGTTCCGTAGTGGAATGTGACAACCGGTGAAATTACTAGCATAGAGGCATTCCGTCTTAGTCCTTAACGCAACGCATTTGCAGTCTTGAGATTATCGTCTTGAGACTCCAAATGTCTATGGGTCTCAAATCCCACTTACCATCAGGTGGCCTGAGTGCTCGTTTGCCTTCTCCTTGCCATAAAAATGATTTTTGAATGAATAATATTCTGATTAAATACATACTTTACCGTCACACCTTCATCCCAGAGTGGGGTAGGCAGAGTTACAGTATTATCAACAACTCTAACAACTTGTTGTTAAATCTATAACCACATTTTGCACAACAGGCTAAGATGTTTACCATGTGAATATTAGTGACAGGTTGCAAGCCCATCACCTTACAATACTACAAGCCTTTAATCCCTTAGGGCCTCTTGCTTGAGCAGTAGTTAAACTAATTGTTAAAATTTGAAAAAGGAATCGAAAATTTGAAGGAATCTCAGGGAGTGTGTCAAATTTTCAATTCCTTTTTCGAATTTTAACAATTAGTTAGTTTTTCTACTGATCACACAACACGGCCTTAGTCATCTCTTACGACTTCCACAGGAAGACATGGAGTGGCACTATTCTAAGCCGGCAATCACACGGTATTCTGACTATGACGCGGAAAATAGTTATTATTCATAATATTTTAAGTTTTTTTTAGTTGGTGAAGTAAGAAGTATTTTAGTCGTGGCTGGTAACATTTGAGGGTGGACAGTAAGTTTTTAAGTGCATAGACAACACCACCCAATCGCCAAAGGTTGCCAACTGAAAAAAAAACACTTGTCACTGCGTCAAATTGTTTAAATTACTTCAATTACGTTACCAATTATTAATGCCATAAATTAAAGTTGTCTTCTTGCCTTCTTGGTTGCTACAAGATAAATAATTACGAATAAAAATTAGCTCTTGTATTTCGTTTATTAGCAGCCAATTTTATAACAGTTTAAATTAACTTAGAATATACGAAATGTACGGTTCTAATTATAGTAGGTAATATTATTCAATGAAAAACTTATATCAGCCAATAATTTACAAAACTTCGTATTCGAAATAAAAAGACAAGCAAATCCAATAATTTCTTTTTCTGACCAAACATTCCACACTGGCCAGTATTTTATGCAAGTTAAAATTTCAAATATCGAACGTCCGAATGGTTTCGGTTCCAATTTTCAGATTTGAACTTGGAACGTCCAGTTCCGATGACGCGCAAAAACTCACCGCGCAATGCTGGCCGTCATCTGCCCGCGCAGGTAAAACTGTGGAGTAGCCATTTTCTTTCGATGTAACAATTTTTGCATATTTTTTATTTGCTTACCTAAAATTATTTTTTAGGCTTGTCTCAACCACGCTCAGAGTCAGTTAATGATGAATAAATCGTTCCTTTGTGTCGATTTTCCATACCGATACACGTTCCTTTTTCAAACTTGAAAAACGAACGTGTTGTTTCTGAAATGAAGAGACGTTCACTTAAAGGAGCGCGGTGGTAAGAATTGGAAATATCTTCAAGGTTGTGGAATGCTTTGCCAATCAGCTATTTTATTAGGTTAAAAACGGTACCTTTTAGACCTTTTATGTCAGCCGGAAGGCGGTGAACAGCCGACAAAATGACAGTTGATTAAAGTAGTCAGGCTGGATTTTAACAAACAAACATATTCATTAAAATACAAATGCCAGTTGATGGGACAAAGCTTTATCTCTAAAAACTTCTTGAACCACGACATGACAAGAAATTGACTTTAATCATTTTCTACATACATATTTTTAGTAAGGCAGTCATCTCATTCATCATCTTGGTCTCTGCAATGTTGGTGTTGCCCGAAGTGCTGGTAGATTCAATTCACATAACTGATGTGGCCAATTTACTGAAAAGATCATTTCATTACATTACATACTTTTTGTCATTATAAACCCATAAGAAGGTGTCAAACATAAAGATTAAGAAATTTAAGAATCTCTAAAAAAGACATTTGAAAAACTAAAAAATGATTACCAAAACGACTCCCATCCGCTCCTGTTCCACGCAAATATGCCGCCTAGCTGGGCAGACTATGCGCAAAAAGAGCGTCCTCACCGAGCTCCACATACATGCCGCGTGCGAGGGAGACGGCACCAACCAGCGAAGCTCGGCCCTTCACAGGATCCTAACGAACATTCACGAAGGCTGTGAATAAAGAGTTTGAAGTTCAATTAACTATTTACAGTATCGAGGTTTTATTGGTTTTATCTTGCAGTACCTATATACCTACAGGATGTGTAATCCAAATGAGCTCAGTATGGGGAAACTATAAGAGTAAAGCAATTTGACCAAATGATTTTTAATGTTAATCATTTTAAATCGACTTTTAGTTGCAAAATTTTGAAGTTGTTAACATCGTTTGGTAAAATAGGTATTCAGGGTAATCTGTTTTTAGGGTGAAGGCTGTGATTTTTAGAAAAGAGAAAGATGCATTTCAAAATTTTAAAAACATCTTGGCTCCTTATTGGGATTCAAATCAAGTAGTTTTTCCATTATATGGAATAGGATATTATTATTATTTCATTTATTTTCGAACAACAATGATTCATTTATAATACACTTATACAGTATGTAAACTTACTAAAACCATTTATTTGAACCCGAGCATGTCTAGGCGATAGATAAGCTTGGGATATATAAATTATTTAAATCTTAACACTTTTTCAAATTTAAATAAAGAATGCACTGAACGCAAGTTCAATAATCTATTACGATGAAAACATTACATATGGGTCTTATAATGGGCACTGAACGACGATGTAAACATTACACATGGGATGATACTTTTAGGGGTAACCGACTTTGAAAAAGGTGAGATGTTATAATTTTTATGCAATGATAAAATTAAAAATATTCGACACACACTAGCAAAAAATGTGGTAAAATACTTAACTCAACTAGCCTAGCAACTGGTTGAAAGAGATGGTTTTAGTAAGTTTACATACTGTATATACACTTATTGATAATAGAATTAAATTACACACACAAAAATCAAATGTGATATATATGTGTGATATGGGATATGTGAAGCACACATCGTTTTATTGTTGTAAATTGTAAATGATAGTACATTGGTAATGAAAATACACAAAAAACCGAGATTTTCCAAAAAAGGAGCATAATTTGATGGGATAAAAAACAATTACAAGTAAGTACGTACATAAACTTAAGAAAAAGTGTAAGTCCCTTTTTTTTTAATCTTTAAATGCAGTTTTTTACTATTCCAAAACCGAAGCCTTAGTTCCTTAAAATGTATTACCTAACACTTATAGTAGGTATACAAATTCCCCATACGGTCAGTATGGGTTGCTCACCTTGTAAACTCGTGCATACCTATTTTGCAAAACTATTTCATTAAGTTGTTTCCAATCTCCAAAGATGCAGTATTTTGCAGGTTGTGGTGGTCGTTTTTGACTTTTTTCAAGTTTTTTTTTCTATTTCTATCTTTTCATGAACTTGGTTGGCCTCAGTTGCAAAAACTGACGTAATTATGTCTGATAAAAATACAACGTCAATGCATTAAGTCCGCCATTTGTACTTACTTTGTGAATTATGCAAAAAAGTGTAAATAAATATGTAAATAATGTTAAGGTACCAATTGCGTTAATTTTTTATTCACTATTTGATTCTGTTTTTTTTAATTAATTGATGGGTTCTTCGTGGGTGTTTATTGAGTATCACGTTATACTAAACTACGTTTTTAAATAGGTAATGGGTCCCTAATGGGTCCCAAAATACCTACCGGCTCAGCCTAGTTTGGGTTCCAGTCGATATTGATACTTGTAATTTCTTTGTTTCTCAATAAAAAAAACATTTGCTGAAAGCAGATGATGTCTGCAACAAAAGCATGTCCAAAAAATGAAATTTTGACAGAATCTTATGTTTATTAACGTCAATTAATTATAAGACCGTCGGTGGCCTAGTGGCTTATGGGGTCGACTCGTGATCGTAAGGTACCGAGTTCGATCGAACCCCTGCCGTCACCATGTACCAATGAGTTTTTCTAACTTAACTGCATTAACCGATGCCATTTGGTGAAGGAAAAACATCGTGAGGAAACCTGCACATTCGAACAGTTGAGTGTGTACTTAAGAGGGTAATTGACAAAAGATCCTAAAGGTTCGAAGTGTATCCGAAAGGGCTCATCTGTAAGATAAGATAAAGTCAAATAAAAGGAAAACTCTGTCGGTTGTTTACATCACGCCTGTTTCCCAGAGGGGTAGGCAGAGACCACTCCTTTCCACTTGCTTCGATCTTGTCAAATTTCTTTCGCTTCTTCCACATTCATACATCGAGTCATGCACGCACGTCGGTTTCGGGTACTTAAGATTCAGCCCTTTTCCAGTATTTCTCCGATTTGACTCGAAAAAGTACGCCTAGGGCGGCCCCTTCCGACCCGTCCACTCACTTTCGATCTGTATATCTCTTTCGTCAATCTTCTTTCACCCATCCTTTCCAAATGACCGAACCATCGAAGCATGCCCTTTTCAATATTAATCACTACAATCTTCTTTTTTTACAGTAGAGAATTCAATCTTCTTTTTCGACTACTAAATTCAGATAGATTTGGTTTGAGACAGCACTGCCTTGTTTTTTTATAAATGATGATCCTCAGGCAATATTTTATTAAAAATATTAACTGCCGAGGGAATTTTAGAGTAACTATGTAATGAGATATTTCTGTCAAAAGTAATAAGAACAACTACTTAATAATAAACATACTTAGGGTGACGGCACCAATGATGGACACTTTTAGCTGGCAGGCACCAGTAATAGACACTTCACTCTTAATTCAAATTACATACGATTCTAAATTGATTGTTGCAAAAAAAACCTTTATCTTCTGTAAAATAAGAATTAAGTGTCCATTATTAGTGCCTTGTCCATTACTAGTTCAGTATTTCCACCACGCGTTTAGGAGAATATATCTGGAGATAGCTAGGTACTAAATTTAATATGTGTGCAAAATGAGGTCTAACTAGGCTTTTAAAATCACTAACAATTAAAGTTTCTTAAAATAAAACTTCATTCACTAAGTATTCGCTTTTTCTAACGAGTTAAAAAAAAATGAAGTTTCTCAATTCATCGAAATGTTTATTTTCCAAGCATCATTTATCATGTTGTTTTAATTTTATTCCCTCTCTTTCTCTCTGATACGCATAGACATGCGCGTGAGTGGGATTGCTTACTCACACAAAGTACTTATTTGAATTATTATTTTATCTTTACGCCTACTAGACGGCTCAAGTTACATTGGTTGGTTCCCGTCCTTGTTCATCCCGCTGGTGTTAGAGAGAGAAGGATATAAGGCCGTAATGTTATTTTTAGTACGCGCAAGCGTCGTTTCAGGTTGAATTGAATGTGTGAATGGATGCAAGTTATCTGCCAGTACAGTATACCAGTACACTTGAGGAAAACTTTTTTGAACTTTGAAATTATGTAAGTATTATGTTATTTTAATACAGATAATACTATATAGAATACTTATGTCAAGCTCGCAACCGTATTCATAGTGTACTATAATATATTAATAACACCCCTTTTTTGGGTCAGGGGTTAAAAGACATTCAAATGTGGTTAGTCATAGCTGCCCAACTATCTTAATCGTGATATCTTGAAATAGGTACCGGTGAGAAGTTTCAGTAGCCATGGGTGGTATTTATTATTAACTAGCGACCCGCCCTCGCTTCGCTTCGGTTTATGTGATATGATATATAGCCTATAGCCTTCCTTGATAAATGGGCTATCTAACACTAAAATATTTTTTCAAATAGGACCAGTAGTTCCTGAGATAGCGCGTTCAAGCAATCAAACTCTTCAGCTTTATAATATTCGTATAGATACCACTTCACCAAATGACACTTCTTGAATGTAAATGCTGAATTTGTTACTAAATATACCACAATCTATGGTATGCCAATAATATTTGAGGAGTGTCCTGAATTCTTTACGGATCTCATCAGATACTTTTTGACAATAGAACCACCTCAAAAGTACCAGCGTATAATATGACGAAGATAGAATTTTCGAAATCGGTCCATAATTGACGGAGAAATTGGTTACCATACGAGGGGTGCCTTTTATGTTCTGTCACTTGCAAACCTCCCATGATTATTAAAAAAAAAACTAGTATCATCTTAAAATATTTGAATTTAGAATTCGAAAACAAAAGAACGTCTCGAGATCGGCTGAACCGTTTTAGTACAGAATCGGTTTAAAGTTGTCAAGTCAGTTGCGAAAATGGAAATTTTGAAGGAAAATTTACGTGCGATAATAGGTACAGTCGAAGACATAAATTGATGAACAGATCCAAATTTTCAAAACACCTGCACAATGTAAAGTTCCATATGTCGCTGAACAAATTGTTGATCAAATCTATGTGAACATTGCAGAATGTCAAATGATAGTAAACAATATTTTATCAAAAGTTGCTGGACTTTATAAATCTACATAATTAGATTATCATTGATGGCAACGAAAGTCCATTAACACATACTTACAAAACACCTGCACACTATAAAGTTTCATATGTTGCTGAACAGACAGTGCCGATTTGAGTCATAGATAATAAGATTAATAAGAGTGCGAATGGTTTCGGTCTTTCGTTTTGGGAATGAAGTCAATTGTAGTGCCATTGTTTTTTAACTTATTCGCATAATACTCGTGTTGCCAAAAAAATTGATTGAATAGAGTTTTAATTTTAATTAGGTCGGAATAGCTATGTAAAATATAAAATGCCCGGTAGGCTGACACTGACTCTTTTTCAACTTGGCTGATGGTCTCCCGTCTGTTTTGATTATCATTGTTATCGTTATCACATCACTTGATCTATCACAATGACTTTTTAATTAAACTCTAGTTAGTAGGAATAGTAGGTACGTGACTAAAGTGTTGATTTTCTACTTGTACGAGTATATTAATATACGGAGTTAATTCTACGTCTATTGCAGGCGTAATCTATACTCCTTGCCTTTTTTCCTCTGCCACAAATGGCCTTTATTTTCTTAAATAATTGATTCGTAATTTAAATTTCACATGTCATAAAATTTGTCAGCTGGTTATATGAAAGATCTAATATTGCAGTTGCAAAATTACATTGCGAAGATAATCACATCTTTAGACATAATAATATCCTATAATTTGTGATCACGATGTCATACAATATCCACATTCAAGAGCATGATCGCCACAGGATTATTTTACTCAAAGAGCAAGGCCTCACCATATCTGATATCGCATTACAAATGGGAATTTCACGAACCACCGTATACCTGTGGATCAGACGTTGGGCGGATGTGGGTAATGTTCGTGAAATAAAAAAATCTGGAAGACCTAGAAAAACTACGCGTCGCCAAGATTCGAACATCATAGATACTTATAGGCGGAATGGATTTATGCGGACTAGAGAAGTAGCACTGGCGAATAACATTTCAATGATAACGCTTAGAAGACGTCTACACGAAGCAGGGATTCACTTCAGAGTACCAGCAAGAAAGATTAAATTGACAGCCAGACATAAATTACTGAGATTACAATTCGCAGAGAGATACTTAAATTACGATTTCTCAAAAGTAATCTTTTCAGACGAGAAAACATTCAAGTCATCCGAAAATGGGCGGATCACGTTATGGAGGCTCAATAAAACACGGTACCATGAAAATAACATAATTGAGAATAGATCAAGTGGTAGGATTTCTGTGGGGGTCTGGGCCTGGATGTGCAGTAGCGGCCCTGGAGAGTTGGTTGACATAGGATCACGGCTGAATAGTGTTGGGTACAAAGAAATACTTAATGACGTATTACTACCGACGGCAAAAATCGTGATGCCAGAAGAGATACTCGATTTTATACACGACAATTGTCCCATCCACAAGGCACGTCTTTGTAGAGCATGGTTTGCAGAAAAAGTGGAACAAATACACGAAATTGATTTCCCGCCGAAAAGCCCCGACCTAAACGTTATAGAAAATCTATGGGGGCTTATGGTCCAAGCTTGGGACCCCAATACTCCTCGCACTAAACAGAACATATTTAATCATGTGATGGAATGCTGGGAGGAGTTCAGAGGAAAACAATTTTGCGAGAATATGGTAAATTCAATGCACGAGCGTTTGCAAGCAGTTATAGACGCGAGCGGTGGGCACACGCGTTTTTAATTTAAGTTTATAAAATGGTTGCGTAAGAATATTTATTTTGTTGATATAGTTATAAGCAATATTTAAGTTGATTTATTTTTTAAGTCATTGTTAAAAATAAACTTAGTTCATTTTCAGCACTTTTTTTTAAATTATTCCTAATTCGAGTTCAAAAAATAACTTTAACAAAACCCACAAATAGGCTTACTCTGAAAGTAAGCTAATGTAAGCCCTTTCTTTCCCTGGATACTACTGGGGGATTATTATGATTTTTATGATAAAGCAATGCAGTTCAGTTAACGCTGAGAGAAAAGGACAGCTATATAACACTGCTATAGCTCTCTCCTTTACGCTCGCCGTAAATTAACTGCATTGCAATGTCATAATAATAACCCCCTGATTATTAAAACAAGGGGTTTCAGATAGAGAGTACAGAAATATGAGGTCAAGGTGGGCTAAAATAAAACTACAATAGACAACTTCACAAAAATGACCCATCACTGGCTCTATCACTTCTGGTAGCGCCACGCAGTGAAAGAAAGGGCTGGAACTGCTACTGAGCTAAACGCTTTATATTGGACACAGACATTCATACACACATTGCGGTAATGAAAAGCATTTTTAAAATAGGTAACAATTATTCCTTACAGACCCACCGTACCACTAAACCGTACCACTGGTGTTACTATAACCAATTATTTCTATTAAAATCGAATTTAACAGAGTCGACGGAGCTCTGCTGTCGCAGAGCTCCTGTTTCTGGGTAGTTTGGCCCTCCGGGCCTGCTGAAGAACTAACAAAACCTAAACCTGCCTCATATTTATGATACTAATTTTGGTCAGTGGTACGGTTTAGTGGTACGGAGGGTCTGCACCCCAATTATTAAGTATAAATATCAAAGTGTTGAAATAACGTCCAGCTAATTTTGGACTTCTTCGTGGAATTTTAGCGTACAGTGACTTTTGGATTATTGCATCGAGTTTAAGTGTCCAGCGACTTTTGGCGACTAGCGTTTAGGGACTTTTGAACTTTCATAACGAACAAGGAGTTTTGAACATACCTTTGTATATTAACATATGGAGAGTTCTCGTGTACAGTTAAATTCGTAGCTTTGTTTTGTTTAGCGACTTATGTCTTTGACTGTACTAGTAGTCGAACATAGTAGGTAGGGTTCTTTGAAGTCAGTTAGAAATAAAAACCTTGTAAAAATACAGTGAATAATAAATTTCTCGAAGTTTCTTCTTGAAAAGTTAGTGAAGGTAATATAATCGATTGAAAACTAAAAGAAAGAAGATGAAACCAGTAATATACTTGCACTAGAGACAAGCTAGCATGAGCCTACTTAACTATACAGACAAAAAGCAATGCACAGACAGACGGACAAAAACGCCGATGTGTAATCTTGGCGTGATTAGATAATTATGAGTACAGTCAGCTGCAATGCAACCGCATTACTTTAATGTAATTAAGGTCTTAAACACGTTGCACGAGAGACGTTAAGCAATATTGGTTTTGACTTGTTCTGGTATTGTTTTTAATATGGCCGCCATTACAGTCAAGTAAAAAACATACATACATACATAAACTCACGCCTTTATTCCCAGAGTGGGGTAGGCAGAGCTACAGAATTTCCAACAACTCTAAAAACTTTTCGATAATTCAGTAACCACATTTTGCACACTTAGGCAAAGATGTTTACCAGTGTATTTAGTGACACGTTGCAAACCCATCGCCTAACAGTACTACACGCCTTTATTACCTTAGTCGGCTTTTACGACATCCACGGGAAGACTTGGAGTGGCACTATTCTAATCCGGCAACCACACGGGGATCAAGTAAATAAGAGCTATCAAAACGTACACATTACATAATTAAACTCACGCCTTCATTCCGAGAGTGGGGTAGACAGAGCTACAGAATCGCTAACCAAACCACTCTAAAAAAAAATTGATGATGCTGTATCTAACCACATTATGCAGAATTGGGTTAACAAGGAAAGGTACCCAACTGTCCGGCCGCGATTTGGTTAATTTTGATATATGTTAGAGAGTAGTCTAAAATAACGAATACGTATTTTTTTTTAGGTGCCCATACTCAGCGATCTCATCATCTAACTCAGCGATCATTATTAAAAGTTACCTTTTTAAACCATTCCGTTTCCCCACTGATCAACTTTACATAGATAATCATTACCCAGGTCAGTTGTTCTTAATAAATAACATTGGTCATGGTATAATATACACATCCTCGTCAACATTTATTTGTTATGTTTGTATCTCTTCGATTATATTAAAAAAATCTGCTCGTATTTGAAACAGATTATGGGAATATAAGTCTAATTTTTTCAAGAATATAAGTCTAATTTTTTCAAAAAATGTTTGACTTTCCCTCAGCGTTGCTCGCGGCCAGGTTAAATTTATGATAAAATGCACATGATTTTTCTTTTCTCGTTTTGGCTCCGAATTGAATAAATTACTTATTAGAAAAAATTAAAGCCGTACTTTAAAAAAAAAGAGAGAAGGCAAAGAAGCACACAGGCAAATGTCAGTATGTCACTCAAGGGTTTTATTATGTACGTATATGTTGCGTAAATGGAAAAAAAATAACAGAGATTTTTTAAATCAGATTTCTCAACAAAATATGAAAATAACGTAAAATGGTTACTAATAGTGAAACTAAAATGATGACATAAGCATTTTAAACTGCTGATTAGACAGCGATTTGACGGAGAGATCCGATATACCGTGTGACGTCATGTAACACGTCGGCCATTTAAACTACATGTTAAATTCTGTTTTGGTAGAAAGAGACAGGAACCAATCTTTGTTGGCAGCTGTGAAATAAAGTCATGAATGTTCTCAATTACAAGATTGCAGTTGTAACAAATATTAATTTCTTCTATGATTTATTAGCTCCTGACTGTACTAGCGATCTAGGTTGACAATAGAATAGACATTGTTATATATCACATTATATAAACCGATTGATAGGTATCGGCGAAAGTCGCTGTGGGAACAGCTTTTTCTCCGTTGCGACGTGGGAAATTATACCAGAAAATGGGTAGGCAGATACCATGTTTGATGTAACGCTGTAGAGGCAACAAATGACTATCACTACATAGTACGAGTATAAAACAAAGTCGCTTCTCGCTGTCTGTCCCTATGTATGTTTAGATCTTTAAAACAACGTAACGGATTTTGATGCGGGTTTTTTTAATAGATAGAGTGATTCAAGAGGAAGGTTTATGTGTATAATAGATTCTGGTTTATGTACGGGTGTTACAGAAAACTCACATAAACCGAAGCGAAGCGAGGGCGGGTCGCTAGTGAACAATATTTTATCATCACGGGACCGATTTTCAACTTTCGAGTTCCGGTGGATATCGTAAGAGGCTACAAACGGAATAAAGTTTTGTAGTACTGTTAGGCGATGGATTTGCCACCTGTCACTAATAAGTACGCTGGTAAATATCTCAGCCTAATTGTGCAAAATGTGACGAAAACCGGGAACCGCCAAACAGCAGTGTTCGCATTGTTGTGTTCCGGTTTGGGGATAAGACAGCCGGTGAAATGACTAGCATAGAGGCATTCCATCTTAGTCCACAGGGTTGGCAACGCATTTGCAGTCTTAGGATTGCATCGCAGTCCTGTGAATGCGAATGTCTATGGGTCACAGTTTCCACTTACCATCAGGTGGCCTGTGTGCTCGTTTATCTTCTCTATGACATAAAAAAAAAAAAGTGGGTCAAATTTAACTAGCAACATTTGACCCGTACATACAATGGGAAAAGTTCAAAAGTTCGCGGAATGAAATGTTCATCTATTCAAGAAAACCGAATAAATATTTGGTTTTTAAGTTCGATACAATTTTTACATTTAGAAATTTATTTCTCTACACGGTCAAAAACCACTTTACACCTCACGATTTGTTTGCCTGTCAGTTCTTTTTCAAAATTTGGGAACAAATGATAATCGCTGGGAGTCAGGTCCGGGCTGTAGGGCGGATGGACCAGCGATTCGAAACCACACTACCGGTGCATCTGCTGCGGGTCAAGCATTCTCGGGACCCACTTGCACTGACTTTCGTCATGCAGGTAACTGTTTATTTTTAAGACGAACATCTTTCTTCTTGTACAAGTTTTTCGACCTTTTCTACCATCTCTGACGTTGTCGCCTCAATTGGCCTTCCTGGGTGAGGGTCATCGCTAATTGACTCTCTGCAATTTTTAAATTGAATACCACTTATAAACAATGGTATTACCAGGGCACTGATATTCGTAAACAGCTTCCATTTCAGAAATAATAAATTGCGGAAAATTTTCTCACTTAAAAAGAAACTTCATAACAACATGACATTCAATTTGCTCCATATGGTTGCACTTTTATTTCCAAATAGTTTATTTGAAGGGCGATATATTTAAAATAAATGACGGTTTTGGATTGACATTAAACACTTTTTTTTCTAAAGAGTTCTCATACGAAGAGTTCTCGTACATCCATACATACATTAATTGCAAGTTAAATAAAAGCTCATAGAAGTATGCTTGTGAGACGAACCTCTATTATCGCGTGACAAACTGGGTATAAAGCATCCGTCACTCTCGTACTTATATACGTGTCAAAGAGTGACGGATGTTTTATCCACATTTTGTCACGCGATAAACGCACCTATACTAAGCCCGCAGTCTAGTGGCACGGCTGGTAACGACCGGAAATAAAATCGTCGATCATACTGCAAAATCGCGTAACCAACAAATTTATTATTGAGCAAAATAAACCTTAATATCTAAGAAAAAAGGTGCATTTTGCTCGTCATGAAATATATTACTTATGCGATTTTGCAGTTTCACAGACGAAATCCTTCTACACTTATCTACTAAGCGCGGTCCACTTAACACGTAGCATTATAACGTCATGTCAAACATACAAAAACACGCTTTTTGCGAATATAAATTACAATACAAAGTTGTTGTTGCAATAGAAAAGGGTGACTAAACAAAACCATAATAATGTTTTCATCACACTTGCTCGTAAATAGTGTCCTAACATGCTAGAAAAATCGACCGTAAATCCAAAATAATACCCGCGGGCCTTTTTTTTACCATTACGTTACTTAAGTGCGTAATAGCTTTTTTTTTAAATATTATACGTGGACTCAAACTATCACAATACGTCAGGACCCCAATTCTTGTGCCATTCGATATGAAGTTTCATTCGAGATGAAATGTCAGTTGAATACTATTTCCTAACAATCTCGCATAATAAACTATTGATCTCATATGTCACTAGAATCGGACTCCGAACACGTTTGACATTATCTGTGGTAAGCCACAGACAATGATGTAGTCTGCTGCTAATAAGTTAAAAATATGATCTTTTGTCTGATTTTATTTCATTTCCTCGCAATTGTGATGAAAAACATTGTATGTTACACGGGTGGTAAAGGAAATACAAAGCTCGAGTCATTAAAGCCCTCAGCCTTCGGCTTCGGGCTTCTAACAGACTCTCGTTTGTAATTCTTTCTTTACCACCCTTAATACACAATGTACTATTACGTCTTCTAAGAGTGAAATAATTAGACATATTAAAGCTTGATGGAAAAAGTTTTGTTGTTTGTCGTTATAGGGCGGTTGTTGCTTGTTAATGAACCGACTCACGAAGTTTGTTAGATTACTAAGGGCAAAAACTTGTGAGTTACGCACGAGTAAGTGTTTCTGGGTCTTCAATGTTTTATAGATTTATAAGTATGAAGCAATGGTTACTCAAACAAACGATTTCATAAAAAAAGATAAAAACATAAAATATGTTTATTCAAAAATCTAACATCGCTTCGCAAGAGACCACTGAAAAAACGCCGAAAGAAACTCAACAGGCAGGCGTTTTTTAAATATACAATTATAAGACCTAACCTAGAATTATATAAAAGAATGAATCTAACATACAATAAGAAATAAATATATTCACGCGTAGTTGAGCAGGAAAATGTGTCAAAGCTCAGAATTTTCACCCGAACTAATTATTATAGAAGTAATAAAATGTATACTTAACTATGATGGTGCAAGACAACTACCTACATAAAAAGTTTCGATACATTCTCCTATAGAAACCGTGTCCCCTAGACAATATACAATGTTTACATATTTATTGTTGCCGTGTGGTTACCGGCTTAGAATAGCACCACTCCATGTCTTCCCGTGGATGTCGTAAGAGACGACTAGAGGAATAAAGGCTTGAAGTACTGTTAGGCGATGGGCTTGCAACCTGTCACTAATACGCTGGTAAACATCTGAGCCAGTTTGTGCAAAGTGTGGTTATAGAATTGACAACAGGTTTTTGGAGTTGTTGGTAATTCTGTAGCTGTGCCTACCCCACTATAGGATTACTACAGGCATGAAAGGTACGTATGTAGGTATGGAAAATTTACTTGTTTCTTTGATATTAGATTCATATTCTTCTGTCAAACTTCTCGAATCTTCGGAGACTGTACAAGCCTAGAATAGTATTGAGAAATTCTTTGATTTTTTGGTTTTTAAATGGTATAAATAAGTACCTACATAAATGGTATTTCCTCTAGCTCGCACACATACACACACAAGCTCATAAACACACACACATAGACACACTCTCTCCGCACACATAATATTAGACAGTCAACCAGTGTTATTAAAACCTTACATTATAAAAAACTCTTTGAAATAATTGTTAGAATTGTGTTAGCTACTTTGTTTCATGTTACTTTACATGTCCGTGTGATTGTGATTTCTCTGTGTAAAGTCAAC
The DNA here is from genome assembly GCA_963966035.1 of Acleris laterana. Lineage (NCBI taxonomy): Eukaryota > Metazoa > Arthropoda > Insecta > Lepidoptera > Tortricidae > Acleris > Acleris laterana. The sequence continues at coordinate 3,494,388 of OZ014462.1, forward strand.
CGACTCCATGGGTTTCAAGGAACAGGCTCAGCCTAGTTTGAAATCCACCGGATACTGCTTTATATGTAACTAAAAAATATTGTTATTCTTATTCTTATATAAATGTTCCCTTACATGTTTTTTTTTTTTCAACGTATTTCATTTTTGTTGTATCGTAAAAGCGGTAGAACACACAAGCGTCAAATTTTGGTATAGTGATAGTAAAATCCCTAAAAAAAAACAAATACAAAAAAGTTGCAAAAAGTGTGAGTAGGGCTCGTTCTGATTCGATTCAAAATCGAATCCAAATCGGAATACAATAATACCTAGCCGTACGGAGCCCTCGGTGCGTGATCTGACTGGTTTTTTTCAACATTAGTAGGTATCCATCTTTTATCTACATTCGCATCGGATGTGGGTGACGATAACTGTACGGGTGGAGTTTGCCCGAGCGCTCACTAGATGACGCTGTTACCTGCGGAAACACACTAGCGACTTGTACCCCAAGATTCATAGGGTCGAAGTATTAAAAATTATTCAGTACAAGATTGGCCACATAAGGTCTCTTTTACACGGTATAATCACGTTTCCTAACGTGTATTTTTGAAAACGCGTAGTCTTCTATGACGTAAGCGTTAATTTATTCAATTAAAATTGTACATTATTGCCTAGGCCCGGAAAGTATGGAATTGACTCACGAGGTGCTTTGAGGGCCCGAGCCTTGGCGAGGCCTGCTAAAGTCCGAGTCGGGAAATTCCCGTTTCCGTCGAGGCACCTATATATACATATACTTTTAAATAAATAAAAAACAATTTTATCTATAACTACTGCCGGAAAATATAAAATATTATCAGTGTTGGCCCGCTTTGGATTTTTTTGTTTACCATTTGTTCCTGAGTCATGGATGTTTTGGTTTTTTCTAAGTATATATTTCTCTATTAAGGTATATTATATCGTGGTCTAGTACGCATATTACAAGCCTAGAGCTTAGTTTGAGACTAGGTCCATTGTTGTGAGATTGTCCCCTGATATACTCGTATCTTTGCACTAAATTTCACCAAAATCAGTTTAGCAGTTTAAGTGTGAAGAGGTAACAGACAGACTGACACACTTTCGCATTTATAATATTAGTATGGATTATCGCAACTATAAACAACCGGTTGACATGGACTCAGGACTCGAATAACAATTCATTCAGTACAATAATATTCTTTAGCATTCGAAAGAATTGAGAACCTTTTTGTTTTCTAAGACGTTTAAAAATGCCTCGAAATGAAAAATATCGTTTATCTTCATGGAAAACTGATCATTCAGATAATGATAAATTGATAATAGAAGATATTAAAAATTTATATGTCACGAAAAAAGTTGTCGATAAACTTAGTCAACATAATAATAATATACTTAATGAATCACTAGCAATGGTACATTTTGGTCCCCGTCAATCTGGGGTTTGGTTATCTATCAGGCAGTCACGGAAGGATATAAAATGTATAGATTACGATTAAGGGGGTATATTCAAGTCGTTACAGTTGCCCGAGGAAGGCAGTAGATGGCGTGCGCGCTCGCGTGGTATCTATCTAACGTATCGGGTTATGAACCGTGGAGCGTGCGCGAGCGCAAAGTCATGGAGTCGCTTCTTTTGAAATATTTTACGTGTTTTTTTTTGTAAATGAAAAAAATTACGTTTGTTAACTGAGAATTAGAATCATGACCTACAGTTTTATTCACAACAGTCAAATACACAAATATAATACCTACAAAAACAGGAACGGGAAGACTGATAATGGTATTTGTTGCGAAACGGTCCCAACTCAGCATGTGGGTTGTGAAGCCAACGCTGGTCTTCCGTTGGGACCGCTCAGTGAAAACACGAAAGGTAAATACTTACCATTAAATTCATGGCATAACTTTAAATTAATTATATATTAGTGAAGATATTAGCGTGATTAGTGCGAATATTTGTTCGTGAGTCATGGATGTTTTCTATGTATTTAAGTATATGTTTCTCTATAAAAGTTTTTCATATTACAAGCCTAGAGCTTAGTTTGGGACTAGGCCAATTGGTGTGACATTGCCCCCTTATATTTATTTGAATTAATCTTTGTAACCGACCTACTCCACCCCACTTTTATCATAAAGCTGCTATCACACGAGCGGAAACGATGACATTTTCCGCAGCAGTTATGCGATTAATTCCGTTTGGCACAAACAGGTGCCGCGCAAAGGTCAGTGTGAACCGGTCCCAGTGCAACGGTCTTTATAAATAATAACACTTCTTTCTAATTAAGATAACGCGCTGGTATTAGCAATTGGACATGGGTTATTGCTGAGAGGTCGAGTCTCGGGACAGGATACTCATGGTGTGGTACTTTTGTATTTTTTGTAAGCACAGGCAGCCTACGTCGAATCTGAGACTCATAAATATTTGCAATCTCAGGACTGCAATCCTAAAATTGTTTTTTTTTTATGGCATAGAGAAGACAAACGAGCACACAGGCCACCTGATGGTAAGTGGAAACTGTGACCCATAGACATTCGCATTCACAAGACTGCAATGCAATCCTAAGACTGCAAATGCGTTGCCAACCCTGAGGACTAAGATGGAATGCCTCTATGCTAGTCATTTCACCGGCTGTCTTATCCCCAAACCGGAACACAACAATGCGAACACTGCTGTTTGGTTTAGTAATGGATAAGATGGTGGTAGCGATCCGGACGGACCCTGCACAAGGTCCTACCACCCGCAAAACGTAACTTATGTTAACTCTAAGAACTTGCATGTAATGCTAAGCTGTTTATACCCTCATCCTCACCGGAACACACAATTGCGAACACTGCTGCTTGGCAATGGTTAAATGGATAAGATAGCGATAAATAATAAAGTAAATATGAATGGACAACTTCATCACAAAATTGTAAAACTGCCCTCCTAGCCCAATAGGTATTATCTCAAATTCAGTAGCCAAAGCAGATTCAATTCTCTACCATTAGTAACAAGGTTGCATTTGCTACAGGGGTCCTGTCTGAGATACAGATGTAGTGCAAAATGATTTTCCTTCGGGAAAACTCGGATCTCAATCGGAATACGATGGCACCCGAACTGTCAATCAATGATTGTATTAAATGAGTGACGTTTTCATGTCCATTAAAATGGAACTTTATTGTTTAGTGTCAAATGACAAATGCTGTCATTTGTCACTTTGTCATTTGACACTAAACAATAAAGTTACATTTTAATGGACATGAAAACGTCACTCATTTAATACAATCATTGATTGACAGTTCGGGTGCCATCGTATTCCGATTGAGATCCGAGTTTTCCCGAAGGAAAATCATTTTGCACTACATCTGTACTGCCTTTTGTTACAGTTATGGTAGAAAAGGTACGGTAATTATAAATATTCATAGCAAGCCATAATAGCTTTAAACAATAGCGATATCTCTAATATGAGAATAGGCTTTCGAAGAACACCTAACGATGTATTTACTGTTCTTGCAATTATACCAAGGTAATGACTTTAACAATAGGTTTCCGGATGTATTGATATCGATGAAATCCTGCGTCTATAGTATTAAAATAGAATGATCTCATTTCCATCTTATTTTCGAGAGTTCTATTTAAACTTAAGTTTTTTTTATTCAAGAGCGAAATTTTTCATCAACGTACAGCAAAATATTATTAGTAGGTACAGATGTAGTGCAAAATGATTTTCCTTCGGGAAAACTCGGATCTCAATCGGAATACGATGGCACCCGAACTGTCAATCAATGGTTGTATTAAATGAGTGACGTTTTCATGTCCATTAAAATGGAACTTTATTGTTTAGTGTCAAATGACAAATGCTGTCATTTGTCACTTTGTCATTTGACACTAAACAATAAAGTTCCATTTTAATGGACATGAAAACGTCACTCATTTAATACAATCATTGATTGACAGTTCGGGTGCCATCGTATTCCGATTGAGATCCGAGTTTTCCCGAAGGAAAATCATTTTGCACTACATCTGTACTTGGTTGTCTATATCCGTCACAGACTTTTTGGCTGTTAGTTGGTACTATACCAAAGAGAATGTGAAACTATATACCGCTGACTATATTAAAATAAATAACGTTGTGGATAAAAGAAGATGTTGTGACAAAGATCGAAAAGGGTATGATAAGATGGTTCGGTAATTTGGAATTTATGGATGAAAGAAGAGTTACGAAAGAGGTAATGTCGAGCAAGGATCGCCCTGGACGCATATACAGTGATCAGATTCGCGATGTACTGAATAAGGGCCAAATCTAAAGCAACCGAAACCGACGTAAGTGCATGAAGAGGTTTATTGATGTAGAGGAAGCGAATTTGGGTGCCTATTATTTCATCGAAACACATTTCAACTACAGTTCTGCCGTTTTATGACTCCCGATTTGACAGCTGTCATCTTAGTACAAAATATGTGTTTGAGGTTATATTTTGTAGTGCGCTGACAGCTGTCAAATCGGGCCTCTTAGAACGGCAGAACAATAACGTATCATTATGCAGAATTATCATTTCATTAAAAGTCATTTCTCGCAGTATTCGACAGGGGAACCGATTAGCTTTATGGCAATACCTTGTCTAAGTTGTTTGCGCAAAGCGCTAGTAGATTCACTCCATATTACCGCCGTGTTATAGTGCCCTCATTCGTCCCAGTTCAGTAAACAAATATTGGGTCCTTACCTATGACTATGAATTAAGGGTTGGACCACCATTAAGCGCAGTTAACTATACAAACGACGAAGACGAAAAAAGTTCCGTTGTGCGACGAAAAGTATCTCTACATGTGTCGCTAATATTCGTGTCACAACGGAAAAGTTTCATAGAACATTTAATTGATTGATTGAGTTAGCGTGGACAACTTTTTAGTTCTTACCCTTAAGCGTTTTTTTTAACTGATCTTATGGAATTTATTCAATTCAATTTTAACTTCCAAATTATTTTTCAATTTCATTAATACACTATGTTACAAATATTATGGTTCAATTTCTTACCTTAATGTTCAAAATTAAAGTGGTAACTCAACTCTTTTTATGTGCTGCGGGTTCATGTGTTTCAACTACGCAGAGTTTTATGAAGCTAACTATTTTGAAGTAAGTAATCAAGATATTGTATAATATAGCTTAGAAGTGTCCAATTTGTGACAGAATTTTGTATGGTTTGAATTTGACGTTTTCATAAAATTCTCCATATAAAACGCCAATTTCATAGGTATGACCTAATATTTTCAATTTTCAATTTTTGAATTTTCTACAACACGCTACAACATATTTAAAAAATCGCTAAAATCAGACTAGCTTTAAGGAACGAACATTATCGCATTTCGTTTAGAAATAGCTCCAGAATACTCTCAATTCCCAATGATTTTAACCTTCCGTGTTCCCACATTACAAATGTTAAGGCATCTCCACATAACTCCACTTTGCTTGACATTTCGCCGTCCTGCCACGCCTCGCTGGCCCGACCACATGCATATGCATTAAGTCCGCAATTGTGCATGATCATGAAACACCGTTTTTTTATCACCGTCTTAATTACTATATTTAAGTTTATTATGGGCATTAGTTTTATATAAGTGTTTACGGGTGAAGTAAGAGGGGGAGAGGTTGTAAATAATAACAAGTGCTTTGTTTATTACATTCCTGGGCTTTTAATTTTTAATAGCTGGTAATTTACTAAGGGACTAAATATAAACTAACTATAGTATAAGCAGATTGACCACAAAGTTTCTATATATTGATAACTAGCAACCAGCCCTCGCTTCGCTTTGGTTTATGTGAGTATGATATAGCCAAACCGCCAAACAGCAGTGTTCGCATTGTTGTGTTCCGGTTTGGGGGTAAGACAGCCGGTGAAATGACTAGCATAGAGGCATTCCATCTTAGTCCTCAGGGTTGGCAACGCATTTGCAGTCTTAGGATTGCACTGCAGTCTTGTGAATGCGAATGTCTATGGGTCACAGTTTCCACTTACCATCAGGTGGCCTGTGTGCTCGTTTGCCTTCTCAATGCCATAAAAAAAAAATAGCCTATAGCCTTCCTCGATAAATGGGCTATTTATCTAACACTGAAAAAACAATTCAAATTGGACCAGTAGCTCCTGAGGTTAGCGCGTTCAAACAAACAAACAAACAAACTCTTCAGCTTTATAATATTAGTGTAGATGTTGAGAGAAGTTAAACTATTGTGTTATTTTTATTCTTTCGAATTTTGAACAATGATTTGTTGCGTTTGAACGCATTGCTGCAAGTAACAGTATTGTTTTGCTTCTGTCAACATTATCAATATTCTGAAACTTCATGGTTGTGCAATGGGTCAACATTGACTTCTTTTTTATTGATTAATATCAGTTTCCTAGGTAGGGTTAAGCGTTACATGCAGACCGACTGACGAGTTTCAAACAAAAAGTAGCAAGGTTTTCTTTGTATCGTAAATAAAAATAATTGCATGGAAAAGGTGATATGAAATACTACTCACGTTCTATTCGGATATCGATCTTTGGGCTCATTTTCCAGAAAACTTCAATAATTATTATATTAATTTATTATTTCATTTTTATTCAGTTTACATAACAGTTCCTATACGAGTTTGCTTTCTATTATATCAGTGTAAATATGTCACGTATCTCTCAAACGAATTAACCGATATGGATGCGGTTTTTTTAAATTGGAAGCATTATTAGAACGGTTTACAGCTAGGTTTAATCACAATTAATTGAGCTATTTAAGTTCAAAAAAGTGTTATTCGCTGCTCCGTTTGTATGATTTTTTCTCTTAAACCGTTTCAGTTTCTTAAATATAAATAAATAAATATAAGGGGGACCATCTCACACCAATTGACCTAGTCCCACACTAAGCTCCAGGCTTGTACTAGGTAGGTACTAGACAACGACATAAATACTTATATAGAGAAATATTTACTTAAATACATTAGAAAACATCCATGACTCAAAAACAAATATTCGCGCTCATCACACAAATATCTGCCCTTACCGGGCGGGATTCGAACCCAGGACCACTAGCTTCGTAGGCAGGGTCACTACCCACTAGGCCAGCGCGTCGTCTTGGATGTTATACAGGTACTTAACATAACCTTACCTTGAGGTTTTGTAGTTATATCTCTTTAAACATTTTAAAAACTTAATCGGAGAAAAGAAAAATCGGACTAACAAATCAGTGGGGATCTTTATACTATTTTTTTGTTATCCCAGGGTAGTGATTCTCTGAACAGCGACGGTCGGACGGACGGACGAGTGAATGTCCAAGCGGCGAGTTTAAGTAGTGTAGTTCCGTCAGTGCGAACAAAACATATTTTAGCGCGTTCATTTTCAATTTGGCAGCATGGTTTCTGCCGATGAATCGAACGTATAAGGCTGCTTAATTGAAAACGCACGCGCTAAAATGTGTTTTCTTCGCTATGACGGGACTACCTAAACTCGTCGCTGCAATTTCGCTCGTTCGTCCGCCCGTCCGTTGTTTTTGAGAGAATAAACACCCCAGGACAAGATTGTTGTTCACTAGCATGACTTGAATGTACTCTCTTATTTTATATTTAAACATTATTTTAAGATAAATGGCTTGACAAAATAGTAACCGACATAAATTCCGGTGGTACCAAATACTGCGTGCGAAGAAAGCAAGCGTTAAGTGCATAAGTACTGTTATTATGCTAAATGAGCGTGTGAGAGCCATCGCCTAATTATTGTTTATATTTTAATTAACAATACAGCTCGTTCACTAAAAACTGGTGCTTATTAAACGTGGTACCTATAAACATCTTTATTTAATCACTACATAGTACAAAATCGTTTCCCGGCGCGCGTCTGTCTGTCGCTATATATCTTTAAAACTATGCAACAGATTTTTTAGCGGTTTTTTAATAGATAGAGTGATTCAAGAGGAAGGTTTATATGTATAATAAATTCTGTTTTATGTACGGGTGTTACAGAAAACTTACATAAACCGAAGCGAAGCGAGGGCGGGTTGCTAGTACTTTATACACGGTGTAACATACGGAAACAGAATAATTTTAACAGCGTATTCCTGAGGTCGTGAGAAGCAAAAAATGTTATCTGAACCCAGGTCGAAATATGCTTTTTATTTTTTATCATAAGGGTGTTTTGTACTGGAGATTTCATTACAACTGCATGCTGCATAAAACATAAAAAAACATTATTTCGATCTGGGTTCATATAAACTTTTTAAAATTATTCGGTTTCCTCATGTTACACCCGGTATAACAACACTCAAAGTGTATGATTACAAATATCTTCGTTACATTATTCGTTATTCCACTTACTATGAAGTATTAATAAAAAACCAGGCAAGAGCATGTCGGACCATGCTCAGTGTAGGGTTCCGAAGCCGTAACGACAAACACAAAAAACTATCTCAAAAATCAACATGTATGAAACAATTTTCTATTTAAAGTTATTTGGCGCTGTCTTAGATGATTTTTAGTAGGTATAAACCCGTTAATCGCCTGTATCTCAGGAACTAATCATGTCTACTTAGCCGTGATAGTTTTCCTTTAAAATTCGTTATATGCGCTTTCGTTGAAGATTTTTTTCAGATTTTTAGTACTTGTAGTTTTGGCTGTAGGGGGGGGGGGACACTTGACTCTAACAAAAAATAGCGCTTTAAAGCTTAATATTTCATAAACGGATCCCTTAATCGAAAAATTGTTTACATAAACCCGCAATATTTTTGAAAGACCTATCCAACGACACCCCACACTATGGGGTAGGCAAGAAAAAAAAAAGACATCCCCACGTTACGTGTAGGGGAGGTGCATTAAAAAAAAATATTTTTCAAAATTTTATTTTACCACTTTGTTGGCGTGACTAATATGTACATTCATGCCAAATTACAGCTTTCTAGTACTATGAGTCTCTGAGCTAGACTGGGGACGGACGGACGGACGGACGGACGGACGGACATGGCGAAACTATAAGGGTTCCTAGTTTGACTACGGAACCCTAAAAAGTTCTTTCAGAGCTGATATACGAGTATCTTAAAAGGCCCACCGATTTTCATGAAACCACCGTTAGAATACCTGCTTTCAAATAAAAAAACACATACAAATAGGATCACCTGTTTAAGAGTTACGGTGCCAGAGATAGACGCACAGACACCCACACACACATAGCGATCAAACTAATAACACATATAAAGAAATTCCTACCAGTTCGAAAAGCATCCTAGTTAGACGACAATGTAACAATACAGTTGTGTTTTTAATTGGATTGTTTTTTGTTTGACTTGCTATTTATTTATTCTGAATTCAAAAACAAGAGAATAAAAGGGGAATAGATGGTGTTAATGGCATTCTTTAGCAGTTCATGAAATAAAAAATTAGATAATTATACGTTGCATAGGAAATAACGAGAAATAATGAAAAAAAAAAACAATTTTTACCATAAACTATAGTATTAAAATTTATTTACTTGTACGAGTGATGCAGCTTTAATACACCGTACACTTTAATACACTTTTAATATACCGTAAAACGGAGTTATTTTGGTTACGTCTATTTCGAAAAAAAAATGTTTTGAGCTCAGATATTTTTTGTTATTTCAACGGTAGAAATGTAGAACTTCGCCTGAAGTTGAATTGTAAATTTTGTGCAAAATTTGTCTCACAACACAAAACTACAAACATCAAACCTGTGCAAAACGAGTAATTAGAAGGGTATCAAACTTCTCTACATAACTTTATGATTTTTGAGGTAAGCATTGAATGGTTTATGTATATGGTCAAGCCTATGTTAAGTTCGAAAAGTTAGATAATGATATGATAATAGTAATGTTAAATGATATGTTAGGTCACTTCAATAGAAATAAACTGCTTAACAGTAATCAGTTCGGGTTCACCAGAGGACGATCCACAACTGATGCAGCATCTGTACTCATTAAATATATATACAATATTTGGGAGAAATCTTGTGATGCAATAGGAATTTTTTGTGACCTTTCCAAAGCTTTCGATTGCGTAGATCATGCGACTCTCATATTAAAATTAGAACATTATGGTCTGACTAATAATTCTCTAAATCTCATGTCCTCATATCTTAGTGATAGGACACAAACGGTTGTTGTAAACAGAACACAGTCCATTGGAGCAGCTGTTAAATTAGGTGTGCCTCAGGGCTCCATATTAGGTCCTTTCTTATTTTTGGTTTACATTAATGACTTACCACCCATGATAGAGAATATTTGTGATATTGTGCTATTTGCTGATGATACATCATTGATTTTCAAGGTAGACCGAAAATCCGTCAATTACACTAGGATAAACGCCACGCTAGGTAAAGTACATAATTGGTTTACTAGTAACAATTTGCTACTCAATGCTAGGAAAACTAAATGTGTTAGGTTCGCTTTGCCTAATGTTAGACCGGTAGAATCTAGTATATTTCTAAATGGCGAGTGTTTGGAAATGGTAGATAAGGCGCTTTTCTTAGGGATAACTATAGACAAAAACTTGCAATGGAGTCCCCACATAGCAGTACTAGCAGGTAAATTAAGTTCTGCAGCTTATGCTGTTAGGAAAATCAGGCAACTTACGAATGTTGAGACAGCTCGCTTAGTTTATTATAGTTATTTTCATAGTGTTATGTCATACGGTATTCTGGTTTGGGGAAAAGCTGCTGACATACAGACTATATTCGTGTTACAAAAAAGAGCCATCCGTTCTATATATAACCTAAACTCCCGTGATTCTTTAAGATTACTATTTAAAGAAATTAGTATTTTGACAGTAGCTTCACAATTTATTTATGAGAATATTATTTATGTCATTAAAAATCAGGACTCTTTTATTAAGAATTGTGATATACATAATTTTAATACAAGAAATAAAAATAAAATAGCTACTAAAAAATTTCGTGTTCGTAAGGTTTTTAAATCATTTGTAGGTCAATGCATCCATTTCTATAATAAATTACCTGACGAAGTTTTAAAGTTACCATTTCCAGTACTTAAAACTTACTTGAAAAAGTCGCTGATGTCTAAAGCTTACTATAGGGTCGAGGACTATCTATCAGATAAAAGTGCTTGGCCTAAACTAAACACCCAAATAACTTAATAATAACTTCATCGTAAGAAATATGTAAACATTGTATATTGTCTAGGGGACACGGTTTCTGTAGGAGAATGTATCGAAACTTTTTATGTAGTTGTATTACACCATCATAATTAAGTATAATTTTTCATAATTATTTTCTATTACTTACTACCAATTAGTTCTGGAGAAAACTCAGAGTTTTGGCACATTTTCCTGCTCAACTACGCGTGAATACATTTATTTCTTATCTTATGTTAGATTCATTGTTTTATATAATGCTAGGTTAAGTTTTAAAATTGTACCTATATTTAAAAAACGACTAACTGTTGAGTTTCTTGCGGCGCTTCTTCTCAGCAGTGGTCTCTTGCGAAGCGCTGGTAGATTTTTGACGTGTAAAAGTGCCCGTGCGGCCTACTTACTGAATAAACATCTTTTATCTTTTTTTATCTTTTTTTTAAAAACCTTTGTCCGTTGTTTCATATTTTTTACGTGAAAAATGAGGCAGACGTACAGGCGAGACACCCTGTGGCCTGTTTTTACAAAGCGACAAATTTCAATTTACAGGTTACAAGTTTACATTTAACACAATGTCGACCTATGACGACCAGGCCCCTATCCCACAAAACTTTACAAGCCTACAATTTAACAAATTTGTCAACTTTTTGTATGGAGATCCGTACAAGTTTGTCGAATTGTATGCTTGTATTTTGTCGGATAGGGCCCAGCCATTTGAGCAGTGTTTGCAAGTTTAGACCTGTAAAATTGTTTCTTGTAGCTTTATAACACGTGCCTGTGATGGTAAGTGATCATCGCGACCCATAAACACCCGCAACACCATAGGAATCGCAGGAGCGCTGCAGCTGGCCTTTGAGAAAAGAGTAGGTTCGCTCGTTTTTCCCAAATTTTCATTTGTCTGAAAATCATTTTTTCTGAAACCGTTTAACTTTCCTGGATTGTTATAGAACTAACATAACCTACAGGTTCTGTTGGTATATCTCTTTATACATTTGAAAATTTTATGGTTTCAGAGTATTTTTATTTTGGACCTATGACCATTTCCTACTGACAAAACAGCGGGCAAAAGTTTTTCGAATAATTTTACTCGTTGAAATATTGACATTGAGTTTTTTTTTATAGATATTGAAATACTAGTGTAAATTAGCCCCTACAATTTGTTAGTACATAGGTAGGTTGACAATTTTTTTTTGCTTTTGAAATAGCTTTTTGGATCGCTATAAAAATAACCAAGATATAAGCCAACAAACCTAAGTGTCTCTTTCTGACCTACATGTCGCATATCGGATATCTCTGTCGAATCGCAGCGCTGTCGAACTACCTAGCAGTTCAAAATGGTTTAAGCATCTGTATTTCGTGGCCGATTTTAATGTATTTTCATATTTTGTTACAAAATCCATGCATATTTCCTATTTACAAGAAAGTTATGAAAAAGGAATTCCTTTCCACGCTGTTATTTTTATAACCTACTAGCTGACCCGGCAAACGTTGTTTTGCCATATAAATATTTTTTTAAGAAAAATGTTAAGGGTGGACAACCCTTATCACTAAGGGGTATGAAAAATAGATGTTACCCGATTCTCAGACCTACTCAATATGCTCACAAAATTTCATGAGAATCGGTCAAGCCGTTTCGGAGGAGTACGGGAACGAACATTGTGACACGAGAATTTTATATATAAGAGATTAATTTTCAAAGGGCCTTAGTGCGCTAGAGTACCCATGGTATGGTATGGTATGGTGATGGACTCCTTTTTCCGCACTTAGCCCGTGTATGTCGGGCCATTGTGCGTAGGGGTACCGGCTAGTACTCTAGCCAGCCTAACTCCGACCAGAAGCGCAGGATCCTCCTGGTATCTCCACAGGCTTCTCGGAGTGACCTCGGTGTCTTGAGGATTTCAGTCCGTTGAGCGGCTACACCTACGCATTCCAGGATTACGTGGGGGGCTGTTTCGTCGGCCGACAGGCATCCCCTGCATAGGGGGCTGTCGGTCATACCTAGAACATACAAATGTTTGTTAAGCAAGCAGTGACCAGTAATGTTTCCTACAATTATTCGTAGGGCATGTCTATCTAGTGATAGGAGACGCTTAGTTAGACGCGCGTCCGGGTGTGGCACAGTTTCCCTTGATTGTCTACATGTACTGGTATTTGCCCATTGATTAGCATGTTGTTCGAGTGTTCTGTGACGTAACCATGACCTTAGCTGGTTAAATGCTAATGGAAGCATTGGAGCGGGACCGATCGCTGGGCGGTCCGATCCTCTCCTGGCCAGCTGGTCAGCTGCATCGTTACCTAGAGATCCACTATGCCCCTTTATCCATTGTAGCGTGAGTTGGTTATTTGAACCTATCAACTCCAATGCTGAGTGGCACTCTAGTATGAGCCCGGATTGTATTATTTTGTTGTCTAGGGCTCGTAGTACCGCAGCGCTGTCAGAAACAATTCGTATCTTTTGGTCTTTGATACCCCGCCTAGCTACTGCCTTGGCAGCCTGTAGTATGGCAGTACATTCACATTGGTATATGGAGCTGTATTCGCCTAAGGCTGTTGATATGTTGATGTTAATTTCGGGTGAGTACACTCCTGCACCTGTTCCCTTTTTCGTCTTTGATCCATCCGTATAGATGCGTAGTTCATGTATACTGGACTGGTCAGTGGGTTCCTCAGCAAGCTGGATGGTGTAGCTTTTGTTGAAGTTGTGTTGCTTGGGTACCTTGTCATTAGGAGCGGCTATCAGTGGTTGATATGCAATTGCCTCCTGAAGGACTACGGTATGGGTCCCGTTTGTAACACCCCAGAGGTTGAGGGATTTTAGTCTGATGGCTGCTACCGCCGCCTCCTGTTGGATGAAAAGGTTTAGGGGCGGTAGATCCAGCAGTATCTCCAGCGCCGCTGTGGGTGTAGTTTTCATGCAACCTGTGATAGCTACGCAAGCTAGTCTTTGAAATTGTTGCAGTTTATTCTTGGCTGTGGTCAGTTTGGTTCTGGGCCACCAGACCACAGCACCATAGGTGATAACAGGTCTGATCACTGCCGTGTATAGCCACATGGCAATTCTTGGGTGTATACCCCAGGTTCTGCCAAGTAACCTTTTACACTGCCAGAATATGACACAGGCCTTTTCTAGTTTGTTATCTAAGTGTTTGTTCCATAGCAGTTTGTCATCCAGGATGACTCCTAAATACTTGACCTCTTTGGAGAGAGTCAAGGTCGTGCCTAGGAGTTTCGGTAAGCTTAGGTTATTAATGACCCGTTTCTTTGTGAAAAGTACTAGTTCGGTTTTTGATGGATTTACTGACAAACCATGTTCGGAGCACCATCGTTCGACGATTTTGAGAGCCCCCTGCATGAGGTCGCATAGGACTGACTCAAACTTTCCCCTTACGAGGATAGCTACATCGTCTGCATAGCCTACAGTGTAGAAGCCAGCCTCGTTTAGTGAGCGGATTAGGTCATCCACCACGAGGTTCCACAGGAGCGGTGAGATGACTCCTCCCTGCGGACAGCCCCTCGATACAATGGCTCGCGTGGTACTATTGACTGTTACCTGTACCGCCCTTTGTCTAAGCATGTTGTCGATCCATCCCGAGACGGTATGGTCGGCGCCATGGCTAAGTAGGGCGTGGCTTATGCTGTTGAATTGCGTCTTGTCAAAAGCCCCCTCGATGTCGATGAAGGTTGCAAGAGCTGATGATTGTGTTGATAGTGCATTTTCTATGGGTGAAATGATGCTGTGTAGTGCTGATTCTGTTGATTTACCTGAACAATAGGCATGCTGTTGGTGGTGAAGAGGGCAATGCGCCAGAGCCCCGTCTCTGAGATCCCGGTCACAGAGTCGTTCCAGAGTTTTCAGTAGGAATGACGTAAGGCTTATTGGTCTATATGATTTGGGCTGCGTATAATCACTCTTACCTGGTTTGGGTATAAATACCACTTTAACTTCTCTCCATTTTGTGGGGACATAGCGGTGCCAGAGACATGCCTGGTAAATCTTGACTAGGTGGGGTGCCACAATATCTTGGCACCATTGTAAGAGTCCCGGAAATATGCCATCTAGGCCTGCCGCTTTAAACGTCGAGAAGCTGTTGATTGCCCATGTCACTTTCTCTAGTGTTACTATTCTTTGGGCAGTATTGACGGCCTCAACAGCTGGTTGTTCAAAAGTCTGCTGGGTCGTGTCTTCCCATGCTGAGTCTTCCGTAACTGTACATCCTGGGAAGTGTGTATCAAGCAACAACTCGCACATCTCACCATTTGTGGTTGTGTAGTTGTTGTCTGGTTTTTTCAGTGAGCCTAGGTTCCGATTCGGTTCGCTGGATAAGATGGTTTTTATCCTGGCTGCGTGAGTGTTTGATTCAATGTTGGTGCAGAAGGTTCTCCAGCAGTCACGTTTCCTCTCACGGATCCGTTTTTTGTATAGTAGCTGGATCCGCTTGTAGGCGTCCCAGTCTGTTACCTTCCTTGTGTTGCTCGCTCTGTTAAACAGTTTGCGTAGTTTGCATCGCATTTTCTCGAGTTCAGGTCCCCACCAGCCATTACGATTGGTGGCTTTCGTTGAGGGCGTTGTTGGTGAGCAAGCTTTCGTAAATGAGTCTATTAGCGTTTCCGTCAGTTTATTCACGTGTCTCTCTATGTCTGCAGGCTCTTTGTACCCCATCGGGATTGTGGCAGGAGCTAGGTTTGCAGATATCAGTCTGTTGAACTTTGCACGGTCGGTTCGTCTGGGATTTCGCCAAAGTTCTGGTTGTTTAGAGTCCACGTTTAGTTTGTATCTTACCCACCTATGGTCGGAGCATGACAGGTCTTTCGACACATGCCAGTCGGAGATCACCTCCGATACCCTTTCCGTAGCAAGTGTGATGTCGATTATAGTTTGGAATCTGGAGGTAACAAACGTAGGTTCTGACCCCCTGTTTATAAGCCTGAGATTAGTAGAGAATAAAAATTCAACTAGGTCCTCACCTCGTTTGTTGGAAGATCCGCTGCCCCACAGGGTGTGGTGCGCGTTTGCGTGCGCCGAGATGATCAGCTCAAGCTTGTTGTTCTCGCAGTGCCTGATGAGATTGGCCAGCTCAACCGTAGGTATGTCCACATCGCCCGCCAGGTAGGCCGATGCTATTATAACCTCCGGGATGCTATGGCAGTTGTTTTGGAGTCTGACCGTAGTCAGGTCCCTGGAACAGAACTCATTCATTAAAACTGCATTGATAGATTTTGGTACATAGATGCATGTGCGTGGATTAGTCACAGTGGTATCGAGTAGAATCTTACCCCCGATGTTGTTTAGACCGCATATCCTGTCCTTCCTTATCCACGGCTCCTGGATAAGGGCGACGGTCTCGTTGTTTACCTCCAGCATTCTTCGCAGGGTAGCCGCCGCGGCTTGTTTATGCTGGAGGTTGGCTTGGACGATGTTAGAGAGGGGAGGAGGAGCGAATGGGACTGCTCACTTCCTCGTCCGTTCCCAGCGAGACGTCCTGGTCCATCAGCTGCGCGACATCCTCCTCCAGGTCGCCGAGGGCGGCGTCCACGGTGGAGGTAGTCTGCGAGCGAGCTGATTTCCCATCCTGCTTCTGCCTTTCGGCGGAAGAGTGTTGGGTGACCAGTGGTTCGCTAGCTTCTCTCTGCCTTGCGGCGGAGTTCGGCCTGCTAACCACAGACGAAGACGCGCCTGCTCCCTGGTCAGGGTCAGCGTGCTCACTCTGCTTTTCAGCGGAGGAGTTGCTGGTGACCTTGGGTGCAGTCGCAGTCTCAGCAGGGTCTGGCGGCATATCCTGCAGCCTTCCCGTGCTCCCGAAGAAACGGATGTAGGCGTTACCCAGCTTGTAGCAGAGTCTACGCCCCCTCGCTAAAATCCCGGGAATTTGGTCCTCTGGAATACCGAGCACCAGAAAGGTACCCGGAGGATTACCTTCATGGCGCTCGATATTGTAAAGCGACCACCTGCTGACCTGATACCACTTGTTCTGACCAGCCAAGATGCGTTGTATCATCTTAGGCTCGTCAGCACAAGCCGGTAACAGGACAGCGGACTTCACCCGTCTGGGGATGTCCGTTTGTCGCCTTACCACCAGCTTGGTCCCGGGAATTGGTGACACGAAATTGGCTACGGTGTCCTTAAGCCACTCCATGTCCTTAACATCCTCGCACTGTAGTTTTAGCACACCCTCGCTGTGGAAAGGTTTGCCACGGAAGGAGGGAGAGTACGGGATTTGGTTGGAGGCGCCTGGAGCATCGGCAATGTCCTCGATGCTGGTCTCCAGTGTCCTCTTGATGCCCTCCACTTGGACAGGTGTTAGGTCGGTGAAGGGTTCCGCCATCACTGCGACAAATAGGTCATTTAGGACCACAGTGTCAGCGTAGGTGACGGCTGGGTTCACCAGACTAGTGGAGGCCTTGGTGCGCTTCGCAGTGCTGCCTATTGGCGATTTTGTGTCGTCGGGGCGCGGGCGCTTAGGTACTATCTGGCCACCACCTTTGGGCTCAGATTTCCCTTTTCTGCCTCTGCCACCGCGCTTCCTTTTTGCCGCCTGAGGTGCGTCGGCCTTGTCCTTCGCGCCTTGGCGCTTCGTTAGAAGCAGCGGCCTGCTGCTGATTGATGTTGTTGGGTTTTTTGGTACTCTTTTTGTCCATGGTTTTGAATAAAAAGGTTTCGTTCTCCTCGGCGTCCCACCCTCCTGGGAGCCCGCAGATGGGGATGCTCATTCGAGCACCAGGACCTACCGCGGAGAATATAGGGTCCAGGATCCGCGATGCAGCGAGCCTGCACGGTGCGAGAAGGACTACGGTTGTCAGGCCGAGGTTTTGGCCCGTACTCGCCGTAGAATTCGCGCTCCGCCGGCTGCGCACCTCATGATCCCGAAACCCTCGCCGACCACCCTTAAGGGGCGCCTTTGCCGGTTACCCCAGGCTGGCTAGTTCCTGAGGCTGTCGTTTTAAAGGAATGCCGGACCAAAGAGGGCGTGTTGCCTCCACAAGATAACTACAACCCGATCTGTGGTAGGCTCAACCCCCCAGGACTCCATTATCCCCTCGTACGACGCTCAACTACGCACGGCAGTACGACGTAGGTAGGGTAGAGTACCCATGAGATATTCCCTCCTTCAAGTACAGTCAACAAAAAAAAAAAAACATTTAAAAAAAAAATCATTTATTTATTATTAACAAAGTTTTTACAAAAGTTGTCGAATCCTCCTTTTAAGTTTTACACTTGTGTTAGGAGGTATTCGCTCTTTCATTCAAGGTGACTATAATGTTAATAATACAATGTAACTTAATCTAAAGAAATTGGTGAGAACAGGAGTAAGTATATCCCTTATTGGGATGAGGTTGTGCATACATTTTAGTGTTTAACCTCTTTTTTTTTTTTTTCCTTAAAATTATATCTTAATTCATTACGTATTAATGTGCATGAACGTGTATGTGAGCGAAAGTTGTGGGTAAAAAAAATCTGCTACTAAGGTATGTTTTAAATAGGTATGTCATATGTGGCTACGGTCATTGCAAGAGTAGTTCTGTTTCCTCGTAGTTTTTGCTTTTTAACCACGTTGTGATTTGTTTTTTACACTCCCCATATGTTTTGTTGTATATTTTTGTTGTTCTATTAGCTTTATTATATAAGTAAATTGATGCTACACTAAATTGCCTTCTGGCGAAAGAAGTTCTAGTAATATTTGGCTGCTTAATTACCGAGAAAGGGTTGCGTTTATTTATAATGTTAGTATCAGGTTTGGTATTTTTGTGAACCTTTAAGATACAATTCAAGATATATAATTGCCGTACCTTAAGTACGTCTGCTTCTGTATAAACGTCTTTGGTACTGAAGCGTATATTTTTACCCAGAAGTACCTTGAGAACTGAGCGTTGCGCCCGCTCAAGAACGATAAGTTTAGTTTTGTGGGCACCTCCCCAGATTGGTACACAATAAAGAACAACAGATTGTACTAGAGTTTTGTAGATATAAACCATTAGTTCCTTATCGGTTATATGTCGTAGGTATTTGAATAACCATATTAACTTCCGAATTCTCTTAGCTGTAATTTCTATTTGACGGTTCCACGAGAGGAGCTGATCAATATGTATACCCAAGTATTTAGTCGAAGTAACAAGCCAACAGAAGTCAACAGCATAAATAAGTGATCATGTATGTACCTTCTCACTTTAACGTCGCGTTTGAAATGTAACACAAAATTGTGAGAAGATTGACTGTACCTGTTGACTGTACCTAGTTTCGGTTGTGCGTTGTATCAGTCAGTCAGCCACGGAAAGAGTTTTATATGTAAAGAAGATTAAGATATGGGTGTGGTCAGCAACATAAGTATAATGCGACTATCGCATGCCTGAAGAGCGGAGCGTATCCGACAGCTCAGAATAATTACGGATAATTATAGAAAAAGCCGGAGCGTTTCAGAGTTGCATACAGCAATTATAGAACCATCAAAGTCTGATAGACGAACCGTTTGCTACGGTATATAAAAAAAATTAGCTGTATGTCATGTTTACATGAACGAGAAAATTTGTTGAGTTACATTAGCAAGTTTGTTGCAAAGTTAAAATGTACCACGTAGAAGAGTGCTTGCATTGGGTTTAATAAGACACCCAATATAATTATTAACATCGGTATTCCTTCTTAGTCCCCAGGTTTGGAAACGCATTTGAAGTTAGGTTTGTGATCTTGGGAATCAAGCAAATTACGATCAGGTGAACTGTATTCGTTTGCCTTTATTTAATGTCGAATAGAATGACTTCTACACATCAAACTAATCGTGAATACAGAAAGCGTGCAGTTCAGCACAGATCAAGGGAGTTATTATAACATAGCTATGCAGTTCAGTTTACGCTGAGAGAACAGGAGAGGGGGGTTATTATGACATGACTATGCAGTTAATTTTACGGTGAGCGTAAAGGACGGAGCTATAGCAGTGACATAACTCTGTCCTTTTCTCTCACAGTAAAATGAATTGCACAGGTACGTCATAATAACCCCACAGAGCTATTATAACTTTATTAACTGTCCTATACGCTCGCTTTAAAATGAACTGCAAAGCCATGTCATAATAAACCCCCAGTTAATTAATTCAGCCCTTAGCCCTGAGAGCCACGTCTTAAAAAGTGACTGTTTTAAGATGCCTTATAAGTGACAGCTTTCAATCATTTGACGTTTTCTTTGACGAATCTTGAAATGGCAATTTCCTAGTCCTGAGACTGCACATCGTTCATTGAATACAGAACGGACACATTCCAAAATAATCTTGCATTATAAATCTTATACGAATAGCTTCTAAGTTTAAAATGCAACACTGACTCATTTTGGAATATGTCCGTTTTGTATTCAATGAACGACATGTCCATGTGGCACAGACCACGGACCCCATTTCTTAATCTTTTTGCCGCAAAAAAAAACCGCGGTCGTACGAGTAGACATTATCTTGGTTGAAGATGCCTGTCTCAAGATATGTCAAAGTAACCATCAAGTCATAGAAAACTGTCATATCTGACCTGCCTTGAGAAGGGGATCTCAACTAAGTAAGATCACAGTAAGTTTTGTTTTTATTACCTATTATTTAAAAAAGAAATAAGTGGGTGAATATTCGGGCGTTTCAACCGCCGTCATTGTTGTCTTCAATATATTGACGAAAATAATGATAAAAAATATATAAAAAATGATGATGATGATGATTGATGTCAAAAATAGCAGACCTGGTGGTATCCATTCCAGTTAAAAGAATAAGAAAAATATTAATCTACATAAATACCGTCACGCCTTCATCCCAGAGTGGGTTAGGCAGAGTTACAGAACTACCAACAACTCTAACAACTTGTTGTTAATCCTATAACCACATTTTGCACAACAGGCTAAGATGTTTACCATGTGTATATTAGTGACAGGTTGCAAGCCCATCGCCTAACAGTACAACAAGCCTTTAATCCCTTAGTCATCTCTTACGACTTCCACTGGAAGACATGGAGTGGCACTATTCTAAGCCGGCAATCACACGGCAATAATATAAATCTTTTCTTGAATAATGTGCTAAGACAATAATTACCTAAGGGCCTGTTGTTTGATCAGTAGTTAAACTAACTAATTGTTAAATTTTGAAAAAGGAATTGAAAATTTGACACATTTCCTTGAGATTACTTCAAATTTTCGATTCCTTTTTCAAATTTTAACAATTAGTTAGTTTAACTACTGATCAAACAACAGGGCCTATGGCGGTTAAAATGCCGAATAATCACCCAAATGCACATTAATATGTCGAATGCACATTGTAACAGGAAACACACAAACAAACAAAAGTAAATATATTGCGGTATCAGTAACGACGATGTAGCGGGGCGATCTGATACTGCGACACGTTCAGGACCTCTGACACCTTGTGGCGCAGAACAACCTACGATTTGTAGTTGACGGTAGGGAATACCTTAAGGGCAGTTTGCTTACGCTTTAGTTTAACTTTAAGTTTAAAAAACGACTGACTGTTGAGTTTTTCGCGGCGTTTCTTCTCAGCAGTTGTCTCTTGCGAAGCGCTGGTAGATTTTTGACGGGTAAAAGTGCCCGTGCGGGCGTGCGTATGGTACTTACTGAATAAACCTCTTTTATTTTATCTTACATTGTACACTTTTGCAGGTGTTTTTTTGTGAAAATATTAAATGATATTTTTCGACGTTGGTTAACCTAGTATACCAGCTGTTGCATGTGACTCCGTCTCCGTAGAAAAATAAAACATACGTAGGTTTTATCACTCAGTGATAAATCTATTACCTTGTGAGACTCTTTTTTCAGTATTTCAGGTTCAGTATTTGAGTTGATTTATTAATCAAGATTAAAAATACAAAATACAAAGGGTGTATTAGTGTACGGGCCGCCCTAGGCATACTGTTTTGAATCAAATCGGAGAAATACTGGAAAAGGCCCGAATCTTAAGTATCCGAAACCGACGTGCGAGCATGACTCGATGTATGAATGTGGAAGAAGAGAAATAAATTTGTCAGGATCGTAGCAAGTGGAAAGAAGTGGTCTCTGCCTACCCCTCTGGGAAACAGGCGTGATTTAATGTATGTATGTATGTATTCCTGTAGATTGAAGCAGATGCCAGGTTAGCATATTTATTCGTAGTCTAGAAAAGTAAAACACAATAAAGGTAGTAATTATTTCCGAATTTCCATATGGGTATGAGTAATTGCGTAATACCTAAAGTCTGGAAATATTCTCATAAAATAAATGAAATAATTCTTGATTTTCGTTTCATACAAAAGTTATAACTAAGTAAAGTTATTATTAAGTGTATGCATAGAAGTAACCGAGATACGAAGACTAGCGACCGGCCCTCGCTTTGCTTCGGTTTATGTTAGTTTTCTGTAACGCCCATTATAAAAATACAATTCATTATACATAGGTACTACATAGGTACTACATAAAAACATTTTGTGGAAATTATACAACCGCATGAAAACCCGTTCAGTCGTTGTAGAGATCATCGCGAACATTACAGACAGACCGACATAATTTATATTAGAATTTAAGAAGTATTTCGCTGGCTCGCTCCGCTCTTGTTTAATTTTGACAATATCTCATGTTTGTAAACATGAGAAACAAATAACATTCTTTCTCATTTGACCATACAGCTTCCACTTTAGAAATTATAATATTGTGTAGTATTCATAGCAGTATTATTATCAAATAATCGCGTATGTACACGCCGATGTTAACAATCTGTGTAGTTCACACGCATTCATACCTACAAACATACCTACTGATGTTGAGAAATACAACTGTTAAAACGTATTCATTTGTTTCATTAACTGTAGATATAGTCACGGACTTTAGGTACCTCAAATCAACGATAAAGTTATTTACAAAAAAATCTATTATTTGATAGATATTTTTAGAATGACAGCCAGCCATAAAGTATACTTCCGAAATAGTTTGTCCTTATCTTTCACTATGACATTTGAATTTGATAGAAAGAGACAAGGTAAATTTAGACTAAAATAGGTTTATTATACGTATTACAAAAAATGAACAGTTTGTGTGGAAGAAGTGTTTTGATTTAAAAAAAAAACACTTAATGGGGTGCAATTAATATTTTTAAAGCTGGTTAGAATGGCTGACTTCACGAAGTAAAATCATTTTAATCTAGATAATTTAAGACAATTACTTACATTAAAAATTCTTTAAATTCCCTTTATTTCTTCTAAGTATCCTTCTTTAAACTAAAAGACGTATACGTTTTAATTGCTTCTATTTTGAAATCAACTCTAGCTTGTTCGCGCAAAGTTGATGTTTAATTATAACGTTTTTTTACTTTTAATTATGGTTAAAGATTTCATAGATGGCGGCCAAGGCTTATTTGTTAGAGAGCCACCGAGCGTGGAACACTGGCAGTTTGGAAAGCAGGAGTAACGAACCTAGTAAAAAGTTTTTTTTTATAAATAATCGCATTGAGTTTTTTTTTAAAAACTTCTTAAAAAATATTTTGTAACTGAAATAATGTTTGTAAATTTTGTCCTCACCACATAAAAATCTTTCTAAACAGAAAACAAGCCATGACAGTCCAAAACACAGCATAGTGGAACTTAATGGGTAGTAGGTACCCAAAAAAACTGGGTTACGTTAGCTCCAGCTCCCGAATAACCCGTGAATAGCATACCAAGTTTTTTGATTCAGGCCAATTCGATTACTACCTACTAAAAAATATTGAAGCAAAATTTTCTTTGTAAATGAAATCCTGAACTTAAGAGTTATAATATTGATATTAGGCGCAGGCCTTATAACACTTTAGTAGGTACTTTGTCACTTTTACATTATGTTTGAACTGCTACTTGCACTGATCTGTCAAAGATGATTGTGATGTATTTGCCAGTGGATGGAAGGTTGTGTGTATTGAATGTTTAAAGTTATGCGAGAAGATGGATGCCCGCATTTCTTCGGTGTAAATAATATCTATATTGCCACGTCTTCTATTGTGTTTTTATTATCAATTTGATTGTCGTTGTTAATTTATATTTAGTATGTAATTCACAGTGCTGTAGTGTTAAACTGTTATGCTGTGTAATTATTTTTAAATAAATAAAAAGAGGTTAAAGGAACAAGGTACAAGAAGTACTTATTATATATTATTCATAGTCATTATTTCACAACTGTCTAATCATCTAAGTTTTGAAATTTTTCGTCTTAGTAGTTAATGAAAATTATTTAAATATGTATAATTATAATTGAAAATCTATCACTTTAATATAAGTAAGTATTTGTTTACTTAACTTTCTATCGAGGTATAAAATCGACGGAATACAGTACAACAATGTTAATCATCCTATTAATTATTTATAAAGCAATACTTATACGTAGTGATATTGTACAAACATATTGCGGTGTTTTTATAAAAGGAAATGTGCCGAATTAATATACTACGCAGTAAATAATTGCAGTTGATGTAAAAACTTTATAAAAGTCGGAATTGCGATGCCGACGTTTTGGTAATTGTTATACTTCTGACATTCATTACCTAATTCCGGACCAATTTTAGATTCCCGTGAAATAAATAACAAGTCGTAATAATTAATGACGTAGGAAATACCTACGAAATACGGTAACTATAGTATAGTTTCGTTCGCGTTCGAGTATCACTCTATCGAAATACCTCAATACCAATTAAAATTAACTGGTTATTAAACGTATAATGAAAGATGCGACCAATTCATAGCGCAGTTATCCAAAAAACTATATCCTAACTATACTTAATATCACGGCACTTATCCTAAAGAACCATCGCATAAGCCTCCCGATGCCAAAAAATATTAACTGCCATGCGACTCGTGCGGCTACTAAACGTTTCGAACACAAAAACAGCAGCGTTGAAAAAAAAACGTAAACAACGCATTATTCGCAAAGCGTTTACGAAAAAAAAGTGTCAAAAAAATAATGTAAAAACCAAAGTGTAGCGCCCCTGGCTTGAAAAAGTGGTAACGCGGAATGGAAATTATAGATCGATGTGAAAAAGGCGGTAAAAAATTGCAACTAACGTATTCTGCGCGATAAGCGCGCGCACGCAAGCCGGCGGCGCGGGCGCATGGAGACGGCTTCTTTAATAAGATGAACACCTATATCTTAGACCTGGGGTGTGATTCTCTCAAGAAGCAAAGGTGAACGAATGGACGAGTGATCTTCAAGCGGCGAGATTAAGTAGTCCGGTCAGTGCGAACAAAACACATTTTAGCGCGTGCATTTTCAATTTAGCAGCATGGTTCCTGCCGATGGATCGAACGTATAAGGCTGCTTAATTGAAAATGCACGCGCTAAAATGTGTTTTGTTCGCACTGACCGGACTACTTAATCTCGCCACTTGAAGATCACTCGTCCATTCGTTCACCTTTGCTTCTTGAGAGAATCACACCCCTGTATTAATAAACTCGTCTCAGCTGAGATGCGCGTCACAAGATACGTCAAACCATAGAACACTGTCATTCTTGACACATCTCGAGACGAACATTAGAGTTGAGATTAGTTTATTAACGGGCCTTAGACTTAGCTTTGACTACGTGATTCACGCCTAACCACTTCGCTTCATTCTGGGTACTATAGTACCCTCGATGAACCCTCGCTTCACCCGTGCTAAAGTACAAAATTCCGTTGATTCACCGCGCCTCCTGGCGGTTTAAATACCTGTCTTTTAATATCTTTTTATTTGTAATAAAATAAATTATTTATACAAGTTTGTTTAATATCGTAAATAAATCATTTTGATATTCAAAATAGGGAACAAAATCCAAAAACACCTAAATTTAACGACCCCTTTTAGTTACTTTAAAAAGAAGTATTATTAGGGTCCTAGAATTTTCATTAAGATGTCAATATTTATCAAATAAGTAGTTAAAACTTAAAATCACAATATAAAAGGGGCCTTGAGTGACGAACTTTGTTTTGAGTTTGTTTGAAAACTATAAATCGTACACAGGCGCCACCTTTAGGAAAAAGATGGAATTTAGGTTAAATTTGTTTTTAATTCTGTAACCACATTTGGCACAAACATGACTGATGATTCGAAGTGTTTCAATTTAAAATGTTTGAACCGTCTGTATCCAAATAGAATAAAATACAAATCAGCTGAAGCCGACTCCATGCTGCTAGCGCGTCGACTCACGCGCATTTCGCCCACGATCTATTCCAATATCGCATTCATTAGATGATGCACTTGCACCTTCACCGTTATCACATGCGCAGGAGTGGGAAAAGGATGGGTATAGGGGGTGGTTCACACCTGGTGGGAGTGAGAGATGATTAAAAGAAGGAATAGAACAAGCATTTGTAGGAAGTGATAAAAATGCGCGTAGAGAAGTGTCTAATATTTTCGTGTTGAGGGAGAGTTTTTTTTATAGATAGTCTAGATAGAGAATGCAAATGAGCACTCAGGCCACCTGATGGTAAGTCGGATCTGTGACCCATAGACATTTGGAGTCTCAAGACTACAATCTTAAGACTACAATCTTAAGATTGCTATACTTAGTGCCGCAAATGCGTTGCCAACCCTGAGGACTAAGATGGGATACCTCTATGCTAGTAATGTCACTGGTTGTCTTATCCCCACACCGGAACACAACAATGCTAACAGTGTTGCTTGGTGGTAGGAAATTAAAATTAAAAAAATCATGGCCATTTATATCTTCTACAGATTGAACTTGTCCCAAATTAAGCTCTTGGCTTATGTGATGGGAATGGATACTAGGCAATGAAAAACATACTTATGTAGATTAGATTATGCACACTTAAATACACAGAAACAGTTAAAAACTCTAAAGAAAATGCTCGAAAAATCGAACCAAGGGCTTTTGCCTAACGCACGCGCAATCGCAAACGTTTCCATTTTGAAAATCGAAGGCAGGTCTGCATACACAATGAAAACCGCGATGGCCAGTAAGATCACCTGGTAGGATCCCCTACGTACAAAATTAATAGGTAGGGGATCCAACCAGGTGATCTTACTGGCCATCGCGATGAAAACAATTGTTCCACTTTGAAGTCGATAGCGATTGCAAGTGCGTAAGACAATAGCCCCCGGTATTTCTTTGACTGCTACCATTTGCTTGTAATCGCAGCTTTTCAAGTACTCGTAACTAAGTAGATGCTTGTCTTGATTTTACCCGATATGTTGCCTGTCCATCTGGAATAATGTACTAATGTAAATATTATAAATGGGGAAACTATTATTAGAGGTGTGGTTCCGGAGATTACCCTCTACCATCCCTACCAACTTATAAAATAAACGCTGTTTCTTCATAATTATAACATTGGTTAAGATCGTATTGTAGTCTCATCGCAGAATCTTACTAAACTGTATGGTTTAAGAACCTTTATTTGACATAACAAAAACATAGGATGCTCCTAAAATAAAAATCAAAGTACCTAGTTTTACGTAACAAGTATTGAGCGTTGAGAAAATTATTATGATTCTTGATTTATTAAAGCTATTTTTAAAGCTCATATACCTAACCCACACGACAAGTTGAAGGATAAATTTACTTTGTAATTTACAAGTCTGTTCGCACAATACGGTAGTTTTACAAGCAAGATTAAGACATAGGTACCTACATACAGACAACCAGGGGCCCGTTTCTCAAAAAGTATTAGTCTAATAATAGTAGTGTTTTGTTTCGTAAACGAAACTAAACAATGAGACAAAACACTAATAATTATTAGACGAAACGGGCCCCAGTAATAAAATATTCAACAATTACAATATCAATAAATAATAAATACTTACAACATTTTGGTTATTCTGGTTTTAGAACGTATCGTGGTGGATTTCTTACGAAAAAATGGAAATAGGAGGCGCGTCACGTTTTCTTTTAAAGGTTTTCCATCAGCCCGCCATCTTGCGTATAAAATTCTAAACAAGTAGATAGGGGATTCGCTGTCATACCAGCGCTGCAGCGCCATCTCTCAATAAGGTCTGAAAACGCTACCTACTTAGCATCCCATACGAGGACACCGACATCTATTATCTTTTTTTCAAACTTCTACGTACCTCCCAGCGCAAATACAACAAAGTTCGTGAACGGATTAAGTAGTGTTCTAAAGTTACAGTAGATGGCGTTGAAACCAGGTTGCCGTTGGTTAAGGTATGAAGTACCATAGTATCAGAATAGATGGCAGCTTTTGTGTAATGCAATTTTAATACTAATGTCAAGAGTTTCTCTACTCACCAGCAGATGGCAGTGCAAGTTAAAATTAAGTGTACGTTCATAATGATGGTTCAATCTAAACTTAACAAGTGTTACCTATATAGGATTCCGCATAGCAATTTTTTTTACTTGCTTTGTATGTATGTTTGTCATTCCGGTTAAAATCTTGCAACTTTATTTTGAACTACTTCCCGTCATTATAATGGCTGAAAATTTGGATTAGGTACGTAATACTAATAACCAAACCCGAGGCAAAGCATAATGGGAACTAGGGGATGATGATGGAGTTGGAAGGAGGCGACAGGGTCTCCGGTGTGTTTAGAGACCCACTAAATTAGGATTCGTTCGTTTCTTCTCGATAATCGAAGGTGTTGAAGGTGTCTATGCTACAAATGTAGTCAGTAGCAAAAGACTATATTTTTGCTATTCCAGCACTTATTTACCAGTGACTTCTATTTTAGCAAGTAGAAGTTGGTAAATAAGTGCTGAAAAATATAAAAGTAATGAAAAACACTTGCACTGAAGAACATTCATACATCGAGTCTTGCACGCTCGTCGGTTTCGGTAACTAAGGATTCGGCCCTTTTCTAGTATTTCTCCGATTTGATTTGAAAATGTACGCCTAGGGCACTGAAATAAATCTTGAAATGTTTACAGCTACAGAAAAAACGTGGGTTTGGCCAATTAACAGTTGAGAAACGATACATTCGGCCAAAAGGTAGGATACCAAAAACTAACTCGAGCGTTGAGGAATGCCTTTCGTTCGTTGTAAGGAATATTGATAAAATAATAAGTAGGTACAGTCACGAGATTTGGCACCCACCTTAGATCCAAAGTCAATCTGACATTCTACAACGATAACGTTGAGTTTCCCAAAAGTTACAAATGACTTGACATCTCTAATGACATTGACGACATCAAGCATATTTTTCTTGAAATGGGTCCCAATTTAACGCATGTGACCGTACACCGTACCCTTTTCAGATAGAATATCACATGTAATGGACTAAGGATAAAATGTACCTACTTATATACATACATACATAAACTCACGCCTTTATTCCCAGAGTGGGGTAGGCAGAGCTACAGAATTTCCAACAACTATAAAAACTTTTTGATAATTCTGTAACCACATTTTACTCACTTAGGCAAAGATGTTTACCAGTGTATTAGTGACAGGTTGCAAGCCCATCGCCTAACAGTACTACACGCCTTTATGACCTTAGTCGGCTACCTACCTACTTATGTATCGGAAGACATTTTAGGATGTAGCTAATGTAGCTGGTTCTTGATTTTATTTTTAGGAAAACTAAAGTGTATGTCTTATGTGATTAAAATTTTAGAAAACGTGAGACCAAGAATAATTTGGTACCTAAGTGTGGGAAAAAACAAACTCCGATTTGAATCATTCTTTTTTTATTTTTTAAAATAATTATAGCTAACCGTTTCGGGAATAATAATTACTATTATCAATTCAATGACACAATAAGCATTTTCCGTTGTTAAAATTAATAATTCCACAATAAAAATAATAATATGGGTTAGTTTGCTCATAATTCGATTTAAAACTATACTTAACGTAAAACAACACTAAAACTTAACTATACGTAGTTCGTGATTGACTAAAATATCGAGTACAATACAAAAAAAATAACTTTTATAAAAAATATAATTCAATAAACACGTCACATGTCAACGCTAGAAAATTAATTAAAAAAAACATGGCATCGTTTTTTTACATTAAATATAAACTTAAAATAAAACACTATACATCAAAATTACAATTAAAACTGTCGCGATGAATCTAATCAAGTTGTATGTATGTACGTTTGTTCGTCTAAACACCGATAAGGTACAATTATTTTATCATCACATCACATGCCTATATTTATTTACATTCTTTTTTTAATTTTAACACGCCAAACACGAATTTTGACTTCTAAACATATTTTTATTCTAATCTCTAAGCAAATGGAATTTTACAATTTTACGCCGAAATATTTTAATTTTCAAATTTACATTAAGCATTTCCAATATAATTGCTCAATTTACAATTTTTAATCCGAAAAGTGTATCATAAATATCATAATTTATGACACTAATATTTTTTTGTTAGTTTCCAAAAGAGTTCCATACTTTTATTAGATTTTCCACGACATACTTTTTACACAATTCAATGCTAAAGCTGCCATGTTTCACACAGTTGAAACGTTTCAATAATGACAGCAAAACAATCAAAAACTAGCTTTGAATTGTCTGTAACAATAGTCCCGTCCGCTTTGACATTAAAGTGGCAGGACGTCAAGAAATAAGACTAGAAATACACCAATTGAAAGGGGGCACAAAAATTGCCTGTAAATACAATAATGGGTTGTAAATAACAAAATTGTAACAACAACGCAAAATGCCTGCTGCGGCATAGAGCGGTTAGTTATAGACAAAATATGCGCCGTCGGTTTTTTTTGCGACGTTCATTTTTCCAATTATTCTTTTTAAATGAGTTCGTGTTCTAAAATCAAAAGTTTTTTTCAACGTCTTTGTAATTTAATTAATAATTCTAAATATTGTCATTATTTTTGTGTTTTTTGTTCTTAAATGTAATTTTTACCTCAAAATGGATACGGCGCGGGGGCCGGGGCACCGGCAACACCAAAACTGGTTTCACTAACTATGTATGACATTAAGCACATTGAATTACACAGATATTTTTTTTGTATTTATGTTTTTTATATTCGTTGTCCACTACTTTATAACATAGATTAGGCTTGTATTTTCAGAAACAACTTAATCTATGTTATTTTGCGGGCCTATTTATAAAAAAAAATGTTTTTGCCAATTTAAATATTATTTATAAATAGGCCGCTGAATTACATTACATTAATTATACTAACTTACAATATAAGATAATTACTATTATGTGAGTTTAAATTGAAAACCTGGCTATCCTGTCTACTTATACCTTAAAAATACGAGTAATCATTGTATATTTGGCTAAATATTTTAAAACAAGCTCAAATACATAACGTAAACGATGAAGCTTTAAAAAAAGAACTTTAACAGTCAATAAGGATGTTTAATGTCAAATCAACAGCAAGTCATTCTGAAAACTTAACAATCAATATTTCCAATCGCACGCATAATAAGTTAACATTTTGCGCGCAATTGATAATACTTTTTAACCTTAAAATAAAAAATGTAATGTAACCGCTGGATTTAATTGCGATTTGTCGAATTAATTACACAGGCAGCGTTTTCATTTAAAAAAACACTTAAATCAGTGTTTTTATAGAAAACGCTGGCTCAATAAAAATCATTAACGAATTTTCCTAGTAACATAACTATAACACAATCATTAATAGCGAATAAAACAAGAAAGAGGCGTCGTATCCATTTTTAAATAAGAATTCAACCGACAGCGCATTCAGAAAGTCGATCAAGAGTAGTTACTTGCTTGTTTCCAAGTTATACACCAAACAAATCCAGTTCTATTGATACTAATCAGCCAAGCCACAAAAAAAATAATTGTTTTCTTTTTTTTATTCTTTTTTTTTTCGTGACTCAGCTTCCAGCGACGCAAGATAGTCGCTTATTTAGGCTTTATATTAGTATTAAATGTACACAGCTTAACTACTGAATTTTTCGTAAAAATAAAACGTAGAAAATTTCCCTTTTTTTCTTAACGTTAAAAAATTGATTCGTCAACTTAAACGTAATTACAACTCGCAGACACGATCTGGTATAACTATTCCTTCGAAGATCATAGAAAACTTGAGCTCGCAATTCCCTGGGCTATTTATCCCGGACACTATTTCAAAAAACTTACATTAAAACTTTATTACATTCGAAAATACATGCGTATATTTTTACACAAATATTTTTTTATCGCTACCCCCACGGAACTGCTCGCTCTCATGACATGAACACTTTCTTGGAAACGTAACTTTTGATATAATATTCTAAACGTAGGATTCACTGTCCGTGCTTGTCTTCCAGTTCCCCAACGATCGTCTATTAATTATAACTTTAAAAATACCAAACGTCCATAAATTTTTCCTTCTACTAAGATCTAAATTTAAAACAATACCTTTTATACAATATTCATAGGAACTTCATTTGTTGTTATATTAAATTTATTTAATATATTAATTTATGAGAACATTTTTTACATAAATAGCGATCCGTTCACGATTTTTTTTTGTAATTGTCTCTGTCGAAAAATGTTCGATATTTTTGTATCAGTCGAAATTTGTTTTTTTAAACTATTATTCACGTTTCCTAGAAAACATTATATTCGGGTAACCGCGCGTCTCTGATGTTACTGGCCATTTCTCACCAAAATAATCCTTAAAAATCTGCCGAAAAGTTTTGTATTGAAAAAACAAAAAGTAACATTCAAATGATTACAATTAATCCTCGTTAATCAACCAAACATCACGTTAAAAATTATAATTGATTTTTGGGCTATTGCATTGTGATTTTGTTGACTATTTACATTGATACTCCGACAGATGGCGCCACTCGGATGTGGGCCGATCGGAGATACCAACATTAATTAAAGAATGAAATAATTACGTACATTAAAATCAGCTTACTATACCTTACCTATGTTACGATTATACGTAGAATAAACAATTTCATGTGAACAAATTCGAAAAAATCCAATTTGTACGCACAAAACGGTACTTATTTATAATACATGGTGATAATATTAAAAGAATTCATATTCGGCAACACTTGACATTCTCATAGTCTAATTGGGAATTGGTCGTTTTCGAATAAGTTTCGAATCTCTGTTCGAAATTTCAAAAACGACCGATTCCCAATTGGTTTTGGATTCTAATGCTATTGCGGCAACTTGTGGAGCAACTAGATGCTTCGATTGTGTGTTATTGAGGCAGAATGCTTCAATACGAGTCGATATAAAATGATTCACCGGGCTATTGTGATCATTTAACTGTAGTTGTGTAAGTAAATTAAATAATTGTCAATGTTAATATCGGGCTAATACGTCAACATCCAACGATGATAAGAATGTCTCGTGTCTTTGTCTTTTTAAGGTATTCGTCGAAGACAGATGTTTTTTTAACCTCCGACTAAAGTCTGTTTAGGTGTTAATCCTGTCATTGACAGATTCTCGTTTCAGTGAAAAATCGCTATTTTTTACTATTCATGTACCTTTTCAATAATTATTTACAAAAAATAATTAACGGCAGTCTTCAGAAAAATAATAGTTGGTATTTTTATTTACATCTACAAAATAATTTGTAAATAATTATATGCTTTTTGTTCAAAATAATCGTATATCAATAAAAATAAAGTGTTATTTTTCGAAACATAAGCAACTTGTAACGTGGCTATATTATATACATTATTATCTAATATGGCATTTAATAAAAATAACATTTCACGCCAAGAGAAGAATTTACGAGTGCTAAACGAAAGTAAAATATATTTTTTCCAATTCATATAAAACTCAATTTGTGCGTTCTACACGTGACTAGCATAAGTGTTATTGCGAAAGAATCAAAATAATAACATCCAATATCCTTAAATAATATTTGTAAAAATATTCTTAACTGGAAAACGAAACGATATTGCAAAGTCGCTACATGCGATTCGTGTGCGGTTTTGGCACATCCCAGCGCTTGTACTGAGCGAAGACCGCTGGTGGTAAAGCTAATAAAAAATAAATATATCATTTAAATAACGCTTTAAATAAATATAGAAGATTGCACAGAGCATTACTTTTCGTTATTCCTACTCCTAATTACTGTCGGGCGAGTTTGTGTTCCGTATTGTTCAATAATTTCATTTTAGTCATTATTTAGTTATTTACAGTAAAATCTGCGCTAAACGTTCCCTATTATACAGCAGTTAGCTCTATCTAGGCGCTATTTACTTTATTGTAATGCGTTTTTATCACTAACATTGTATAATTTGTAAACTCCAAACGAATCACTAACCAGAGGCGATTTCGCACACTCTGCAACGAAAACGTGTAATAAAGCCTTTTTCAACTAAGGAAATCGCGTCGGATTAGTAATAGGTAAATTTTCATGGCTGAGGGTTTTGTTGGAGGTGGACCGCTTGCTGTGCTGCTTGCTGGGCGGCATGTTGCGCCGCCTGGGCTTGTTGCATCTGCTGCTGTTGGACCGCTTGCTGGGCAGCTTGTTGGGCCGCTTGTTGGGCGGCCTGTTGGGCGGCTTGAGCTGCCTGAGCGGCTTGTGCGACCTGTTGGGCGGCTTGTTGCGCCGCGGCAGCCTGAGCCACTTGCTGGGCTGCTTGCTGCGCAGCTTGCACTGGAGATGGCAAATTAAACCCGAGCATCCTCGGATCGTGCAACCGGAGCGCCTGCTCCAACCTCTGCTCCCGGGCCATTCTGAACGCGTCCAACAACTCCGGCGACAGCTGCCCGCTGGCATCATTCGGCTGCTGCTGCGGGTACCCTCCATTATGCATCATAGGACTCGGAGCCTCATTACCATGAGCGGCAGCCGCTTGGGACACTGCTAATCTTAGAGCTTCCGCCTGGCTTCTGAGCAGAGCTTCAGCTTGCTGGATTCTAAGGGCTGCTTCGTTGGGTACTGGCGGCGCTTCCGCTGGTGGCTGAGGTGGTGGCGGTTCTCTCGCCAGCTGCTGGCGCATGGCTGAAACCAAGTTGGCTGCTGCCACCTGAACAGCGTTAGCTCCTTCGCCTGGTTGAGCCATCATGTTGGCTGCGGCCGCTGCTATGGCTGCTACGCGTTCGTCTCCGTACGCTTGGTGTCCGTTGCTTGCTGATCTGAGCAGGTCTGTGAGTTTGTTCACAGCAGCTCCGTTTTCTGAGCCAGCTGATGATGAGAGGCGGCCGTTGGAGGAGGAGTCTGAGTGGGCGGGGCTGGGAGGGGCTAGGTTGAGGAGCCCGGAGCCTCCAGCCGAAGACACGGCAGCCATGAGGTCTCGCTCTCGACGCTCAGCTGCTGCGCGAGACAGGACGTATTGGGCAGCAAACTGGTGCTTGGGTTCCATTCGCATATGCTCCATGTGGGAAAGGAGACCTGAAAGATAAGATGGCCAGTTTATATTTCCGAAATGTATAAGCCAGTATGTGTATGAATTAAAGACCATTTTATTTCCGTTGCTACGATTAAATAAAGAAATAATTAGAACAGATGCATTGTTTTCGTTTGACTTTACGTTACGGCTTTGCCTGGGTTGCGAATAATAAAAAAAAAGCTTTTGCAACTGTATCAATTAGATAATATCCATAATTTCATTTCTCATCAATATGATTGATTGGTAATTTGCCTAAGGGATAACTCATTGACATAACGGTCTAAACTGCCTAGTTTCAGTCACATTAACAATAATGCCTCATCATTTATTTCACGTAGCGCATTATTAATGAGGATTAATATTTAATCACGAATGTTTAGCTAATCCAACTATATTACTAATTATAACAACCAAAACCTTCTCAATTTTGTGTAAAATACAAAAGTTATTGGTAGTAAAATATCACCTTCAAAGTTTCAAGTCTTAAGCTCATCTGAAAGTTAATTTAAAAAAAAAAAAAAAAACAGACCTACCCGAATGAAATTTACTTAAAAACTAAATCTACCGAACAATAATGCACATAAGACGGTACTTTTATGTCACCAAAATCTGTTTTTGAATGTAAGACAGTATGATTACTCTATGAGTATTATTTGTCCATCAGTATAGGTTTCTTGACTTCAGTTCTGGTTTTAACATTATAATATCTAATTCTCTATACCTTTCCAAGCAGCAGCAGCGTGTTCTGACAGATTGAAAATTACTGGCTTAGAGACATTCTATTTGTAAGACGTGGTTTCCCATAATTGGGTAACCATCGATCTTTAGATTGCCGTCTTAAGATTATAATTTATAGTGTTCAAACCCATCAGGTGGCCTATGTCTTCTTTTATCTTCTCATGGTCACGTCCATCGCGTTCAGCTCATGTACCTACCTAAAAAGCACAAGACAAATCCACTTACCACTTTCATGTGTAAAGACAGCTTGACAGACAGAACACGGCCACATCCTCAGGCTGCTGGTCAGCTGTGTCTCCGGATGGCAGGCCAGATGCTTCCTCAGGGACCCTTCGTTCACGTAGTGCTTCCCACAAACCGGACAAGGATGGTTGGCAGTCCTCCGCTTCGCTATATAAGGATCAGTAGGTTTAGCTTGAGCTGGGTACGGTGACGTCGCAGGGGGACCTACGAGCCACCAGGACAGGAGAGGTTAGTGGGTTAGGGGGAGGGAAAGAAAAAAAAACAGGTTAGTGCTGGTTAGTGAACAAGACGACTATATGGATGATTTTTTCTTGGTCGTCAGATCTTAAAGCTAGAAAACTTTTAGGGACTCTTCACCAATGGGGAAGGCTAGTGTTCGATCAGATCAACACCATTATCTCAGTTGAAATATTCGTACATCTATTGGACGTAGATCTTCTCTAAAGATCCTCACCTTGATTGCTTTTGTAGTTTTCGTATGAAGCGGTTTCCCGCTATTTGGTAAATCAATTGGTTGATATTAGAAACTTGCCTTACCCATTAGCGGAACAGAAAACAAAAGGCATGACGACAGAAAACGAGGAAAATGTAGCCATTAGAAACATAAACAAAAGATGTTATCATAACAAAACGCCATCCGAAGAATCTGTACCGCCAACCAAGAAGTGTTTCCAAAACACTCTACCCTTCTAAGCATAACAGATCCTCCGTGCGGCTTCAAACTTACGCTAAATTACTATTATATGTTTTATGGAAACGATACTGTTTTGTGCGTTCGGTTTTTAAACCAACACCCCTGCTGGCTTCTCGCCAGCTGGAAGCTTTTAAATCAATAAATGTTTTATTGCAAAATATTTACACAACCAGAACGCTGTTGTAAGATTTGTACGCCCAAACTCCCAGCTAGCGACACTTAAAACTATTAAACTCATCTGTTCCGCGTTTAGAATTAACGAAGTAAACAAATCTAAACTTCTCCCGGAACAAAAGAGTTCTTATTCTAGACTTATAACTAACATTGACTGCAAAATTCAAAAAGATTTTAATTTTTGCAGTGTCTGGCCAGAAAGATTCCCGAATTTCAAAAATCGAACGTGCGTTCGGGAACTTACTCGCAACGCCGCTTGCGTTCGGGTCCTTATGCGTGTTCTTCATGTGCTCAACCAGTGCTTCGCCTCCGAACACTACTTTGTGGCAAATGGGGCAAGGGGTGGCGGTGGCCCCTCCGATCATGAGGGCCGCGTGTTGCTGCAAAACACCAAGGTGCAGCTGAAGCTCCTGTGGCGCCCGCACGGGTCAAAAATTAGCACACGTTTTAAAAACACATGTCAAAAGGAATTTTGGAAATAATAAGTACGCCGAAATGGAATTTTGATAGCGGGCCGAAAAGGGTTTTTGGAAAATTAAAAGAACATCCGAAAAGTGAATTTTGATTCATAAATAATAAACTCAAAGAAAGCTTCAGTCGTATGTTGTAATTTCAAACGACATAAAATAACGAAATAATTTTAAACAATGCCAAACAAAAATTCAACTAAAATGGTTAGATTTTTGCAAATATATAATAAAATTCGTGTAGACAAAATAAGAACAATTTGTAGTTTCACAGAAAACTAACTTAAATTGTGATGTATTGAAAATATATTGGTCGCAAGCAAATTAATAATTCTCAATTATTACAAAAACGGACACAAACGGACGGAAACCATCATTTATATTCATAATTGGAACCTTGACCTGCATTCGAAAACATTACTTTAACTTGCAAATTACAACTGGCCATTTTGTAAAGCCAAACTTTTTAAAATTTTAAAGCTTGCCACTAACTATCAATCAAAGGCCGTAAACATGGTCAAACTTTTTCAAAACATGATACTGACCTTGGCCGTGTGAGTTCTGAGGCTGCTCTCTGTGGCAAATCCTTTGCCACAGATGTTGCAGTGGAAGGGTCTGTTCTTGGCCCGTTCCACCTGCGCGTCATGGTTGCGCAGGTGTTGCTGTAGGTTTGACAGCTGGATGAAGGCTCGCCCACAATCAGGCAAGTGACATTTGTAGGGACGTTCTCCTGAAACAAATGTTGAGTTAAGTATTGACATGTAGCCATTGTACCTCGTGGTTCGATGACATGTATATATGACTGACTTTATCATGACTATAATATTAAGTATAGGCTTTATTTTATTAGGTAACCTTAAGGTCTTATAATTAGTCTCAATTTTTAAAGGTATTTACAATTAATTAGTTCTATATATATGTACATCATCTATATTTCTCGATGTTATTGTTTATCTCCAATAAAGAGTTAACATACACCTAGGCATTTCATCAAGTGTAAAAACAATCTCTTGGAACTTGAATTCCCGATTGCAATTATACCAAGGATCAAACAAAGCATCTGCATTGAACTCAATTGAACAACGGGAAGGGTTTTAAATAAAACAAGTTACAATATCTCCCCGGAGGATAGACAGCTGAAGGTAAGTTTGAATCGAAGCAATAAGTAAAAAACTTTATCCTGATTGCTGATATAATCCGCTTTATCCTACTAATATTATAAATGGGAAAGTTTGTGTGTGTTACTTTGTTCCTCCTTAACGCTGCAACGGCTGGATGGATTTGGATAAAATTCGAAATGAAGATAGCTTATACCCTGGATTGACACATACGCTACTTTTCAACACGAAATATCCAAAAGATCCTGATAAAGTCGCGGGCAGATGGTAGTATATTATAAATTAACTTTTGTGCGCGGCTTCTTCCGCGTAGAAGCAATAGACGCGTAATCCAAGAGAAGGGGTTAAATGTATACTTAATAGGTTCTGGTTTTTGTACAGGTATTACAGAGAACTCACATAAACCGAAGCGAAACGAGGGCGGGTCGCTAGTGACATATAAAAGAAGAAACACTATCTAACGGATTAATCAACGCACAGCCGAAATTTGAAATTTGAGAGGAATATTCCTTGGATATCCTAGGGGTATCCTAAGGAGAGATTTTTGGAAATTTACCCGCTAAGGGGTTAACCACTATTAGGTACTGTAGTGAAATAAGGTCGTAACATGTAAAAAGACCTTTATTGTACTTTTTTTTTATTTTAAACTAACTTTTCGATGGAGCACCGGCTGCTTTGTTTTGTATAATTTCTGCAGACGCCCCTCGACCACGGTGAGAGGCACTATGATAATAAATAGTAAAGCTTTTCTAACAATCAATAAAAGAAAGTATTGAATACAGTCATCATTTATTATTTCTAGAAGCAGCCACCTTCAGAGTACCTATTGCTTACGTTTTGTAATTATGAATAATGTTTTTATTATGAGACATTCGGATTTCTGGGATATAAAAGCTTTGATACACTATGTATAGTCGACCAAGAAAGTCCTTTAGCACTTTTGGACAATATTTGTTTGACATGGTAAAAGTGGTAAAGGACTTTCTTGGTCGACGATACAGTACAAGGTATCCCGCCTTTTGGCCGAAATATGTTTGGACGAAAGTAAAGTTTCCCTACTGTTTCATTTGCCAAGCCGTTTTTTTTCTGTAAATGTAAATATTTCAGGATTTATTTCAGTACCATCGTGTAGAACCTTATAGGTTCGGTTAGGTTAGATTGATAAAAGTCCTGAAAATTTTATAGTTACAGAAATAAAAGCGGGTTGGCAAATGAAACGGTTGGGAAACGATACAGTCAGCCAAATATATTTCTGCAAAAAGGCAGAGAACCAGTACAACATGTACAGGTTTTAAAATAATCGGATTCAGGTAAATTCGGTCAGGACCGCATAAGCGCTTTTGAGAGCGAGCGTGAGAGACATACAAATACGAAGGCCGTTTTAAAAGCTATTTATAACAATAATTACAGAGAATAATCAGCTTATTTAATTATTTAATTAATTTTACACTACATTATAGTTTAGAATCGTAGCTGCGCGTGATTTAGTGATGACTAAAGATTACTACAGACCATAAAGTTAAACCGTCTAGAAAATATACACCGATAATAAAGACTATAAACGTCTCACTGGGTACAGACTAGGCAATCCATTAGCATTGGACCATAGTCAACGCGGGTCTACTAAATCTGGCTTGCCTATTATTCTAAAGGTTGCCAGTACGTGTTTAAATTTTGAAAATCAAAAAGTTTGCCGCCAAAAAAAGATTTCTGTAGTGTCGTCGCTATACCTATCTATGTTAATAATTGTCATTTTGCCATTGTAGTTGTTTGAATTTTAACAGTTTAGATATTCTATGTCACCCGGGATGGTGATCATAGATTCTAAGGATACCACACACATCTAAATCGGTTCAGGCGTTTAGAAGTTAACGTGGAATAAAGAATCGTACATACATACATGAAACTTAAAAACATTACACTACTTATTTGGGAGGTCGCGTAGCCAGTTTTGTAATTCCTTTTTCAAAATCACCAGCCTAAATCGACCGCAGTTCAAACACTGAGTGTCATCTTCCAAAAACAAAACACGACCGTTGGTCCCGTTCGAATTTCGAACGTTACGCAACCCGGTCACCGACCGGTCCGCAAACCCAAATCAAAACCCGACCTAACCCAACGTGCCGCCCGCCATTTTTAAAAATAAGACCATAATAAAACCAACGCATACTTTTAGCCTGTACCGGCAAGCAAATGCATAGGTCATTGACTGCACACAAACGCAGCACGCGCACACAAAACCGTACTTTTATAATGCGTACACGTCGATATAGGGTATCTTTTAGACCTACAGCTGT
Organism: Acleris laterana; assembly: GCA_963966035.1. Taxonomy (NCBI): domain Eukaryota; kingdom Metazoa; phylum Arthropoda; class Insecta; order Lepidoptera; family Tortricidae; genus Acleris; species Acleris laterana. Next base: position 3,535,415 of record OZ014462.1, read on the forward strand.
GTTGGTGATTTTGCATGTTAGAGAAGAATGCGTACATAGCGCGTGTAAGGAAAGATATTGTAGAATTATTTCCTAGATGCAAGATAGATATATGGCGGAGCCTGACATAGCGAAACGTGGAAATATATACTGTTGGGCCTTCGTATTACTAATCGGCTATAACGGTCGATCGCTACATTTATAGGCACTAAATTTTATAACAGACTTGGCTTTATTAGGTTGGTTTTAAAGATAAAAGTGGGAGTTAAATATAGGGTTTTATAAATGTTATTTGTTTTACATTAAAGCGGCGTAATGTTCTGGAAAAGGTTATGATAGTATAAAAAGTTAAAAACCCATTAAGAGTAGAGTAAGTGATTTGTATGATGAGCGTTTGACGTGTAAAAGTGCCCGTGCGGCCTACAGACTCAATAAACAACTTTTATCTTTTATCTTTTTATCTTTTAGCGTGAGTATTTGTTCCTGAGTTTCACGTGTTCTCTATGTATTTATGTATGTCTTTATGTTATTATATTAAGTACGTGGCCTAGTACCCATAGTACAAGCTTAGAGCTTAGTTTGGGCCTAGGTCAATTTATATGAGATTGTCCACTTTTTATTTGGACCGTTTTTTATACTAATATTATTTTTTCAATAGTACTACCTAAAAAGCATTTATCTAAAATGAATAGAGGAAACGATAAAAGAAATAGTTGTAATGGTTTCCATTCTAGACGTTATAGGACTATTAAATAATAATATTCATTTAGTTTGACTACGTTGTTTATTTACTCATATTGACTCTCGTGTTTTTTTCATAGAAATCAATAGCGCAATAAAACACATTTCATTAACACATCACGACTAAGACCAAATAGTCATGTAGTGGTAACACTGTGGCTTATATTAAAACCTCTTAATCACTGCGTCTTTAAAAGCCTATTAAGTGAGTTATACCAATTAAGTTGGTAAAGTAGTTTTTTTTTTAAATAAGTACTTAATGTTTAATGTTTCATCTACCACAACTTTAATCGCAAAATCTCTGAAGAATAAAAAAATTACCGCAAATATTTATAGAATAAAAAACCAACACCGCGACTCTACTACAAAACTTATGTCCAAAGAATTTCTAAAGCTTATCCAATGCCTTTTAAAAAGAAACAAGCAACCATAAATAAAATCTGCAACCTTCCGGGTTGGCTATACTAAGAACTATCTATTGTGCCAGCTATTTTTCAACCTAAGCAACCTACGCGTTCCAGCCACCAATATAACCAGGACTCCTTCAAAGCTTCGGCTTAAAGTTCAAATTTAAATAGCTAAGAGGTCAAGTTAAGCTGGGCCTTGTTTATGGCTAGGTTATTTTTGTTATTTCTCTATGAATAAATGTAGGGAAGGGAAAGGCGTTTGCCTTAGCACAGTTAGGACGATGTACGATGGCCTAAAGGATGGTATCTAAGATTGTATGGTTAAGTACGCTCAGCAGCAAAAATGCCCACAGTTCATACATTTATTTAGGAGATACGCCTTTTTTTGCTTCAGATTTTTTTTGCTACAGATTTTTTTTGCGACAAAAAAACTTTTTTGTGTAAATTTAATTTAAACAATTGTGGTAAAAGGATATTATCATAAACCTTTTAGAACATTATTATTAAATTAGAAAAAAAAATGATGTACATTAAATTTAAAATTATTAAAACGCCTTTACTTATTTTACCATTACAATAAGTTGGCATTATTATTCTTTTTTACAAAAAGCTATGACCCTCTTTGTTTTTTTACTCGCTTAAATACCTGACCATTAAAAAAATCATAGACAAGAAAGTTAATTAACCAAAACTCTCTGTGCCTTTCTAGCTCCAGCCTATCTGCGCCTACGCATTCGATTTACATACAAAAGTACTTCCTTGCAAGTTGCGCGTAGGCATAAAGCATTCTAAGCTTGGATAGAGACAGCAGAGAAACGATTTAACATGGACTTTCATGTTTTTTCTTAATTTAAGACTAAGAATAGGTATAAAAAGGCTTATAAGACACTTATAAAATATAATACCTACTTATAAGATACTTATTAAATAACAATAAGATTTTTTAAATGATTACTGTCGTTATTTTGCTTGTATTTATCGCGGAAACGTAGTTTTTTTAGTTAAAACAATGAATTACAACCTATAAATTTTGAAGCTAAATGTCATTTTATTTCCGTCGTAGCCAAATATAAAGCGTTTTAATAACAGCGTTCCTGTTCTTGAATATTGGATTGACGAGACGGAATGACGTTATTTACTAGCAAAACAATCTCATTAAATTTTACTAAGAACATTGGTATAGGTATTCCTTTGCCTTTGCCGTATGTCATGTGCATTAAAATATATAATAAAATACCTCATACAATTACAAACATACAAAATGTAAATTCTTTAAAAAAAAAGCTACTTAGCTATTTAGCAAAAAAATGCTACTATACGCTGCAAGAGTTTTTGATGACAAGGAGAAATAATAATAAAATTAAAAATAAATGTGAGAAATAAATAAATAAATATTTTAATACATAGAATAAACTCTTATTGTATACAAAACAAGTGTAGATACATTATGTCAGTTTTAGGTTTTAGTTTTTAGTCTCTAAGTGTTATTTTGCAGTGCCCTTGCAGGGCTCATAAATTATACCTACTTATATTTATTAAGTAAGTTTTTTATGAAAGCAATAAAAGTTTTGAGTTTGAGTTTGAGTTTAACAATATTTTGACAACTAGGTAGCTTTAAAAATTCAAATGGTAAAAAACTGCCTGCCTCTACAATTACAAACCATCCCACAAACTCAACAAAGGTCTTGAGAAAAACACAAATCAAATCTGGCCACGTACAAAATTAAAAAGCAACTATTCTAAATTCGAAAAGATTGCATTCGGAATGCATCGCGCGTCGATTTTAAAACGACCGTCGGCGGCGTGTAGCGAATTTATTTTTGAATTTGGAACGCAGACTTACGCGCCATTTTGACTTGTATTCAAATAAATCTTGCGTGTTTTCGCCGTTTTAACGTTTGAATTTTGTAAGCGGACAGTGTTTTTTTTTAAGTAGGTTTGATGGATCGCCTATGCATTCAAAACGCAATAAATACACGATTGTTAATCGCATGCATTTTTTTAAATATGATCCATTACTAACTTTACCGTTAACATCTGACTAAAAGCATGTTTTAGGTTTACGAAATATTGTCTACCAGACTCAGTAATCGATATTTTGATGTCACAAACGCTAAACATTAAAATTCCAAAAAAGATCACTAAAAGCAATATAATCTATTTAAGTTTAGTGATGTCCAGTTTTATAAAACAACATAATAACTTTCAGAACTCGAGAAATCAATAAACAACGAAGCCTTCCTGGAAATCACACATGCACACATAGGTACGAGTAAATAACATCGTTTCCGAATAAACGCGTACATTAACGTATTGAACGATAATTTAAATTATTAGGCTTAAAATGCGTGCACACATGCATTTCACCCCCCTCGTGGGGGCGGCCTCTCCCCAACTATTTTGGGGTGGCCAGTGGTAAAAAACGCACACCTGCGCGCGGCTGAATTTCGTATTGACATTTTCGATCTCCGCCATTTTGTTTTGGGTATATAATTGTGTGCGTGTGAAATATATAATACATATCGAAGTTAAATGAGATCCAATGACTATATAGTTACAGTTGTAATTATAAATTGTCTGGTTCAAAGTTGTTTTAATCGGAGTATACACTTGAGCTTTCCGCACAGTGGTCTGATGTTGAAGAAAATTGGACAAAATAAAATAAATAATTTACCTTCAAACTTGGAATCAAGTCGAAACGCGGTGCCAAAACGTGCTAAGAATGGGCTAGATTGAGAGGTCAAATCTGTTAGTTTTTAAGTAGTGTCAAACGATAGCTAACATGGTGTTTTGTTTATGATGATGATGTCACATGTTGCTACTGTTGAATTACTTACATTTTTCGATTTAGATAATTGAAAAAAAACATTGCGATTGCTACAATGCGACCCCGTTCTTAAGTTTTTAGTATGTTTACTATGTAAAGTCATCATCAATGTAGTATAATTGTCACAAATTGTTACTTTAACAACGCTGTAATAAAACTATAACATTCTTAAATCAACACCAATAAACCTTTCAGATTACTTCTAAACACAAAAAAATCCTATTAATACAATTGAAATCAAATCAAATTAAAAAAGCGATACCGCTAACTTATTTAAAACAAGCCCTTCTCACGTTGGAACTTAACGAAAGCCCGGAGCTTTTTCTCGAGAGCTTTTTTTTAATTTTCACCACCGCTATCTCGGCAATGCTTCAGTGGTCAAATAAAAACTTGAGGAGTTCATGGACGCAGAAAGCTTGGAGACTTCCTTGGTTTAAACAAATTTTAGTTAAAATTGGAAGGTACATTAAGTAAGACTCACCGTTTTTGTTCTGTTAAACAGCGAATTACTTAGTATTAAGAACCAAAAAAAAACGAAACGTTAACTAACTTTAACAAAAATTAACAGTAGTTATTATATTATTATTTATTCTAATATTGTATTTTTAAGGTTCACTTATCTAACTACGTACAGCCGTAATTATATGTCATTTGGTACTTAAAAGCTGAAAATAATACCTACTCTAATGTGTGTTGTTTACAGGAGATATCGCTAAGACTACAAAAATAATATTCCGAAAAGAGTCACACCATTTAACTAACCCATTTACCTCCAAGGCACCTTATTCTGAAATACCTAAACCATAGACTAAAAAACCAATCAAAAAGGTTGTATACTAAAAGGGAAAAGCAAAAAGTTACAACTCTAAAGACGACTCTACGGCTCTCAACAAGCAGTCAAGTTAAGAAAGATAGCCAGCCAACTTCTGAAAAGGGTACAACGTTTCGAGAAGATTCCGGGGAAAGCGAATAAAAAATAAAACGGTTTTGCACAAGAGAAAAATGCAAAAAGAACAAAACTCCAGTTCTCTTGGCAAGTTTTCCTAAAGTTGGAACTGTCTGGGAGGGTTGCCGCTTGTTTGTTTTTTATTGCTTCTAGGATGCTTTATAAATGCCTAATAGTTTTTTTTCATTAAACAGCGAGAAGTTATAATCGATAGCTTATATTGTACTCCGAAATGATTATGAATACTTACAATTAGATGACGAGTTGTTATTTTAAAAAATATGTAAGTAAAGTATAAACTACTTTTAGCAAATAAGCGCTCTCACTAGTTTATAAGTTGTTGTGCCCTACAGGGCCTATAATGATCTCATAATTTTTAAGTTAATTAAATTACCACCTATGTTTACTTTATGGAATGCTATAATTGAGTATTGAGCATTGATTTAATTGTTTTGTTTTATAATGTTACGTAACGCATGCTAGGGTTTGTTTTAACAAGTTTATGCAACCACTTTGAACATATTTATATAACTCAATGCAAGTTTCTGTGTCATTTATAGACTCTTACACCGCTCAGTCGATTGAGTTCGAGGGGTTAAGTTGGATACATTACAAGAAAGGTTAAAAAGCCGCAAACCCACAAAGAGCGAAGGCGGCAGGGCGCGTTTTATACTAAAACGCCTCCGAAACGCTTTACAATAATTTATGTAGCTTAAAAATAATTATGATGTAACTATAAAAAAGACATCGATTAACTTTACTTTTAGAAAGTTATTTGAGAATCTATATTAGCAAAATATCTGTTAAAAAATATAGACTACAAATAACATCAGGTTCAACCCTAGCGTAGACTAAGATCGTGTGAACAGTAGGAGGTTGGCATCACTCGACGATTATTTTTATTCATCCCCGCTCTAGCTTAACTTTTAAAACGTGTCGCATCTCTAGCTTCGGAATTTAAAAATTCAAACTGCAGCAGTTGAAATGGGAATTTGGGATTGGAACGAAGTTTAAAATGTTCCCGTTGGTTTTTAGTTTTTGATGAAAGTTTTAACGTTTCGTTTGAATTATAATTGGGGTATTATAAATTTAGAACGGTTTTAGCCGTGTAGTTTTATTTCAATTGTTTTTTATGGAATGTAATGAAACTCTTAGTATAAATATAACTATCACAATGACATGTAATAATACCTATAACACTGACACAGACTGGGGAAGCTAAATAAAAGATGGTGAAAATAATAAACTTTTTTTTTAACTAGATTAACAATAAAATGAACTGTAATACTGTAACAGAATACTCGTTTATATGTCATTCAATAGCTATCCTTTGATCTTTTTTTTATTTCTATTATTTCAACCCTATGATTACCTGGCATTGTTTTTTTTAAAGTCCGATGGGTCCGGTACGTTATTCTGTATTAAGTTTAATAATAAGTAACTTTTATTTTAATTTTTAACTAAACTCTTTACTAATTCACTTGTTTTGTAATTTAAAAAACCTTCTTCCGCTTTTTAGAGTGTTTATCATTTTATACACGATTACTTTGCATCAGGTAACCAGCATGATCATTTGCCTTTCAATGTTATAAAAAAAATACGCTGTTTTTTTGGATGAATTTATTTAAAATCTATACTTTCTCAATAAGAGCCTAGGCCATAAATGGTTTTTTTAAGTATTAGTATACTTACCTACATATATTATTTAATAACTGAAATTACCAACATAAATTAATTTAGACAATGCCCAACAAAACGTCCAGGCTACCCCACTGTCCAAAACCGTCGTAACGTTCAACAATAACTTCCTCTTATTACCATCCCTTGTCTTCCGTTAAAAAAAAAACAAAAGGTCACCCTTTGTCAAAAGTGCATCCGAAATTCTGATGGACAATGACCCAAACGCAGCTGTCCAATGGCCAAAATAACACTCAATTATTAAAATGCGATTGTTATGCAAATTTCGTATGAACACTATTATTCTCAGGTATCTAACCCTATGTTTGCACGTTTTTTTGACCGACGTGACCAATTTGAATTATTATGGCGTCAGCCGTATTATTATTTTGGCTTCCGGAAGAATACGTGTGAAATGTTGTTTAATTCATTGTATAAAATAACTCTTGATCTTGATTTTATTCTAAAATACAAAAAATCGGGCAGGTTTTATTTGAATACTATCAGTTAAAAAAAAACAGGTCCATAGACACAACAAAGACAGTAAATTCGAACTTTTTATTCCCCCCAAACGGTTTAAAAATCACGTTCCATAGACAAACGAGCGATTACCGAAATTGCCGCCAAAATTATTCATCCAATTAAAATGCACTGCGTCATCCTAACCTCTTACACATTCGATTGTTCCAAAATTGAATTTTAATTACCGATTCTTTGCTCACAATGGCGGCCGTCTTCAAAAAATCGAGTTTCTTCGGCAATGGCTTCGATTGAAAAGCCCAGAGTAATTATCTCGAGTATCTTTTGAGTTCAAATTAAGTGAAAAAACTTGAGTCGTTTTTCGGGAGGTTAGGGCGCGACATAATGGATTTGGATTGTCACCTGGGGTCGGGATTCGAATGGAATATTCCCTTAGAATTATTTTTAGGTGACCTATGCAATATAAAAGTATATAACATAGCAGCTATAAATAGAACAATTAATAATAAGTTCTTATTTATTCTTACGGTGTAGTTTATTTGAAATTGCCGTTTAAAACCGCCTAGAGTTTATGTCAGCATTTTTAGATTCAATATAACATCGGGTTTAATAATATAAATACAGGCTGTTCTGTTTTTGGGTGAAGCAATGTTGCCAACACAACATGGCTCAGAACTAGACTTGCGTTAACTCGACACGTTGTTTGTTTGAGGTTGAATAGGAATGGTATTCATCTTGACTATTGACTTATACAACCTATCCCCGATAGTTCCTTTTATGCCGTTGTTCCTTTGATCACTCGACTAGTTATAAGCCTATCTGATAACTCTTGAAGTCACCTAATGTTACATAATTTTGCTCTTTAATTAGCTTTCCAAACGTATAACTAATTAAAACAAACGCGAAATTTTCTCATTAACTATTAAACTCGCACGAGATTCGAACCCACATACCCGTTGCGTTCAGGAAACCAGTTTACCCGTTACTTGCAACATTCGATGCCTATACTATAATAACATAATAGTGCACTTATCTGCCTTTATGTGGCCGATTACTTTAACTGTGGACTAGAATGAAGCTTTGAATTTGATACAGCTTTTGTTTATGGTTAAGTTTGGTTGAGAAAAAGCTTACTTTTATTGCAGTGCTTGCATCTAAAATGATTAAAAAATTACATAAGAGACACAAAGCAATACAAAAAACACTTATGATGTGCGAATCCAAGATCAGTATTTACAGGAGGATCGTTTTTAATCAACTAACATAATATGCAAACTATTTGGAGCACTATAAAACCGTTAAACAATGCTAGCTTGGTTTTGACCATAATTTTAACAATGTATGTTCAAAATTAATTTCGATTGTACAATTTAAAACCTATCAAATTGCACATTAAAAATACTCAATTACTCTACCTTTGTTTGACTTTTGTATTCGGCTTAATGCCCTAGTAGAATCTGTGTTTCTATTAGGTAAGGCTAATTATAATACCGTTCAAAGAGAATCTTAAAGTCTAGAAATATACAAAAACTCAAACAGGCAGCTAAAATTGCATATTATGTTGAATAATAACGTAAAACAAAAGATCGAAATTTGCATGTCACAACAATAAATAATACAGGAACACGTTTCTATTGTCTATTTGAAGAGCGGTAATTGAATTAAAAAAATTAAAAGCAACACGCTACATTCTTTGTTGCTAATTAAAGAAACGGCTTTGGCTGAATGAAAGAACGCTTAAGTAGCAAGTTAGCGAAAAAAACAAAAGGACGCAACGGGGATTTAAAAACAGAAAGAGCGAGTTTTCGTGTTGTTTGTGGTATTCCATTTTTGAATTATTCTTGTAGTGTCACGGCTTTGTTTCTTTTTCGTTTTTGTTTCAAGCCAGTAATGTATTTATAATTACTTTTGCTTCGTAGTGATTTTTATTTCGACGCTACGCTTGGCATCTGTTGTGTTCAGATGTTACTAAAATCTCTGTAAAAAATCAGTGAAGTTATTGATGAGCGTGTTCCGGTTTTTTACTGTTTAAAGACTTTATGGCCGGATTGAAACCACCTGTTTTCTACCGGTTTTTGGGTGTTCGAGTTTTGAACACAATTTATTTTTTTATTACCATTATAATCATGTTTGATTATAGGTATCAAAGGAAATGAAGGCTATGGTCATGTTAGTTTAAGGTTTTATAATGTGATTAGCTGTTTTGAAATTTGGTTTTTCTTGTAAAATAAGTGTTCAACAAAATAATGATAAAGAATTATGTAGTGAGGTGTCCTCATATCAGTTATTTTTAGATAAGTAGCTACAATTACTACCCGTGTGGTAGCCGGATTAGAATAGTGCCACTCCGTATCTTTCCGTGGATGTCGTAAAAGCCGACAAAGGTAATAAAGGCGTGTAGTACTGTTAGGCGATGGGCTTGCAACCTGTCACTAATACACTGGTAAACATCTTCGCCTAAGTGTGCAAAATGTGGTTACAGAATTATCAAAAAGTTTTTATAGTTGTTGGAAATTCAGTAGCTCTGCCTACCCCACTCTGGGAATAAAGATAATAATAGAGTTTATGTATGTATGTATGTAGCTACAATTCTACAAGTATTTATTTGATAATGCGTAAAAAATACTACGACGTTTAATGTATAAGGTACGCAGCAAAATGAACAACAAAACGTTTTTCCAAGTATGTCATTTAAAAGCAGGAAACCTGTTTTTCTCCGCCATATTGTTCCCTTGTCTATGCTCCGTAATTGTGATGTAAAGCGCCATCTTTGTTTTACAAATAGCGACCTCGATTTGCAATACGGCTTGTCTATGGTTTTTGTTGGTAAAAAGTTGTTCTCTAATGAGATTTACATTTGTTATTCTATAGAAAATATTCTAAGAAAATAATGATTTTAGTGTTAAAGGTAGTAAAAGCCATTACAGGGACAATTGATTTTCTACTGTATTTTAATTACTGTTTATCTTACAACGATTATTGATGTATTGGCTTTTAGGACATTTCGAAGTAAGGCTAAACTTTACATAAATAGACTCCTACTTACTAGTACACTATTTTAATTCAATTATTAACAGCAAAATGTATGGCAATTTTTTTTTACATATCTTCCAAGAAAAACGTTCTTATAGTATCGAAAAAAAAAAACACAAATTTGCGTTATTAAGAAACAAGATTCTTTTACAAGAAACATAACAATTAAGACTACTTAGAAACAATGAAGTAACCCTTCTGCTACTCACAAAAACTTAACCCTTCAGCATATGGTACAACAATGGACTAAGGAATAAAAACAAAAAAGCTCACAATTAATATCTGCAATTAATTATTTTCTTTGTAAAAGTAATAAAAGCTAATTGGAGCTCTCAACTTTTTATTCATTTTGACGCATCGTCGGTTTTCTTTGTTTTTTCTTTGAGCATTTTTTTTGTTTTTGGTTCACACTTCGTTGGCGATTAAGTAAATTTTATTAATTTTATCAACCCTATTTGTCATCATAAAACTATAATAATGAATAAACCAATTAATTATAAGTAAATTAAAAAACTGCCTATTGGTTCAACTCAAAAGTATTACGGTCAAAAAAAATACAATAATTATATACCGTCAACCATTCGAAGAGTAAAATGCTTGTTATTTTTACTCTAATAGGTGTAAAAAATATTCAACTTAAATTATTCAAGACAAAAAAGTAAGGCAATTAAGAGAAAAGCACAGTAAGCCCGATTTAATAAGCAATTGCGACGCCTAAAAAAGAAAATGTCCTCCTCAATATAATTTCCTAATCGTTGGGCCGAACGTCCTGTTCCGCAAAAAACTCAAATACGACCTTCGGAGCGTCTTCTCAGAAATAGAAATGCATGGACAAGGTTTTTTACACTATAATTTGAATAAAGTTATATTTTTTTTATACTTTAATTATTTTTATATTCAGTTACACTGTAAAACTGTAATACCTCGAACTAGTAGCTATGTAATTTATTAGTAAAAATAATTATTTGTTATTATTCAGTACATCAATTGATGATCGTAAAATGAATTAAAAGATAATTCAACAGTAAAACATCCATTTACAGGCTTTAAATTACAGAAAACTAGTAAGAATCTTAGTAAACGCCAATATTATGGTATTAAAGTTTATACAATTCTTACCGCAGAATATATGGCGAGTTCTCGATATTTAGATGACGTCATAATCACAGATTGTTTTTATTTTTATAAGCATGAAAAAGTCTAAATATAATGCTTTAAACATTTTCCAAGGTACAAGTTAAAAATCTTGAAAAAATCCATGGCGTATCCACATTATTCTCAGTTGCGATGTCAATATTTACCCGGGGAAAAGAAGGCGGCAAAAAATAAATTAGGCAAAAGCTCATTTTGCCCTAAAATCGTCACGACATCTGCGGCCTGGGGGCGAGCGAGGGAGCGAGCGCGATTTCTTTCCCATTACTATTCGAGTGGTCGAGGGTATCGGCAAAATGGCGGAATTTTTGCCAATTTTTGGGGTGATAGATGTGTGGGACCAGTGTGCGGCGTCTTATTTCATTTTTAAATTATTTTCGATTTAAAGATTTCGGTATTAGTTGTGTTTAATAATAAAAAATGGTCTTAACCGATTAATACTAGTCCTTTTTTTGATTTTACAACGGAGTAGAGTTTTCGTACATCTAGACAAAAAAAACTAGTTTTTTTATAACCCCCGGATAGCAATTTCGTTTTACACAAAAAAGTCTAAACGTTTTAATTTAAATCAGTATTTTTTATTATTCGTTTTTCGTCGGTCAGGTAAAATCCCTATCGACAATAAAGTTTCAACGTTTATAAAATCCAGTGTTTTTCTAATGATCAATCTCATAAAGGGGAGATAATTGAAAGAAAACCGGCTTTATTTCTAAAAAAGCAACGGTTAACCTTTGGTTTACTTTATATTTCTAATAAGAACCGATCTTAATAACTTTACAAAGTCCACAAAACCTTTTTGATTTAAAAAACAATTTTTAATTATTTTACCAACCTTTACAAAATTGTCTTTTTATAAAAAAAATACGTCTTCAAATAATTTTAAATTATTCCAAAGGCGAGACTACCTGCATTTATCATAAACAACGAACTTTTAACTTGAACCGATATTTTTAATGTAATCAAAACAAACCGTTCAACTTATTTGATTGCTTAAACAAATCGTAAGTTTTTTACCCACACAGACGCCCGGCTTCTCCTTTTGTTTTATTTCATTCAATAATTCTACCTACAACTAATAATTAATGAAAGGAAATCGTAAAACTGAGATAATAATAGAAATAGATAACTTTACGCTTTTGAATACTATATTGGAAATAAACGTCATTGATATAATTTATATTGAGATCCTGCGGTATGTTATCGTCCCCTGAACTTTAGTGAGAGGTGATGTCAAAAATCATATTTTATATTTAATGTAAATGAAGAATAATAATTTAACCATCGTAATGTCTATATTGTTATCACCTGATCTGTATCAAATACTTGCCAAAAAATCCTTTAATCAAAGTACTAAAATACTATGTAACTAGCATTTCTTATGTTACATAATGCGACAGTGTCTTAATTTAAAAGTGACACTGGTAGCTCTTGACCTATTTTTCGAAAATAAAAAGCAAAAAATTCAAAACAATTCTCTATACAAAGAAGCCTAAATGTAAATGCAAATAAGGCGAAGCACGACAGCGGAGGCGAAGCGCGCTAATTTCGACGCAAACATTGGAAAAATCAAATAAAACCCGATCGCACGGAACAACCTTTTTTCCGTCTCGTTCTGTAAATAAATATACCTCGAGCGGCGCCCGAGGTGTTTTGATACTTGTTAGGAAAATGTCATCATTACTGTGAGAATTTATTACGCAAATGTGGTAACTGGTAATTGACTTAAAATAACAATAAAGTAAGTAGAGTATTGTCGTTTACAATTTACGGTGATAAGTTACATAAATTAAAAGTGACAGTTGTCACTGTCCTTTATCAGATACTATTTTAACTTATTTAACTGGACGGTTTCTATTGCAATTGCTTAATTAATGCTTTTCTAAGAAACGCAATAAGAATAAAGGTACCGAACACCGCTAAAACAATTCGGAATTTAAACCATAAGTACAATTTAAAAAACACTAACGTGATTTTTAACAGTATCATAAACTATTAAAAACATATTAATAACAAAACATTGCGTAACCTCTTTCAAACATCCCAAAATAGCTACCTGACTTGTAAGTAATAAGAATGTTACCAACATCTAACAATGTACAAAGCCACAACTGCTAGAAACGCTTACATAAAAGTCAAAGGGTTATTAAAGGGCTTAACGTAAATAATCAATGACAAAGCTAAATTACATAACACACTAAACTAAAGACTTAAATGTCACATCAGTTCTAAATAACAGCTTACACAAAGTGCCAAAATCTACAAAGTATTCTGTTTGTTATTCGAATCCAGACTTCCTTCATCCAAAATAATGATGATTCAGAAGTTGAATGTTATAAATTATAATACATTTTAGTTTACTTATATCTCTCTAAATACAAAATAGTGGATTTATAAATGCGTCAACTCATTAAGGACACTTGAATTCTAAATATAAACACAGTAAATAGCGTTATCTATTGTTTATACATGGAAGAAAAATAATTTTAAAAAGTATCAAGTGTTACAGTCGGTGTACTTTCTGCCCTCTTTTCTAGAGGGTGGCATAAAGACGTGATGGAAAATGAAAAAAAGAGGACAGAAAAAGATAACAGATTCACTCTCAGTTAGTCTAATGATGGAAATTACGCCTATTTCGTATTGGGTCTGTTTTGTTTTGCGTTCCGTTTGTTTCAGATGTTTCAATTTGAAAGGTGAATGTTTGAATTGAATTATCTTTCAAAGACTTGCCAATTTAGTAATGAGAATTAAGTTATTGTTTTAAAAGTTGGTAACTTTCAACTCTTAGTTGTTATGATAGATCACATATCACATATTGAGAGATACAAACTAGGGGCTGCCTGGACCTTATTTCATATATAGTTAGTTGCCCGAAACTACCCCTATTTCTTTCCAGTGGAGGTTGATTTTCGAAATATCCTTTCCTAGTGCATCGCAAGGGTACTCAAGGTACACTTCCTCTTAATTTTAAATTCCTAGGCCTACGGTGCGTTGTTTGTCAGCCAGTTCATCACAAATAACTTTTATAGATAGGTATTTTATGTCCTATTCCAGGACCTAACTTATGTGGGTGCCAAGTGTCATCCCGACCCGTTCAGTGTTTGAAGCGTAATTGAGTAACAAACATCCAAACTTTCTCACTTATAATATTAGTAAGATTAATCTGTTGATGAAATCGATATTGAAAATTAAACTGTTTTTATAGATATTATCTTGATATGATAATGACGCTTCTTTTACGACGGCTTATTTTTTTTTTTAATTCCACCTAACAGTTTTGAAAATTTTGATTTTTTCAACCAATAATGCCGTTTCAATACATAAACCAACCCCTCTCGTACTTCATAATGTTTGTATACCTAATAAAACCCTACCACGCGAAGAATACCTAATATGTAATACATAGAGTGCCGTCAAATCCCAGTGGGCCCGAAGATTTTTCACCCGGACAATTTTTTCCATTAAGAGTAGCCTAAAAGTGATAAGATGGATTACGAGCTCGAATTACGGTCCCTGAGGTACGGGGTCGTTATCCCTTTCTTGCGGTCTCCCTGAATTTTAATACATTATTAGTTTGGATTTAGAGCTAGCTGGCTTTTTTAAGAATTAAAAATGGCAGACTAAGGATCGAGGATTAAATTTGATTGCACTGCGGTGAAGCCGAAAGCTATTAAAAAACTTATAGGTAGGCGTTTTACTTTACTATTCGAAGAAAGGCATTTATACGCCGATATAAATAATTATTTAAATTACATTAGTTCAACGATTAAACCTAAAATAAAAACAAAACGGACGGCGAATTCAAAACCTTTTGCCAATTCAATGCATTAGTTGAATTTAAAGGAAATACATTTCACGCCGCCGCAACATTGCGGTTGCTGCATAGAGAATTTATAATATTACCGTTTCCTAGATTTTAATATTTACTAAAATTTCGGTTTGCCGGCATGCGTAGCCCAAACGAGTTTTTTATTCTGTCAATTTTGACCATAAATTAGACAACAAGCATCCACCGGGCATTGTTTTTTTTAAAACTTTAATAGACATAGATCATCACATCATAATTTTTATAATTATTAACCTAGCAAAATTGAATATGCGGTCAAATAAGTTGAAATGTAAATACCTATCAAAAACGGCACTAGCCTGTCCTGTCAGCTTAGTTATATTACCACTAACTACCCTAGCGAGCTTGGTCGTCATCATACTTATAGGTTATGTTAGGTATAGGTTTAGTCAGGGGTCACGGGAGGTCATCCGTCCGAATCACAGTGCATACGTATAGATCTATCCCTTTCAGGTTATATGAAATACTGTTACTCTGCCTATAGGACGGACTTGAGGTATTAGGTCTGTAAATTCTCTTTGGATTGTATTATTTAGCTTTGAAGGCAAAAGGCTTTTAGCTGCTTAAGTAGCGGGTTTAACTCTTGCATACGTCAGACGCTTTAATAAAAGGGTTAAAAAAAGTTTTCATTGCCTAACAAGTTCCAGACAGTGAAAGAAACAGAGACGTAGGACTTCTAGTTATAGTTCAGAAAATGTGGCTTCTGTACCTAGTTTAAAATGTGGCTGATTCTACTTGTACAAGAAAAACTCAGGTTTAATATCTTAATGCTAGTTACTTTACAGCTGTAAACCTGAACATACTAATCGTCATGTGTTACGTAATAAATGTAAAAAACATTTGGGTTTCTATGCTTGTGAATGTTTCTATGCATTACATCATCACCTACCATCCTTTGTGTTATTATGTTACAACAGATACAAAAAAAACAAAATGGCCGCCTTAATGACTTAGTACTGACTAGGTACAGAGTCTACCTATCAACCTTCAATGACGATTACGAAATAGGCGAAAGAGATGGAAAATTACCACAAGAAAAATGTGTATCACTTCAATTGCAATGATTTGATGAGTCAGCAAATTTTCACCTGTCAAAAACCGACAATAGACCAAGCTTTGGTCACTCATGCTCTCGCGAATACTTTTTCATGACGCACGGTCATCGGCGTAGCGACGCAATGATTCTATTGATTTCCACTATCCCCCTTACCCACCCCCTCGCCGCGAGATGGACCACCCCCATATAAGTATATATGTGTGTGTGTATGTAAATAATTGACGATCGCCCCTAAAAGGCCGTGCAATTACGTTGTGGTAGGTTGAAAACTATTGTAGCTGTTTAACGTTAATGCAAGTGGATAGTGAAAAAAGATGGCGGCAGTCTAGATGATTGCCATGGCAACGCCGGTGAAAAATCGTACAGACAAAATGTTGTCAAAGTATAAAATGAAGTCGCTTCCGCTGTCTGTTCGATTAGAATGGTTAGATCTTTTAAAGTACTCAACGGTCTATGGCTGGCTGTCATTCTGAAAACATCTGTCCAATTATATTTTTTTTGTAAATTATTTGATCGTTGATTTTGGTTCACAAATCCAGGGCAGTTTTGTGGGACAACTTGTAACATTGATGAAGAACTTGCATTGAATAAAATAACAGTGAAAAGATAGTTCCAAATGAGTTAGCGGTCAAGATCACACCAAGCCATTGAAGTGGATGCCCGCCATCTTCAAGGGTCATAACGACTATGACTGGAAGACTTCGAGACAGGACAGGATTCACCGTACAACGTTGCTTTTATATAAACGCCATCAAATAAATAAATAATAAAGTACTCAACGGATTTGAATGCCGTTTTCAGCGATAGATAGAGTTCAAGAGGAAGGTTTGTATGTACTTATAGTAGATTCTGGTTTATCTACGGGTGTTACAGAAAACTGAGGGCGGGTCGCTAGTTTACTATAAAAGCAGAAAGGAATGCATTTGAAAGAGGTTTTTAACGATCTTTGGTAATGTTGCCAACGATGTTTTTTAGCAAACAGCTCTTGGTTTTTCAGTTAGCTGTTTAGCATTATCTGTTCCTTTATATGATTGAAACAAGTTATTTTTTCATCTACCTTTACCAGGCCATTATAGTCGTAATTAGACTGGTAAGCAGTCATTTCTTAGAAATGTCGCTAAGGGCCAATTCTTAGGAAACGTCGTACCGTTCACGTAGTTTTCCTCAAGAATAGCACACAGAACATTACACCCGTATAGCACTTAAATTTTCCTTTTCCATTATCAGGTGTCATTCCATAAACTTATTAATAAAAAAACTTTCTCGCAGGAAAAAGGGGATAATTATTAAAATATTTCCTCGGACAGTCTTTGTTCCGTTTTCCCTGGATTTTTCACCTTGGACTTTTCATTATGATACAAAGTTTTCAAGTCGACGAAAGTTAGAAGGTGTTCTTTTTCTATTGAGTTTCCAAGAATTGAGAACTTGGACGTTATTGCTTCTTTTAATACTTTGTTAATATTTCTAATGTTTAATATTTATGTGCAGTGTTATTTTTAATAAGTATTTAAAATGTTAATTGTGTCATTTCGCCGATTTGGGTAATATTATGGTTGGGTTAAGGATAAATTTCAATAGGTCTCGTTTATGGTTATACATGTTTGTTTCGTAATATTTTTAAAATGTTTTAATCGTGAATCATTAAGTTTTAAATGACTTTAGCTGGATCGTTTTAACAATGACATCATTTATTATGTTTTACCTAATTTACAGTAATACGATCATTTCACGCAAATCTTTCACAGAACATTTTTTAAGTTTGAGTATTTTTTGTACATTTTACTAAGTATATTAAAAGGGTAATCCATGCATTAAACATAAAATGATATTATTAACGATATTCCATAGGTATATTATATGACGTTTTAAGCCAAAAGAGACTATTTATATCGAAAATGTTAATTAATTTTGACAACGTAAAAGCAATTTTTATTTATCATTACTACCAATAGGGAAATGTCTAAGTTCCCTTGGATTTTACATAACAATGGCACAAAAAACAAAGGGCCTTTTTCAATTTAATTTATGTAAAAACGACCCGACACAAGAAAACTTGGAATAACTTTTCTTTTTATGTCATTAGGATAATGTCTTTTCGAATGTTTTGTTATCTTAAAAGTTTACTCGTATTTTTTGTTTTGCTCTTAAGTGTTTTCTTTAATGTATTTTAACGTACTTTTTTTAAGTAATCATTATTTTAAAAATCAATAACCTGATATATACCTAAATTAATTGTGGTTTGGTATATAAATATTTAAAACAACTTATCTACTTGTATACAATGATAAAAGTTCAATCCGAAACGTGAAAAGAAAAAGAAGATTTTCAGTATGTACAAAAAGCTAGGTAAAACCAATAAAGAATCTTATAAATAACGTTTCCTACAACGTAGTATATTATTATTATTTATGTACTATACTTATGTGTATTCAGGAAGGAAATATAGGAAGACAAGCGCGTTATTTAAAACAAATTTTACAATTCTTTGCTACTGCCACTTATTTCCTTAAACGAGCTACCTGCCAGTAAATAATCTTCCTTAAAGCATTGCCACATGACTACAATAACTATAATTACTTTAAAAAAATGTGCCTTTGTGTTGTTTTTTTTTAAATTTTACCTCACAGTTTTTCGAGTAACACAGTCTCATTCCTGGAGGAAAAACCATTTATGACACTTTTTGACACTCATTTTTACAAATAAAAAGACGTAAATGAAGTAACACTTCCGCATTAACAAACACAATAAACTTACTTTGTACAATACCTACCTAATTATCGTACAACGAAGCAAAATCGTACAGGGCATTTAAATCCTTTATGACATTACTGACAAGTGACAAATCAATGCCGGAGTCCTTGTTGTTCATACTGAAATGACACATCGTGGAGTTCTAGGCATCGAAAGCGTTAAGGGTGGAACCATAGACTAATAGCGGGAAATTATAGAGAAGGGGATAAAATGGCGGTAATTTCCTGTAGTTTTTCATGTTATTAAGCTTCAGTTCTTACATGTGTAGAACCCGTATATGTAATTTTGAGGTGGATTCATAATAATATACCTACGAAAGCAATGTTTAGTATTATTTTGACGTGAAGCAAAATGTTAGTTTATGTGTCATGAACTCATGAACGTCCCTTTGTCGATTCCTGGCTACTTACAAAAAATGCCAAGCTTGAAAAAAAAGAACTACTTACTTAGATTCGAACAAACAAGAAGAACGTCTTATACCTAGATTAAACACCAAATTTGTATAGACTAATCTCGGAGTAATTCTTATTCCAAATTGGTAAAATCGATGGTTATTCGATTAAAAACATATTACTTATAACATCTTTGGTTTTGACAGATAGTCGTGTTTTAGAAGACAATATTTCACACGTGTTTCTACCATCATTTACAAGTGTATTTCATTCGTGTCACACATGCAATCACCTACGCGCTCGTCATTCCCTATTTGTCTTTCAATTGTCAAACAAAACTCTATCAAAGCCACTGTAGCGCGACATTAAAAAAAAGAAGTCATTATGGTTGACAGCCAATAATCATCGCCTGCCAGTAATAGCCGTTTAATTACTGGCTGCCAGCGCTTGACTTCGGTCCACATGCAAAAAAAGCGCGTGGGAATATTATGTTCGAAATTTAAAATTGAACTCCGCGGTGATTCAAAGTTTTGTTATGAGATAAAAGTATAAGTAGTACGAATAGCTAAATTTTAGAATAGTTCAGAAAAAAAATTAGTTTTACTATTCCTATAATTTCTCATAACATATTCATTTTTAAATTGGATTCAAACAAAAAATATGAGTACAACGAAGCATCATTTAATATTAACAAGCTAAATCAAAACTTCTGTTGAACACAAACGAAACTAAATAACAAGCGGATGTTAAAAATTCTCACATAAAATAAATGGTTGAATTTATAATGTGCATACAAATAGAACGCGCGTCAGCCATTGGCTACTCGAACGTGGAAAAACACGTGAATTTTTTTTCTAAACCACGTAGAATGTACGTTGCGTTGCGAGGCTCGCTGTGATTGGCCGGCCGTCGTTGCTCGTGCAACCATTGGACAATTTTTTTCCCGCTTTTCACGTATACGGAGTGTTGATTTTTTTACCAGAAACATCGGCCAATCGCGCGGTGTTTAGTTTTAATTATAAAAGTTGTTTCCATAGAGTTCGCTAGTTTGTAACCAGCCAGTATTTTTGCTGGCGTTCGGTAGGTACGTCTATTTTATAATGGCCGACCGGGTTTAAATTTGGATTCTTGTCTGCTAGACACATCCCGTATGCTACGATGCATTTTATGAGTTTCCAGTTTATTTTAATAGTTTCGTATGAACACTGAAATTGAATAAAACGTCGTACCTATTTCGTTATCTTGTGGATATTATTTGCGCTATGATAATACGGGGTTTTACGAGATGACGTAAGTCATTCTGAGGCTAAGAATAATTAAAAAAATTATTAGTTAAGATTTATAATTACTTGAATCTACAGAACTAACAACAAGATTTTTTATCGTATTGCTTTTATTAGAGATAACTTTTCTATGGTACCAATTTAAATCCTGGCGTCTCAACCATTTCTCAAAAAAAAAAACTGTCAATTCTCTAGAATCTTCCACTTACCTGTGTGCAACCTCGTGTGCTGCTGAACATGACTGAGCTGCTTGAATCTTCTGTCGCAGTATGAGCACTTATACGGTTTCTCCCCCGTATGGACCCTGATATGCTGCACCAGCTGATGGTTGGAGCTGAACGACTTCAGGCACTGCTGGCACTGGTGCGGCTTCACTTCCCCGCCTAGGCCACGCTGCAGTTCTCTGGCATGCATCTGCATTGCGTTCTTGTGCATGAAAATCTGAAACAAGATTAGAGGTATATTTCGCTGCCTAAGTAACACTTTTTGGGGAGCCTACAGGGTGATTAAGTTTGTTCGAGAATTGACGTGCAAAATAATAGACTGTTTTGTTGAATTGCTAATGTATACAGCGGGTTTTTTTTTGGTGTCATGAGTTTTTAGCTTAAGAGTAATATCAGAATATTGATTATAATATCGACTAGGTTTGATTCTATGATAAACCTTATTGATTTTATGATAACAAACGTATTCACCCCGATGGTATATGAACTAGTTTGAACTGTTTCATTAGCATAATATTGTGCCTTGTGGCATTTTAGGTTACATCATTTTTCAAGGCAATGTAGTCGCCCTTTAAACGTATGTGCTTTGGAGGTTACTAGATATTTCTTTTGTACATGTTTATGTCTGTAATTTTATAGTTCTTAAATGATTATTCACAGAAATAAAAATGAAAAAGTTACAAGGACAATGTAGAACTGCGTTGTTAAGCGCAAACATTACATACGTTTTGAAGGATTATTTTGAAGAAATAATAATCAAGCGCATGATCATGACAAGGGCAACCTAGACCTTTTATTTGTCAAATAGGTATTTGTTATTCTAATTACATTACTCATCATCATCATCATCATTATCATCATCATCATCATCATCGTCTATTTGACAAAAATACCGTTAAAAGTGTGCAAAGGTTTCAAAAAGCAGATAGAATCATTATTGGTACGTAGATAAAAGAAATCCGCCTTTATAATTGTCATGCTTACGTACCTAATAAAATGGTTTTATAATAAAAACTATGACGTAACATTTCATGCCGGTCGTCATAGGTCTAAACTTTAATACCCGTTAGCTTAAAGCTATTTCAAGGCACAAAGCACTGCGTGACGTAAGAGGCGATAAATAATATTAAGTCCCTATAATTCCGTTTTATCTGACTTAAGGCTGGAAAGCAATTTCTTTCCAGCTAAATTATAGGATGGCGCGAACTTAGCACCGCCGCAACATATGTGATATGTAATGTATTTCCAAGTATGCAGTTTAAATACTTGAAATAGGTTAAGTTTTTGTGCAGGGAAATGTTCTTTGTCTTGGTATAAAATACTAACTTTACGTGTTTTTCACTATCAAATTTCAATGTACAGGGTGGCCTTAATCGGCCTATTTTCGAAAACGACTATTAACTCAATGTAAAACACGACAAGTCGATTTGTAGTAGAATAAGGAAATAGAGAATGAAACACTCATTTACAAAGATTTTCTTTTACACAGACGGTTCAAACGGTAAGCCTGGCACAGTATTATTATTAATCTCCTAAAGTTGTACAAAGTCTGCGTAAGCACGTCACAGACCTATTTGTATGTGTTAAAAAAATGGGGTATATATACAGGGTGATTATGTTAGTAGCGTAGTTGTACCCGTAGCAACTTCCCTGCCAACATTTTAGCTTGTTATTTTGAACTATTATAAGCGTACCAAACAAAATAAAATATTCCTAGAATTATAATTAATTTAGCTACAGAACTGTGTCAAAGTTAAATCGATACTGGTTGTCATGTATAGTATAATCTCAGGGAAATCTGCGCGGTGTGCCTAGTATGCGGTATATTTATTGAAAACCCTTGCAGTGTGATTGCAAAGAAACTGCTTTGCTCACGCGATCGTACACTTCGTGGCAGGATAAGGGTACATTTTGGTGTACCCGCTTTTATTGTTTATTAAACGAGGTTATATAATAGTAAGATCATATTCATATAGTTACTTGAGTAATTTTAATATTTTTTTAATGTGATTAACGCACTTTTCTCAATTTTAATTTCCTGGTGAACAGATAAGTATTTATTAAACTTTACTTACCGTTTTTTGTGACTACAACCGTAAAGAGCTTAAAAATAACTCAGTCTTTTTTTTTCTAAAAGCTTTATTCTGTCAAAATAAAAAGCCATTATAATATACCCATTTAATGTAATGTGGGTCATATAATTGAGTAAAGCCACAATAATATATTAAATAAACAGCAAAAAAACATGATATCAATGTAAAAAATAACTAAATTTACCTGAGGAAACATTTCAATTCGACGTAGCAATCCATAGTCCCACATTTTAACCAAAAAAAAACAACACACGTGTATCCTTCCTTAACTCCGGGTTAATTATGCTTATTCAAAAACCATTTGTTAAAAGGAAACATTATATGAAAAATACGGTGTCTGTTTGAAAAAATAATATACCTATTCTATTAGAATTATCTTTGGATGAGTTATATACAACAACAGGAAATATATAACACCCAATTAAGTTCGTTTTTGGTTTTATCGTGTTTTATTTTACCTCTTTATTTAAAAATACAATTAAGGGATTTATACAATATTTAATGTCAAACCCGTATAATAGGACTAAACACGATTCTACATAGGTACAACCTAAGTAATTTTCAAACAAATATTCAAATTACAGTAATTATCAATAACCCCAAATAGTACACTATATTATTATATTTTTTAGAAAATAACATTATTATTAATAAAATAGATACAAAAGAAACATTAACTTTAAATTAATATATCAGATACAGGTTGTGTGTTTTATTTTGTCCGCCACCTCAACCCTTCCACGCGTGTTAGAAAGTGGATCCCGCTGTATCACGCAACTAAGGAATTGTAAAGAATTTATGCTTTTGATACGATATGATAGAGGTTCGGTTCCTGAACATAGATTTATTACAAATTGCGAATAAAAGTTAGGTTTAGGATTACGTAAGCTGTTAACTTTTTTATATTCAAAATATGATTTAAAAAAATCGTACTGCTCGCAATGACGAGTATATACGACCAGCTGCTAGGCTCATTAAATCCACAATGCACCCTCATGAGTCATATAACAACATCCCACAAATTCATACTCCATACTTATTTTCCTTACTAATATTATAAATGCGAAAGTGTGTCTGTTTGTCTGTTACCTCTTCACGCTTAAACCGCTGTACCGATTTAGGTGAAATTTGGTGCAAAGATAGTTTGAGGTCATAGGATAGTTTTTTTCCCGAAATTGATCCCCTAAGGGTGTAAAATAGAGGGTGAAATTTTGTATGGAGCTACGATATAAGCGAGTTCCTCGCGGACGGGCAAAAGCTAGTAAAAAAATAAAAATAAAAACACCTTAATATTTGTCGTACTATTCTCATTAAGCATTAACAGTTTCCATTTAATCTGTAACAATATCTTATTTTTACACTCAATCCATCCATCAAAGCATTGTATAAGAGACAAACGCCATCTGTGAAAATAACAGCGAACCTTAAACTTAAGTTGTTTTTTCGCGACGCTCAAACTTTTTTCACTGCAAAAGTGACGTTATCGTAAAACATGACGTTCGTAATGAATGCTAAGTGACGTGCCGGCGGAAAAATACTCCGTAGGAGACGGTTCGTAAAAAAGATGTGCGTTAAGACGGTAGGGCTTGAGATAAGCAAGTGTCTGGTTTTGCTGAGTAGTGATTCTCTCAACAACGACGGTCGGACGGACGGACGAGTGAATGTTCAAGCGGCGAGTTTAAGTAGTCCCGTCAGTGCGGACAAAACACATTTTAGCGCGTGCATTTTCAATTTAGCAGCATGGTTTCTGCCGAAGGATCGAATAAGGCTGCTTAATTGAAAATGCACGCGCTAAAATGTGTTTTGTTCGCTCTGATGGGACTACCTAAACTCGCCGCTGCGATTTCGCTCGTTCGTCCGCCAGTTCGTTGTTTTTAAGAGAATAACACCCCTGGTATTGAGTAATATTTTCGTTAGCTTAAGCATGGGAATTTCAAAGTAAGTTTTGGTACCGAAAACCTCTATGAATAAAGATGAATAAAAGAAAAGATTGATGTCAAACTTTTTAACTGTTTATCGTTAGTATAATTTATGTTAATATAACTAAAACAAAGTTATTGATGTTGCGGAGATTTTGGGATATTTGCTTTATAACCTATCAGAGATATGTCGATCTAGTTTTATTTGCTTTTATTAATTAGCAATCAGCCTATATTGATACTAGTTAACCAGTAATTTTGTTAATGTTCCAATTATCCAGGTGTTAATTGATTATTGTTCGCACTCTCTCATATTTGCTGAGTGCAAACGAGACCACAACACTATAGTTTTTGATCCTTTCTAACCTTAATTAATCATAATTTTTCTCTTTAAGTAGTAATGTTTTTTTAATCTAAATAAATGTTTACTTTATTTAAATTGAAAGTATTGTCAAACATCGTCAAACAAAATAAAATGTTACTTGCTACTTGCTACTGCAAAAACCACTACTCTGTCACATTTCCCAGGGACTAATTTCAATGCATCAAAAAAGATTTTGACCCATTTACCAATATTGCGTCTTGTGTACTTGAAAAATAATATATGTAATTCAAGATTCATCTACCATTTTATTTTGGCAAATCATAACGGAAAGCAATAGTTGCCTATTACCCGATTTTATACTATTAAAATACTCTTTTAAAATATCGAACCAAGCAGGCCCGCTAGAAAAACGCTTTCGCTTGGACAACCCTTTAGAGTGTAATTAGGGACATAAAAAATGGAGCGCTTTCCATAAAAAACGAATGAAATATACCCTCCGCTCAAACGTTCCGTTATGGCTCTATTAAGAAAAATGACTTGAGCTTCCGTTTTTAACAAGATTTTTACCGCTCGAGCGTGATTTGAGTTGATACTAGGTTTTTAACACGTTCGGTACTAGCGACACAATATGGAGTCAAGTTTAGTTCAAAATAGCCTATTTTGAAAATTGTATGATATTTTCTTGATACTATTAAGTATTATAATTTGACAATCATAAAAGCTGTGGACGGTAACTTTTAATAGTGTGGCGTTAAAAATAATAGTTACAAAAATTGAAAGATAAAAATGTACTTCCAATATTTATGTCCTTTTTATGTTGAAATTGTTACATTAATATTTTTATAGTTCCGTATTCTTCGAAGTTCTCATAATTCTGCGTTCCATGGTCGCACCCTGATAGCGATATAAAATTTCAGTTAATATTTACTAAAGTGTGGGCGCACCCTGTATATGAAAGATACTCTCAAAACCTCTGTAAATACACGTAATTGGTCACCCTTTTTTCTTAAAAATTAAAACGACCTAGTTTTTGAATTTTTCAGCCACTCGGTATCATACTCCTTGCGTTGCAAAGTCGTGCATTTATAAATAACCGGCCTAAAAAGAACCGAGTCAAGTTCAAAAAAATGCGTCAGCCGTTCGCACAAAGAAATGCTCTGAATCACCAAGGACGATGTATTTAAGGAAATCCTGCGGAAAAAATGTCGCAAGTTATCTTAACGCGTTTTACTCGGAATTAAAATTAAACGGGTTAAGAATGAATAGTCATTGTAGATACGACGTTTTTGTGTGTTTTGTAGAATTAGTAAGATAGAGAGTAGAAAAATATCATCATAATCAGGAGTGATAGAAACGTAATAAAAATGTGTCATTTACTACTCCTCATATTTACTACCGCTTAGTTATTTCTTCTAATCCAAATTAATTGTTTTCTAAATTATAAAGAAAATATTAGATGTAGATTTATGCTTATTTACCTTAATGCAACAATTTATAGCCTGTAAAATACTGACTTTATTAATAATTACTTACTCATTTTTTCCACGCTAATAGCGCAAAAAACAAGCAAGATGGCTATAAACGACCAGCTCCCGGAAACGTCGCATTTAACCGCTTTATTCCTTAACAAGTCATTTTTAATTACTTACATCTAACTTATGCTGTTTCTCACGCAAAACAAGGTATTAAATCATAGGAACAAAACATACAACGCGACAGGTGCAAAGGTGACAATTAGCAACTTGTCACTTCCCGTGTTTTTACAAAATGGATGTAATAATCAAAAAATCCTAAATCTCGACGTGCGACGTTCTATTTTCCACTCTTAACGTTTTTAATTGGGTTGATTTCGGCGTAATATTGCTATGGAAGTTACGATGTTTGTTTTTGTATTGTAATTCTTGTTAAATGGGGGAAACTAAAAGGTTGTAATTGTATCTTGTAGCGTTTTTTACTTAAGTGAACAATTAACGGTTAAGTGCACGTATAATGGCATATCTGATGAAGTCATAAAATGCGTTTGAGAAGTCTATATGTTTAGTTAGGTTGGTTTTTATACAGCGATTGCGAATGTGTTTTATTAATTTGTAATTTGCATAAGTTAATGAAAGCATTGTTTTTTTATTAATTGGTTTATGCTTCGATGTAGGTTATATTTGAATACTATTTTTAACCAGCACACGCGCAAGGGTCGTAATGCCACAGCTAAAAAAAGAACTCATTGTGTCTGCCTGTGACTTACTGCTAGCATATTGACTTTCTTTCAATAATCATAGGTAAACAATGAATGATACGTAAATGCTTGTTTTTAATTTCCTTTAACGTACCCGTAACGGTTTTAAAGTGTAATTAATTACTCTCATAATTCACAGATAGATGAGATTTAATTAATAATTAATGATATTAATCGTGAACTTTGAGCTTTCTTGTTCCAATTTACAGCCACATGTCACAGATACCTATCGTTTTTACGTTGTTTGTCTCAGGTGTTTGGCAAACTGCCTTGAAATTTAACAAGAAAAATATCCCAAGTATTAATACCACGAATGTAATGTAAATTAAGTAAGTAAAGTTAAGAAGACATGCAATTAAAAAGTACAAAGAAGTAACATATTTTTTTGAACAGCGTGTATTGCCGTGTTATGTGATGTAATAGGGGCAATGTTAACATTTTCTTAAGGCGAAATGTTCTGTAGCTGTTAGTGCTGCACCCTCTAAACATATCGAACACCTGGCTAGTTTATATGACTTATATGTCATCCAAATACCGCTCTAAAGTCCGTGTCAATTAAAATTGGGAAAGATGAAAATAAAACGAACTAATTCGCCATTAATACTCGATAATCGCGTACTTTTTAAGATCAAGTGAGGTCTTTGCAATGATTTATATACTTGATCGTTAGTCGTTACTTTCATATTAAGTTTTTTATTAAATGACTATTAATCATACACGTTGATTTAAACAAAAACACCCTTAATGAATATTTGAGGTTATGTCAAACAGTAATTTGTTTACATCTTTGCCAACTTCAATTGATAGGACTATACAAAACATGTCATGCTGCTCTTTCAAGAAATGTACTTTCACAACTTTTTACCTAGACCTTACGCTGACCGCATTTTTGAAATACGAATGAAGTAAAAGCATAATAGTACATTGTGTATTAAGGGTGGTAAAGAAAGAATTACAAACGAGAGTCTGTTAGAAGCCCGAAGCCGTAGGCTGAGGGCTTTAATGACTCGAGCTTTGTATTTCCTTTACCACCCGTGTAACATACAATGTTTTTCATCACAATTGCGAGGAAATGAAATAAAATCAGACAAAAGATCATATTTTTAACTTATTAGCGGCAGACTACATCATTGTCTGTGACTTACCACAGATAATGTCAAACGTGTTCGGAGTCCGATTCTAGTGACATATGAGATCAATAGTTTATTATGCGAGATTGTTAGGAAATAGTATTCAACTTACATTTCATCTCGAATGAAACTTCATATCGAATGGCACAAGAATTGGGGTCCTGACGTATTGTGATAGTTTGAGTCCACGTATAATATTAAAAAAAAAAGCTATTACGCACTTAAGTAACGTAATGGTAAAAAAAAGGCCCGCGGGTATTATTTTGGATTTACGGTCGATTTTTCTAGCATGTTAGGACACTATTTACGAGCAAGTGTGATGAAAAAGCCATTGTAACATTTGACACATTTTTAACGTATCTCCAGTAACATAGGTATCTGCAACAAAGGCCCTTCCAACCTTGGTGACTTCGTATAAATAAACGTTAACCGTGTGTTTGAAGTAATGATTAGGTATTAAGTAGGTGGGATCAGTCATCACGATCGCATGATGACAGTTTTTAAAGTATTTTTCCAATGACATGCTGTTGTGACACGCACATGTTATAAAACAGTTTTGGATAAAGGGGATATTGTGGCTAGATGGCTATAGGGATAAGAACGCCTAATTTGATGTTTCATAGTTATATTCGGTTAGCATTTTCATAACGTTTTGATGTTATTTGTTTTAAAATGATACAGGTATAGAGTACCATCAAATTTAACAATAATCTACCTACGGTCTACATTTTTCACATTGGAAGATACGAGTATATCTACGAGTAGGTAAAATAAAGTGTTGTATAAATGGTATAAGAGTACTAATGTTATTAAAGCACATTAAAGCGATACTGATTTAGTGGAACAGCATTCTAAATTCAAATTGTTTCAATTGAACGTTGAAAAAAATTCCTTTTACAACGGAGCCAATAAAAAGTGTAATAAATATGAGTGGAGCGACACTGACCTATGTCAACACCGCGCATGTGTGAGTTATAGAGTAGGCGGGGCGGGACAGACACGACAAAAATGTTGTCATGGGTACAGAGATTTGTGTGAAAAATAACAATTGACGGCGAATAAACAAGTAAGCACTGTTGTTGTAACGGGTCCTAGGTAAATGTAAAACAAAAACAACTTAAGTGAAAAGTAGTAGATAAGTAGTTAAGTAACTAATATTAATGATGCAGTTTTTGTTTACAGTCAACCAATTTGATTTGTAGGCCACTTTGGACTATGTTAAAGTGACGTTGTCAACCAAAACGTAAGAGACTCCCTATGATTTGGTATACAACGTCAAGTTGACAAAGTCCATAGTGGCCTAGGAATCAAATTGGTTGACTGTACCTACTCATTGCATGCCAAAAAAATGCAATTTGCGAAATGGATTTTTGAAGAATAATGCGAACGAGATCGCAAATAAAACCTGACGTTAACAAAATTTTGTCACTAATTTAAAGATGACAATGTCATGAATACAAGAATACGTAAACTTTTAATAGTTATAATATTAAAAAAAATTGGATGTATCTGTTCTCAACGTCGTCTGCGGCCCGCCTATAGACGAGCAGACAATGACATGCGCATCCAGATAACCTCATTTCTTTCCGCGATAGCGCACACATACATAAACACGCACACCACGGCACTTTTAGTTCGAATCCCATTTCCGAAATGAGGTAACAGAAATGTGACATATACATCATTATTAAATTGACTGTTATGTTTAAAATAGCATTAAAATTCTACGTCCTTTTACAGCTTAAATTACAAAAAATTAGGTAAACGCAACACAAAAAAGATGTAACCAACAAATAGATGTACATGCTGCCAATAAAAATGTGTAATGCCAATTGAAAAAAGACGTAAACTCAAAGCAAAAATGCTCTAACTGCCCAATTGTCTTGCAAGTGCGTTGTAAAAAGACGCGTGTGTGCGTGGACAGTATGGCCGCGTACGGTGATGCAATGGCTAATCGTGTTTATTGTGGGGACGTTAACTGCATTTTTATTCTGTTATGTAATTTGATGACACGTCTTGACTGACGTCGTTTTGTTTGATACTTAGCAATATTTTCAATAAAAATGTAATTGAATGCTATTTGTTTTAACAAACAAATTTTTAAAAGTTTTTATTAAAATACACAGCGGAGCTGTAGCAGATAAGAATAAGTAGATTATATTGATTAACATCAAGACAGAATTATCAAATAAAAACTAATATTTATTTGTTTATCTATTTGAATGAGATTATCAAGTTTGGGATACTTTTTGGCAAGAAATCGGGTAGGTACGTTGACTTTAGACTTTTCATGACTAAAATAATAACATCAAAGTAAGTATATTCACATTTTTTTTATTTTTGTGTACATTTAAGGAAATTCATTTGAATATATTTAGTGCTCAAAACTCAGTTTAGTTTGGATCTGAAGATTAAGAAGAATCTTCAGAATAATTCTTAGGAAATTCTATAATATCAACTGCGTAAAAAGTAATATAAAACGGTCTTAGTCCTTAAAAAGGGTAAACGCACCTTCAGGGCTACTTGATAAGAAAAACAAAGGACACTATCTCAAAGTAGGTATTCATACGGTATCAAGCCAGTGAACTTAAGGCCTTGATTTTATCTTTTTTTTATTTATAAAGATAACTTTATTAGTTCAAGAATGCGTAAGCGCCTTTGAAATGGTATTTATCTTTATTACAATAATGTAAGTGCCGAGGACGTCGCTGTAGGTCGGATAAAGCAAGGTCTAAGTCCCTTTTCAAGAAAAATACCCTGTGATCGTGTATGTTTATAATGACTCATTGCCGTGTAATACATTATTGTAGTAAGTATAAAAAAGCAAGAACACACTAGCTTTAATTTCAGTTTTATAATGGTTTTATAGTCCATTATGTCCATATTCCACTGACATTAGGAAATCTTCAATGGCCTACTTATTCTTTTGGCAAAAAAAATGCCTTTAACATCAAAATATTTTGGTTACCTTTTAAAATGATGACACACCGTTCTTCAAGAATCGCTTTGTTAATCTATTTTTCATATATCATTACATTTATACGCAAGTCGAGTTACTTTGATTCACAATTCATACATTATGGATCGACCGGGTCACGATCAGGGACAACGAACCTGATTTTTACATCGATTACACCACAATCGATTCCGTTTTTAATCGATTAAATTCGAAACGGAAATTAAATTTGATTGTGTGTTAATCGCGTTTAAAAATTGTTTGGTTGCGAACAAAGCTACTTTGTTTGTTTAGGGCTTTAGGTTTAACTATAGTCTTTAAAATCTCTTTTCTACATTGTTGCTTTTAAAGTAGAATGAGTCTGATTTTGACCACTATTTTCTTAATTAGTATTGTTAACGAGAAATATGTATAAACTGTTTAAAACGGGTATTTAAAAAAAAGATTTAAATTTTATCAATAAGAATGTAAACATTTGAATTTGATTTGATTTTCATCCCATTATCAGTTAATGTTTTTCAAAGCTGAGAAGTTACTGTAAGGCATGCATAATTTAGACAGCAACTTTGCACCCATTAAAAAAAACATTTTACTACCAAAAAGAAAGTCCATAAAGTGCAGGAAGGTAGTGCAGTAAAATGGCAATGTCTGAAGTTCCACGTGTTGCCATAATAAAAATAAAAATAAATGGAGTCTGCGCGAGAGGTCGCTCACCTCCCTAACCTAAGACAAGCGCGTACGCACCACGCACACATGCGCGATGCACACAGATACGCGCACGCCCACATGCAAAAGCAGCGCGTGCGCCGAACGAGTTCAGACAAACGGAAGAAATTCTCTTTTTAAACGTGGGGATTTGCTTGTACTTAATGTATCTGTTAGAATGTAAAAAAAAAAACTTTTTATCTTTCGTATTTTTTGTCTCAGTAGTAGGTAACTCTTATACCGAATTAAAGATAATTTTATTTCAAAACAAAATCAATGTCGAACTAAAACACTTCTGCTCTCTTATATTTATCGTTGATGTAATTGCCTCTTTTCTGAGTAGGTATCTCGTATTGCGGTAGGTCAAAGACAACGTAAATGAACAAACAACTATCAGCATTCCAAGTAAAAAAGCATGCCCTAGATTACATGCCGTAACAGCAATATAATTATAACCCTGTTATTGTAAGTGTCCATTACAAAAACGAAAAATGATACCATACTTTGCGAGCGTTGCTCTCTTGTAAAAATGTGCGTGTGTGTGTGTTTTGACCTACGACAACGGTTTAGTGTGCGTGGACGTTCCTTATTGGTTTAAATTTTTGTTTAGATCTGAAGTATCATGTTTATACCTACTACTTGATGACTTGGAAAATGATGACGGTCTTAAAAATAGACTTTATGCACCTAACTACTTGCTTTAAAATTAGGTCTTGCGTAGTTATCTATTCAATGCCCATTTTGTATGGCAATTTTTCGTACGGCTTAATTTCTTTTATAAATACTTATGTAATAAATAGAACAAAGTATGACAAAATAAAGATGTACAGCGGCAAGCTAAAAAAAACAAAATAAGTTGCAAACTGTGAACTTAAACGCATTGTGTGTTAGCCAAAGTCGGTTTCATTCATTTTTTTTAAATGCCGTGCCTACATACGTCTTCTTTCTACGAATTATTCCTGCCTAAATTTACAAAAATAAAGGAGCTTAAGGGTGTTTTTTCATTAATATTTCTTAAGTTACTCGTATCATTTAACCAACATTAATTAAAACTAACAACACCAAATAGTTCCGTAAACAACATTAGGAAATGCTTTCAAATAAATTAGATCTTTAACTTAAACAGAAACGGAAAACCGAAAGGTTACGTTGGCATTTGAAATAAGAATGAGACATTTCGATTTTTAAAACGGCGTAAAATCAGTTACAGCCTTTTAAGTCGGAAATTAAGTACAGGGTGTTCTGTAATGATGTAAAAATCCCTAATGCTAACCCGTGGATCATGGATTTATTTAGATTAAAAAAACATTACTACTTAAAGAGAACAATTACGATTGTGACAGAGTGGAAAATTTCAGTGCATCGAAAAAGATTTTGACCCCAATATCCTGTTGTAAATGAGTATAATCTAACTCACGTAACTCACTCGTTTTAGTAGTAAAAGTGACATTTTAACAATCAAGTTTTACAGTTCGAGAACGATGCATAGTTACAGGGTTAACGGCGAAAAGTAGCAATTTGGTTTTAGCCACATCGGTTCTTATGCCTTTTTTCATAACAACTGTTTTAACGTTGAAAACAAATACTGGTTTACTTAGCAGGAGACAATGTAGTATTTTTTGGTCTCTAATTCATATAGACACATTTTATTGTGTTTAATTCGTGTTTTTTTTTACTATAGCTATTCATTACGTAAATATCAAGCTCAACTTTATTATATATACAAAGATTGACACATTTAAGAATTTTAAGGATAAACTGATAAAACAGATCTACTAACTATGAAGGATAAATGGACAAAAAGATTCAGTCAAAAAATATGGGATTTATAGATTTGATCATATCGGAATAGCGGAAAAATTATGTAAATAAAAATTTAAAAAAATACTTTTAATAACATTTATTGGTTTTATTTTATACAAATTATGAGCCCTGTATTAAAGATTGATTTTCCTGTATCCTGTAAATATTAAATAATAGTACAGTGGCTATTATTTAATATTTTACGATGTAATAATGCCGTTTGTTCCTTCTCCTTCTCTCAATAACTATACATTCTGCAATTTAAAAAATTATACGTTGATCTAATAAATAGGCATGTCATTTGTGTTAGGTCTGAAAAAAATATCTAAAATTTATATTTTTATCAGTATTTTTTTTCTTAGAAAACTACAAGTTTGCGACGGAAACGAAAATAAACCAATTTTATGCGGATAGAGTCGCGGGCAAAAGTTACTAAGAGAAGTAGAGTTGTAATTCAGATTAATATTCTTAAGGCTTTTTTTTGTAACCTATATAAATTGAAGTCATTTAAATGTAGTATAATTAAAAATGAAATTGTTTTTCTTTTAATATATTTATTAAATGAATTTTATTGTAATTTTATAATGGCGAAATAATGGAAATTCAATAAACTATAAAAATAATAGACTGCGCTGTAAATTATTATGAGCAAATAATAATTAATAGTACTTGTAATCATTAAATAGGCAACTAACTCTGTGTATTTTACTCAACAGGATAATTCTTCTAATACTCTTTGAATAAAAATAGGATAATGTCCCCATTATATGACACGTGTGCTTAGAAATAGTCACTAGTAGGTAAAAAACAATTTTTTTATCTAACATTGTTTTAAAAACAGGAAAAAAACGTTTTATCAAACACGGATGCCAACCGCAAAATAGCTAATTAATGTAAATATTTCTTTTTACGTTTTCACACATTATTAAATGATTTTTAAAGAAGTTTTAGTCTATACACAGTATTACTTCGTGCTCGAATAAAAACTAAACCTTTAGTCTTTAACTATTAAGATATCTAGTCAAATAATATGCTTATTTGTTATAAATTGCAAAATATGAATTCACATATCCTTGAAACAAATAACCTCAAAAACGGATTTCTAAAACGTACTTAGTTTTTCAAACTAGTCCGCTATTTTAAGGTTAGGTCACTTTCTCCATTGAAACGTCGAGTTTCTAAACTCTAAGTCTTACGAGACTCTTTTAAAGTAAACGATTACAGTTTAACGTTTAAATTCATTCTATAAAGTGTTTAAAATGCTATGAAAGCACAGTTTTGAATCGTTGCTACGACAACGGGACACAAAACAACCCAAATCATACAAAGTAGAACGAAAAACAATAGCAGTGACCCGTAAAAACTCACAACAGCATTAAAAACAAATAAGGTTATAGCGACTGATGTGTAATTAAAAAAACAAATACCTGCATCGAGAATCTTCCAAACAAAATCCTTCACAAACTTTTAAAGTACGCATCACTCAAAAATCGAATGTAAAAACACAACACTGGCACAAAACAAATTTCAAATTTGGAACTATCGTTCTATTTTCAAAACAGCGAGTTTTCTTTCAGCGCAAAAGGTGTGCGATTTCGTCAAAATGCATTTTTCAAATGTCAGTTGCGGGCAAAAAATCGCTGTGCACGCCGAGAGCCGTAGGCGTGCTGTTTATATGTACTATAGTTGCACTGCATCGTAATGCACTTATGTGTACTCGCTAAGTTTTTTATTATAGTCAGTTATATCCGCGCGGTTCTTTAGTTTGAGGCCCGCGTTGGGCTTGGGTCTTGATACTTTCATTACGTAATGGTTAATTGTTCATTTATTTTTAGCTTTTTAAATGATACATGTAATTGTTTCTACGAAACGTTTAAAGGAGGAAATTTATTTATAATCACTTACAAATAGTTAGGTCATAGAAGAAGAAGAAGAAGAAGCGAAAGAAATTTGTCAAGATCGTAGCAAGTGGAAAGAAGTGGTCTCTGCCTACCCCTCTGGGAAACAGGCGTGATTTAATGTATGTATGTATGTACAAATAGTGTCAGTAAAAACAATTCCTTTCAAAGGAAAAAAAATACCGGCTTGAATATGTATTTTCTACAGTAGCTGTAATAGTATCCGTTGTTTATCTAGGCTACATTATTACTTACTGCGTTACACCTGAAAATGATTATGAAAATCACACTATAAATCGCCGTATTTATTTAACCTACTTATAAAATGCTTTGTTTGTGCTAAAATTTTACATGGCAATGGATTTCCTGTCTTACTCAAGTAATTTTAAATCACGGCTAATTTACGTTGTGCGTGAATAAAACTCGACCATTTTTTTTAATGATTTTACTTTGATACAAAAAAAACATAAAAGTATCAACTATCTTTAGCGCGCTAGCCAGCGCGAGTAGGACAGCATACTGCAGTTTTTAGCACCGCTCACACGCGCTCAGGGTTTTTTCTCGCCGCTTTTTACAATACCTTATTCGCTTTCTTTATCGGTTTTTTTTACACTACGCTCTCGTAGGTGGTCTTAAAAAACATTTTATTTTTAAATTGACACCGCGATAAAATGGCGAGAGTTGGAACGATAAAAATACTGATGGTTTTAAATGTGTAAGATTTTTTTGGTATTTTTATTGATTTTTTTAACAATACGACATTTATTTTTTCAACTAATTTTTTATCTCTCTTTCACTTTTCAATCTGTTATATCTTGTAAGTTATTGTGTCATCATCATCATCAGCCTATATTAGTCCACTGCTGGACATAGGCCTCTCCCATTGCACACCAACGAGCACAACATAGTTATTGTGTACATACACATACATTAAATCACGCCTGTTTCCCAGAGGGGTAGGCAGAGACCATTTCTTTCCACTTGCTACGATCTTGTCAAATTTCTTTCGCTTCTTCCACATTCATACACGCACGTCAGTTTCGGGTACTTAAGACTCGGCCCTTTTCCAGTAGTATTTCTCCGATTTGACTCGAAAAAGTACGCCTAGGGCGGCCCCTTCCGACCCGTACTCACTTTCGATCTGTATATCTCTTTCGTCAATCTTCTTTCATCCATCCTTTCCAAATGACCGAACCATCGAAGCATGCCCTTTTCAATCTTAGTCACTACATGTTCTTTTATTCCACATTTGTCTCTGAATTTTTCTGAGTTATTGTGTAGTTTAATTTAAATATTAAAATATGGAAAAAAGCTCTTAACATTGAATGCTATTTACTCTTATAAAGGAAGTCGAGTTGACTCTTAATAAAATGAAAAACTGATTGACTTTAGACTGCACTATCAGATCCTTGCAATCTCTGTCCAGACATAGAAAAGGCTTTACTGAGACCCCGCGCCATCTTGTCATATTGTTTTTGGAATTTTGCTTTACTTCACCGGACTTTTCCCGCGATAAAGCAATCCAGAAGCGTGATTAAAAAGGAAATATGCAAAATGCAATTTCAATTTGACTCCACTTTCGGGTCTCAAATACCTGCGATTTCGGGCTTTCTTTCTTTTACAGCCCTTGTTAAGTAATGTACTATTTTCTACCTCGGAGTAGGTTATGATAGAAATATGTTTATTAGGCGTGCATGTAACATTTTTAACAACAATTTGAAACTAATGGACGTTGACATTTTTAATTGTTCACTTACAACATTGAAAAACGCTTTTAAGATAACATCAAAACTAAACCCTTTTCTTGTCAAGATAAAACTAAATTTCTGCATCTCAGCGACGTACCTAATCGAAATCGGTCGATTAAAAGCTAAGCAACTGATTAGCGGTTGTTATTTGTTATAATTTTAAGGGAAAGATACTATACTATACTACCCTACTATACTTTTAAAGATAAAGATAGTTTTATATTTGATTATATTCTTACTCCTTTCTTTGGATAAGCGACGTTCTTCTGATAAGAATATCTTTAAGGAAACTATAGGTCTATATTGTGTTATTTAAGCTTGTACATTAACGTATATGACTGTTTGTTTCTTAACAATAAATAAAAAAAATAAAAAAAATGAAACTGACGAGCCCCAACTCGGCGTGTACATATTGAGTACAGGGTAGTGATTCTCTAAACAACGACGGTCGAACGGACGGATGAGTGATGTCCAAGCGGCGAGATTAAGTAGCCCCGTCAGAGCGAACAAAACACATTTAAGCGCGTGCATTTTCAATTAAGCAGCGTGACACGTTCGATCCATCGGCAGAAACCATGCTGCTTAAAATAAATACTTACTGAATAAATATCTTTTATCTTATTTTTTTTATATCTGAGAACCCTCGGTCCGTAAGGCCGACTCACACTTGACCACCTTTTTAACCCTATGTCAACGAAATAATTATTTCAACCGAACCATGAAACGAGTTAATGAAACCTTTTAACAATACTATTAAAAAATCTAGGACTTACATTTAGTACTTAGGAGTTACCGGAGCGTTTTAAATTATAGGAGGAACATAATTGATACTTGTAAGCGTTTTCAGTTGTCGCTAAGTGTTGCCAACTATGTTGACAACTAAAATATAATTTCACCGATAATTCTTGGTAGTTTTAATGATTTTGCTATAAAAATAAATAAGTTAAGGTTTAATTATTTAGGTCGAAAAAATACTAACGTATATTCATTAAATAAAAACTTATTACTATACGAAAAAAAAACAGAAAAATAACCTAGTAGAATCTAAGTAGTCGTGTAATGTTAGTATTCTATTTTTTTTTTACTTTATTTCATTACTTTATCTTTTTTTGTGCGTTTGTTTCTAATGAGACAGTAAGCCAAGTTGTTCTGTTACTCTGCCTACAAACCTAACCTAGTATGGGGAAATATTTGTAATAGGAGCGCGATTTGTTTTTGATTCCTCTATATTCAATTTCTAAAATATTTGTAAGTAAAAGTTTTTTTTGAAGGCAAATGATCATACAGACCACGAAATGGAAAGGTCGATCTGAAAATGTATTTTTTTATGTGTTATTTGGAAAAAGGATGGAGTTAAAATTTACCGGTCAGATAATTTATCTAGATATGTATCAAACACCCCTATCCAGAGGTTAGTTTAGAAATAGGTATTGAACTAGGTCGGCGCAAGATTGTCTTTTGACCTGACATTTGGAAACTTATGTAAGTAGGTTAATTATAAATGTATTAATAAGGTTGAGACCAAATAGGTACCAACAATTAGGTCACAGCCCGTGTATAAAAAAAGAAGCGGTTTAATTTTGGTCATTAATAAAAAAAATGTTTTTGTGATTGATTCAACAAATTTAGAATATCGTTGTTAATTTAAAGTTTTATCATCGTTAATTAAGCACTTTGTCGCGTTAAAACCTTTTAATCAATACCGTATTAATCTACCAAATACGCAACACTCGCATGTTCCCGAGTGAAATGTACAATAGGACACAAAGTGCAATTGTGCCCTTGTCCTACCTAAGGTGCGGTAAGTATTAGTAGTTGCCATATTTTAACCCCCGACGCTAAAAGAGGGGGTGCTATAAGTTGACTGTCTTAGCTGGGTCAAAATCTTTTTTGATGCATTGAAATTTGTCGCTGGGAAATGTGACAGAGTAGTTGTTTTTTGCAGGAAGTCATATTTTATTTTGTTTGACGATGTTTGACAATACTTTACTGATTCAAATAAAATAAACATTTATTTAGATTAAAAAAACATTACTACTTTAAGAGAAAAATTACGATTGTGACAGAGTGGAGAATTTCAGTGCATCGAAAAAGATTTTGACCCAGCTGTGTGTCTGTTTATGGCATTGTAGCTCCTAAAGGAATAGACTGATTCAGGCGCATTTTTTTAAAACCTTATTTTAGTCAGGATGGTTCTTTGTTAGATTTAATAAATATTTTGCATATTTAAAGATGACAGCTCTAAAAGTAGTGGTCTCCATATTGAAGTAATCAATTTAATTAAACTATAAATAATTAAAACATAAAAGTATCTACATTATTTTGTTTGCCTATAACTCCGTTTTAAAATCACTGTCATAAATCTTCATAAAAACAAAATGGCGTCTAAAAATGTATTTTTTTCCTGCGAAATTAAAGTAGATTCAAATGGAGCAAATAAGGCGTGAATTAGTACGAAGACGGCAAGAGGCAGGGAGGCGAGAGGCGAGAGGGCAAGAATGGCGTTCGTTAGCCTCTTTTAATTTCAACTAATTTTTATCTCGTACCGTCTTTTTTACTCTAGTACGGGCCATTAGCTGGTATATGATGACAGAGTTTCTTGATACTTGAATTTAAAAAGTTGGTATCAAATTTTTTCGAGGGGATGCTTAAGTGATGTTTTGTTGCACTGGAAAATATTGGACAATTAACGTTACCATTTATTTTATTCACCATTTCAATTTATGTTTATATGTGACCTTTACAATTTTACGGAAAATAAATATTTTCCTTGTTTATTTTTGGATGTGATGTTATTTTAACCAAATTAAAAGGTTCGAGGTTATTTCAATATGTTAATGTTTAATTGTTTGCCAAAAGTATTAAAGTGCACCCGGGATGACTCTTAACCATTATTTTAGTTTCATTTAAAACCATCAATGTTTAAATTTTTTTTTGTTGAGAAAAGCCGCTTATAAATAGCATTGAGAAGCAATTTATAAAAAGCTGACTGATTCAATGATCACTTTAATTAGTGAAGCAATTATCTGACTTTTTACTAACTATCTTCGAGCTAAAGCATACCCGTGTTATTTTAAAATAACTGTCTAGAAATAAACGTTTCTGTTGGTTAATATTATCTACAATAAATTTTCCACCGTGTTATTAACGGGGATTTTTACACTAAATGTTTTTAATATTTTTAAACATTTTGGTGCTTTTAATTAAAGAATTTAAAAAAATAGGGATGGAGTGATATCTCTTCAATATCAAGAAGGAGTGATATCTCTTCAATATCCAGATTGCTCTAATCACCCAGGAAGGAGTTCCTGGGTGTTTAGAGCAATCTGGTTTTCGTACATATTTAACTGTGCTTAAAATACCTAATTAGTCCGTACTTGTTCCCAAAAATCTTTAAATTTTTCTATTTCTGACTAACAAAATAGTTTAACAGATTTTATTTCAATAAACAACGTCATGTCTTTACGTGACCACGACTTTTGTAACCCAGTTAGTGTGTCGTTGTCAATGTAACATATTGCTTGATTAAGTCTGTTTTATATAAGTATGTGTAGAATTAAAATTCATGTTAGTTTAAAAATGTGATAAATATTATTATTAATGACTTTCATTAAATACTTAGAAATCCAATTATCATCCCCGTTTGCCTTCAAACATCAAGACTTTTTAGTCGCCTTATAGGAAAATCTAATTTTTGACCAGTTTTTCTCATAGTGTTCGAGGCAATTTACTTGTGCTTGTGCCTAATGAACTGGTTAATTCAAGGCGCTATGCCAGAGTTTGTGATTTCTTTACAAGATGGACCCGTTATGGAGGCGTCGGCACTGAATGAAATTAGCCAGTATAATGTGATACGTGCTACTTAAAGTCCCTTACGGGGCCAGGGTTCTTTCTTGTTTGGTTTTATTTTAAATTCATTGGTAATAGAATATTGTCGATTAGAGAATAAAATCTCATATATGCTGCTTTTTTAACTAGATAAATAATAAATAAATCATCCCGTCAAAAAAACTGTGCATTGATGTTGTATTCACACGAGCAATTTTAGTGACAAACAAACAGTCACACAAATAAAGCTAAAATTTTAACACCCTTATTTTTCTTTTCTTACATACATACATACATTAAATCACGCCTGTTTCCCAGAGGGGTAGGCCGAGACCACTTCTTTCCACTTGCTACGATCTTCACAAATTTCTCTCGCTTCTTCCACATTCATACATCGAGTCATGCACGCACGTCGGTTTCGGGTACTTAAGATTCGGCCCTTATCCAGTATTTCTCCGATTTGACTCGAAAAAGTACGCCTAGGGTGGCCCCTTCCGACCCGTCCAGTCACTTTCGATCTGTATATCTCTTTCGTCAATCTTCTTTCATCCATCCTTTCCAAATGACCGAACCATGGAAGCATGCCCTTTTCAATCTTAGTCACTACATCTTCTTTTATTCCACATTTCTCTCTGACTTTGTTATTCCTTACTCTATCAATCAGTTTCACACCACACATACTACGCAAAAAAATTCAAGATTGTAAAAAAAAACACAAACAATTAAATAACTTTGCATGTTTTCATTGGATTTTGGTGTAACTCATCTTGTATCTTCTAAAATATTCACAGACCGAACAGGTGTCTGAAAAAACAGGGTTTTTACGACCAATGAAAAAGTTTTCTTATAACGTCGCCGGGCAAAGTGTCCTAACCGCTAATTGCGATATAAATTAACAACTTTGCGCAAAAAACGTTAAGTATGAGTTATGCTGGTGTTTTTTGTGATAGCGGATTTTTTCAGTTTGAGTTTTGAGTTTAAATGCTATTTGGTCGATTTGAAAAGTTTTATTAATGAAAAAAACTCAAGAACATTTTTATAGTTAGAGGTTAAAATAGATTAAAATAGTCACAAGGGAGCTATCCACTTTTGGCCCCTAATACAATGCACTAAGGTCAAAAAATGAAAACATCTCTTTGTAGTCGACTGTACGGTCACGAGCGTTAATTTGGGACCCATTTCAAGAAAAATATTCTTGAAGTCGTTAATGTCATTAGAGATGTCAAGTCATTTGTAACTTTTAGGAAACTCAACCTGTTG
Organism: Acleris laterana; assembly: GCA_963966035.1. Taxonomy (NCBI): domain Eukaryota; kingdom Metazoa; phylum Arthropoda; class Insecta; order Lepidoptera; family Tortricidae; genus Acleris; species Acleris laterana. The sequence goes on from OZ014462.1 coordinate 3,578,106, forward strand.
TAGAATGTCATATTGACTTTGGACCTAAGGTGAGTACCTACCAAATATCTCGTGACTATACAATGAACTACAATGAAGTACAAAAAATATGTCATCAACTCACCATAGAATGTAAAAGACAAAAATTGTCGGTATTTATTTTGATTGTAATAGTAAGATACTATTTCGTTGTTATCGTTCGATTTATAGTTCTCTTAAATTTTAGTATGTTTAACACCCCAACCCAAATATTTTTTGTGTAAAAACAGCAACTTAATACAATACAATACAATACAAATACTCTTTATTGAACACCAAAAGAAAACAAAACACGGAACAGTACATTTTAACTATAGGTATACAACAGGCGGTCTTACCGCTAAATAGCGATCTCTTCCAGACAACCTTGGACAGAGAAATAATAAAAACAAAAATACATGGCAGGCGGTGTAAACTAAATTATACAGAACTCAAACTAAACTACAAGAAACACTTCTGATATTGTAAAAATTACTTACACAAATATAAACTAAGTAAATGTAAATATACACATAAACAAAGTAAATTAGTTAATAAATACATACTAAATACACGCTAAATACATACTATTATACAAATAAAAATAAAAAAATATATATATACATAAAACCTACACGACTTTTAATATCTTTTAAAATTCATAAAAAAAGCACACCTATTAATCATTTCCAAAGCGTTTAAAGGGTTTAAGAAAATTACATTTAAAAAAATGGGGTAAGATGGCGCTGCGGAAAGGGAGGAACATAAATCTCCACACTTTATCTACGGTTTGTAGACAATTTAAGGAATATTTAAAACATATTAAATACCAGAGACCCTACACGAGATGGTTAGCGCTAACGTAAGCTGTTTTCGAAATATGTCAAAATGACATAAGCGTTACCAATCCTATACATTTTCGATCACTATGTAGTTGGCTTCACTATTTCGTACAAAAACCGGCTAAGTTTAACTTACTTTAATTGTTGAACCACTGTACAACCTTGTTGCATAAAACCAACGATTAATTCCTGTGTAATTTCTATCTTGTCACTTGACGCTGTCATTATGACAAGGATCTATGGTGGGTTAACATTTAAAGTCCATGATGATACAATAAACATCGTGACGTAAGCGCGTCAATTCTGCCGTAATTCCAAAGAAGGTGGTTAACTGCAGTGTAGTCAATGCATTCTATACTCTATTCGTAACGACATTAAATTTAAAATGCTTATACTATTACTATGTTGTTAGCCACCTTCTTGATATTACAGCAGAATTTTGCTCTAACGGCCGAACTCAGAAAAATCGAGACAATCAACTCGTTCCTTTTCCAAACTTGTGTATGAAAAATCGTCACTAAGGTACGACTTAACCGTCATTAACTGACTATAGCACGGGTCCTTGTGGTATAAGTCTTCTGAAGATCAAGTGCAAAAGGGTTTAAGTCTAGTATACACCGTTCATGTATACACCCTTTTTTATTACGAGTTAAGTCGACTCGTATCCTTTTTCACGAGGACCCCAGTTACCATAGTTTTGGCCTACTCCTACCGCATATACTTAGTTGTTTATCGCTATTCCTTTTTACTTGTTCGATTTTCCACGATTTAAAGTATCCAATGTCCGTCTCCGGCAGCATAAATCAGTGATCATTTCTGTACCTTGTCGCTTTCAACCGTTTCATAATTTTGTATCACATTTCAAACACGACGTTAAAGTGACAAGGTACATAAATGATCGCTTACTTAATGCTGTTGACTTTACCAAATTTAGCATCGATTGGGCGTTGAACAGTAATTGAAGAAAGAAAGAAATAAATTTTTGCATTTATTGTATTAGTAAAGATAAAATTGCTGGTGAATTTATGTCTGTAATTCATCTCTTTTCCTTAGATTTTATTGTTTTCATGTGTGATGTCAAACTTTCCTTAGCACTTAACTAAAAAACCGTTAAAAATCTACTTCCACGGCATTTCAGAACCTATTAAGTTCAGCACTTCGCTCATTAAACCAATTTTTTTAAACGCCACCCTCCCCCTACTTGGACACTTTTCAAAATTGTCCGCCACCCTTCCGCCGTAGTCCGAGTTTTATTAAAAAAACAATCTCACTGTCTATTCCTCGCTTAAGTTTTTAAACTTCTGTTGTAATTTTATTCGAAATGATAGGTGCGTTTGGTTTTTGTTTTTTAATTTTGTTTCTTTGTTCTGATGGTAGCCAATTGGCCAAGGTGGTAAATGTTGTGTTGAATTTGTTTCCTTTAAATATACGAAATAATGTCAGTATCTAAAACTGTCTGTCTGTTTGTCCGCTTAGTTTTTTTAACGACGCAATATTTTTAATGTCTTCCGAAAGGTTTATTTGTATAATACAATACACCCGGTAAAAGTCAGGGAGGGTTGATAGTGCTGCTATAATGCTTTACTATGGCCAGTGTTAATCACATAGCAGCAAGCAACAAATAAAAACGTAATTTTCTTTTAGTTTTGTGATTATAGTAAAAAGTACGAGAAGTAAGTGAAGGTAGGTATTTAAAAATCTCAAAAACTGGCACAATGTAACGGTTCTGTAACAACGTTTTTTAAGAAGAAATCTTAAAATAGAAACGCCTCGCGAGCCCTCAGTACATCATTAAAAACGTTTTTAAAACAATATTTGTAACAGAGACGCCGACGCAAAAAGGACGTCGCCGAATTGATTTACAATGGTATAAAAAACGTTTAAAAATCTTTCGTTACCAACTTGCATAAACGAAAAAAGCCTAAAGAAAAAGAAAAAGTAAAAACACATGTCGGAACGAACGTCAAAATCGTCTCAATTTCGAACGAAAAAACAATTGCAATTTGAATTTCAGATTTGGAACGCGGTCATATTCGGCGGTTTTTTTCGTAAAGCGGCCAGTAATAAATCTGGCGGCAATAACTATAAATTCATTGCGATCGACATGCAAATGTTGAGGTGTTTTTTTCGGCAACGTGTATCGAGTACTTTTAGAATCGGAAGACGTAGAGTGGACAAAGGTTAAAGAGTCGGTTTATTTCTTAATTCTGTTCCGTCTTAATCGCTTTCTTTTATTTTCGGTTGTATAGGTAAACTAACAACGACATTATATACATAAAGTTACATTATTTTCATACTAGGTATGTTAAAAGTGAAACAGAAAGTTTGATCAAGATACTTAAATCATTGTCACATTGTAAATATACAACATCGACTTAATACACATCTGTAAATCTCTACGTCTTATTGAACTTTGTGCGAGGGATGTATTAAAAAGCTTCATGAATCCTTAAAAAACAACCATACGTTAAAAAAAAAATGTTGGTATGAATATTTATGTTGACGGTACTATTTTATTACTCAATACATTGTTTAAAAAAAAGTGTAGAATCTTCATAGAATAATGATTTATTGTGATGATTGTATCACCTCTTTTCAGATGACATGCGCTTTGATAGCCAAAGATTCTTCTCCTACAAGCAGGGCATTTAAAAAAAAACTGGTTTGTGAATACACAAAACCTAGAAACATTAAACTGAATCAAGAACCGTTAATTGTCCACATTTTAAAAACTTTTTTTACCAATGTAGCGTCTCCAATCCATCCCCTGTGCTGTTCCTCAAAGATCAAGTGCAGTACGAGCGCACTTTTTGTTCGGCCGACGTCGCGGATCCCTTTATTTTTTCAACCACCTGTGCGTTTTTATTCCTTTTTCGAATGTACACAAAGTGTGTGCCATGAAGAATATTTAAAAGTGAGGTTCTAAAGCGAGTGTGGATATGTGTAAAAAAGTTTATGAGCACAAAGTATGTATTAGTTAACTCATGTACGTATGACATGTTATGTTTTTAAATTTAGAGTTTAAATATAAATGTGAATGCTTGTGAGGAGATTTAGACGTTTGAATATTTGTCTTTCAATCATAAATACACGGCTAAACGAATTTGAATAAAAAAATTGTAAGCAAATGGTCTATGAACTGCATTCGGCGCGCTGGACACTTTCCGACCCTAATATTGTTTAGTTTCTAAGAGAGTAACGATAAATAAGTTCTTTGCAGGCAAAGTCATATATTCTTGTTGCCAATATTCTTGTAAATTTCCTGCACATTTTAAAATTATTGGGCAACCCTAAAAAAGTACAAATACTGAGCAAGTGCTCACTTCCTGGTTACATACACCTTGTCTGCAGATGGTCAGTGCCTTTACATTTTAAAAAAAGATTAAATAAATTGTTAACGCCCTAAGCGTTTAATCGTAGGCAGTATTTTTATCTAGATCGATTCTATGCGAAAATGTTGCCAGTAATTAATATGCAATAGATCGAGTCTAGATATTTTATGGCTGGCCGTTCGGTGTTTCCTTTGCCACCCGCTGCTTACAGATAAAATCTATCGTAAAAACTCTGTGGGAATTAGTACTAGTATAAATAAAAGTTAAAATAAACTCACCTTAAAATTAGTGAGTCATTGGTTGGACCAATACCCTTTTATTTCTAGAGGATCTTGTTTTAGCACCTGTGTAACGTTCTTGAATAGATTCGAGTTAAGGAATTCAAATATAGAACGAAATACAAAATTTAAAAATTCGAAATTGGAACATCACACAGCGGCCACCACGTCCCCTACCCTTGGAAGATAACAATACGCATTGAAACAGGTGCCAACTCACTCGCTGTAGCGTCGACCAGCACTCCTCGAGCGTTCTCTCGCTGATGCTCTGCCCGGATCTTGCTTGTTGCTGCATGAAAAGTGAGATGTTAGTCACTTTATAATGTTACTTTTAATCGTAGGGGATATTCGAATGATTGACAGATATATTCTTGATCGTATGAAAGCTGAAAGCATGAATCTGGAATATGTTTGAGCTAATCGTTCTTTAGTTCCGATTTAGGCTTCGTACTTTCAAACAGTCAAAAAACTTATGAAGATTATGTTGATGTTGGAAAGCAATGTTAGAATTATACGATTAATATAGTTACATGCATAAGAAAGAAAAATTTAACAATTAAGCTAGAAGACGATAGATAGACAATGCGGAAGACGTCTACGCAAACTCACGAAAACACTTTTTTAAATGGCAAACGATGACACATGAGCACAAAGGTCACTTTATTCTAAGTGAGGTTTAAAGCATTTAAATTCTAATGACTACAATATCAATCCTAAGATTTAATTGCATCCCCGAAATCAACAATGCGTTCTGCTGCTTGGTGCAAGCTCCTACCATCATTAAACAAACAACTAACTTTACAAATACAATAATTCTGTACCTTTTTATATTTGCGTGTACATACCGCACCGTATGACTTTATTTTGAGTCAAAACAGCCTAATTCAAAGGAATCATAGTATAAACCACCTGCGACCCGCCCTCACTTCGCTTTGGTTTATGTGAGTATTCTGTAACTCCCGTACATAAACCAAAATTGATAATACATAAAAACATTCCTCTTTAATTACTCTATCTACTGATTAAAACCGCATTAAAATCCATTGCGTAGTTTAAAAGATCTAAGCGTACATACAGAGGGACAGAAGCGGGAAGCGACTTTGTTTTATACTATGTAGAGATTAAAGATTGTTAGTTCTAGTTAGAGAAGTGGCATATTACAATTGAGATTGAAGGCTATAGTTTTTCTAAATTCAAGGTTATCGTGAGTTATCGTAGAAGCGTACTTAGTGGTGTGAAAAAGAAAAATAATTACATCGATATTGAGGCTATTCAGGAAATTTACCAATGCGAAAGGCAACATGTTCCGGTCGCCCATGGGCGCGTCGCCGGTCGGCGACTGCTGCTGCTGCTGCGTGAAAAAAACGGTTATTTAGAGATTATTTTACTCTAATTATTTTACTCGAAATGTTCGAGTGCTATAATATGAAATTAATAACACTCAAATATTTGGGTAGGTAGTGAAAATGAAATCAAGAGTAATGAATAAAACGTTGGAATTGGAAAAAAATGGAAGTAAAATTAAAGTATGTTTTAGTTGAAAAGCTTTGAAGTTTAAGCAATGTTTAAAATCAAAGTTAATTATACCAAATGACAAATACCAAAAATAAAGGCCAAACAAAATGAAATAATAAATAAAAGCAATTTAAAATAAAAACGAAAATTAGTACAAAACTTACCCAGAGTAACAATTAAAACAAAAACACTCACGTTCATGCGATTAAACTTAACAAAAATCGCTTTCGTTAAAGTTAATTAAAGGCACGAAATTAAAATTAATCAATTAAAAATGCAACTTAACCTTTTGCAAATTAAAAATGTACGTTGTTAAAGCGTTTTAAGTTTTGAGCGAAATGAAAATGAAATTAAACACACGTAAAGATTAAAAATGTTATTTACATCGACATTACTGAGTTTTGACAGTAAATTTACCAGTGCAAATGGTACGAGGGACCGCTCGCTCATCGTAGAGTCAGCTGAAGGAGACTGCTGTTGCTGTTGCTGTTCCGTTCCAACGTATGGTGAGGAAGGCGTGAAAGAAAGAGACATGTTCAAAACTGTTCAAGTCAAATGCCTGCATCTTAAACGTTATCTATAAACGAATTTCAAACTTCCGTAAACAATCTTTAAGCTTAATTTAATTTTTAATTTTAATTTATACTATCCCGCGCATTTGTCTGACTTGTTATACTAACATGAAAAAAACAATGGAATTCAAATTCATATGATATTTTGATTGCAACCTCTTGACTCGACGGTGCGTTACTAAAATATTAATAAATCAAATTTCAATTAACCGTCGTTACCAAAAAAACTGAAACCACAAAAGCGCTACCACTTTCAAGCGACGAACCGTTAAATCTCTATTTACAGAAAAAAAACTCTTTCAAACGAACAGGATATCAAAACCGGTTCGACATTCAAACGATTCTAAAAACAAAAAACTAGAAACTCGAACAAATTCGCAGTAACAAATAACTGTCAACACCCCTTCGTGAAACAAAACGCAAAAAATTAAAAAACGAAATCACAATGAACCCCTAATCCGGCGTGCCGTGGGAAATAGACAAATGCAGGCCGAAAACAAATTTAAAAAGTAATAATCTTTCATTTTAAATTTCATAAACGGAACGCGGAAAACAGAATGCAATTTTCTTTTCGTTTATTCAAATGGCGTTCTCGCTGGCCGGTAAGAAAAAAACAAAATGATACCTTACCGGAAACGTTAAACAAACACGTTCCGTAATCAAAATATCGGTTAGCCACCATATGGCTTTTAAAAAAGCGTATCGAAGACAAGTTGATCAAAAGCTAATATCAAAATAATAGAATTATCAAAGATTATCGTAATTTACATGTCCTTTGTGAAACCGGATGCGACAGAAGGACAAAAACGATTTAATAATAAGTTCTTTAACCCTTTCTTAACAAAGGTATTACAATATGTTCTTTTTCGGGTAGGGATTATTTAAATTTGGAACGAGTTTTATGAGACCTCAATCTTGAGGTCAGTCGATCTACATTAGCGGCGGAAAGCAGACGCTGGTTCTAAATTTAAAAATGGTTTAAAATGTGTGAGATTTCAATTTAACAGCGGAAAACATGTATTTTATTTCCAATGAAAAATTAGTGCAGTGCTTTAAAATTTGTAATACACTAAAAGATTTCTTAAGTGAAAATAAACTGTATTTTTTGGTTAAAATATATTTTAAATAGTTTTTAAATAGTATTTAACTTAAATGAAATCTATAGGGGTAAGTTTCAGCCGCTGTAGCGACAGCAAATGTTTGCCGACGGGCGAACTACATTGCACCGGAGTCAACGTTTTTCGTCGTAAATATACAAAAACTTAGCTGACCTACTTGTGTAATGATAAATCAATATTATAAAGGAATATATTTAAACAATATTTAATTGAAACAATAACAATTTAAAAAAAATACACGATAATTTCCCTGTTTCTTCTTTAAACGCACTTGTGTTTAATTTTCGTTAATATTTGTCACTAATAACACGTTTTTTTGTAATTGTTTTGTCATAATCTATTTCGGAACGTAATTTCCAACACCACAAACTTTATAAAATCACTTGGTCGTTTTGAAAAAGTCCTGAAAATCCTAACAAAGTACGGCAATATTTTAATTTAGAGTTGATTTAAATGTATTACTTGATAATTATGAATAAAATAAAAATATTTCTTGCTTCCTATCCAAAATATTATTAGTGCACTTAGTTTATAAAATCTTGAACTACCTCACAAATTAAAATCATGAGAGTGATGCACTCAAAGTCCAATTTTAATTAATAAAAAAAAACATTTAAGAATTTACTAAATTTCTGCATTTAAATTGCCAGCTCTTTAAAATTTTAAAGAAACAAAACAATAACCAACTTACAACCCCGCACTTAAAAAAACCAGTTTCTTAAAAGCTAAAACTCACCTGTATTTCACTGACGAGTTTCTCTGTGATCATCTTGTGGTCTGGAGTGGCCGGGGGCTGATGAGTGGGTGCCGGGCCGGCTTCCGGCTCTTGGACCGGCGACCCAGGCCGGCTCCGACTCCAGAAGTCCTGCATCTTGAACCTCTCCTGCTGCAGGGCCGGGATGTGCAGAGACAGCGGAGCTGCTCGAAGATCTAAAGCGCTCCCACCAGCAGAACCTTCATTGGTTTCCGCCGCTGTCATCTTAAAGGAGTTCTGCAGCCAAGAAGCCACGAAGTTGTCTTCTTCTTTCGGCTGCTCCAGAAGACGAGGGTACGGCGGCGCGGCGCTCCCTTCAAAAGCGCCCTCGCCGCCGACCTGGTCCCCTTCTTCCGCTATCTTTGGAACTTTGGCCTCCCGCGGTGACTCCTCTACCTCCTTCCGGTACTCATGGAGGTCCCGGTACCTCTCCTGCAGCGCTAGGGATATGTTTTCATTGAAGTATTTCAACATGAATTCCAGTTTCGGTCGTATCGTCACAAACTCATGCGACGCCGGCGTCCTGTAAAAGAAGCAAGTCGTTGGTTTCGCGTGTTTTCCGGGAAAGCTGGGAAAGCGGAAGGACTGCCTTGAGACGCGGGCGGACGCCGACTAACTTCTTGGTGGAAAAGTTGGTCGTCGCGGCGCTTTCTTGCGGGGAGGGGCGAGGGGACGCGCGCGCCAGCCGAAGACGGCGCCCCAACTAGCAAGACGCGCCGCCCCCGCCCGAGACGCCGTGAAAGACATCCCCACCGGCCCGGGCGCGTGCGCCCCGCGTTTTTTCCGCGGAAAAACGCGCCGGCCAAGAAAACGGCCGGGCGGGGGGCCCGCCGTCCGCTCGGACCACGGCCGAAATAAGAACTATTAAAAAGGGCGCGAAGGACCCCGAAGGGTCCGCACCCCTCTCGCTCGCCCGAACGATCAAGCTACCCTCCCCGCTGTGTTAGAACGAGACAACGCTACAATTTTTTCTAAGCGAGGGAGGAAATAGAAAAGAATGGATTTCTTTGTGATTTTTTCTTAATGCCGCGCTCTCGCTTGCGCGTGGGTTGGCGTGTATGTTTTGTTTCGAGCGGATTTTTCGTGTTCTTTTCGCTACGCCTCTTTAGCGGTTTTTTTTCGGTTCAGGCGGGGCTTAGGCCGCGGGGCTTCGGCCAACGGAGATTTTAAGTGGTTTGCGTTTTACCACGGTCTTTTACCTAAACTTTTTTCCTTGATCTTGCCTACTTTTGCTCTTTTATATTGTTTATGACGCCCCCTTTGAACAGTCTTGAAAGAACGAAACTAGGTCTACGAACAACATTAAGAAAAATGCATTATTTCATATTAAGTACCTACCTCTATACTTAAATAAAAACTGGAGAACTAAATTTTCAAAGATTTGAGCATCTTTATATTACCTCCAAAAAGGTTCTAATCTAAGAAGACGTTTCAATCGCTTCAAAGCACGGTTTCCTTGCGAAAATTCGTTCCGCTACCCCCCGTTAGATGGCGGCGCGAGCGGGAAAGTCTTGAGAAAATCGTCAAGTGACGGTACAGTTTGTGTTGTTCTCGTATCTATCGTGGCGAAAAATAGAACTAGCAATTTATTTGATAAACGAGCCGCTTTTTCTTAGACAGTATCGCCATTACTAAATCTATTTTAATCTATTTTATTTTTAAGTTCATATTGTACACCCTGAGCGGGTCACCATTGGAACTATTATGTACTTAATTTATCCATCCTGATGTTGCATGGTTATACAATAAATTTATTCTTATTCTTATTCTTATTCTTATTCTTTGCTGTTTCCTCATGATATTGACAATATTAATAAAATATTCACGGCCAAGTCTACAGTCCATAAAGGAAATTTAAATTATATTAATGAATTTAATTTATTTTTTTTGAAATCACACGCATTCGTTTTGCATAAATTGTTAGACTTCCATGATAAACATAATTAATTTTGTAAATTAACACGTTTTCCTGCTTCGGTTGGTAATGGAAGAACTGACCGTAAAATACCTTATTAGTTAATTCCAAAAAAATATTATATTACGTTTTTCCGATACCTATTCTTAATAATTATTACATTTTTTAATAATAGCTGTGAAAGGAAACGGGTTGGTAAAATAATGTTTGTTGAGTTGTTAGAATTACTTCATTTTTTTCGGTATGGTATATATTTTATGGTGAAAATAATACCTATTAGAGAAGAATTAAAGCAGACATACAAAAAACATGGTATATCAGTCACCATAAATAAAATTCACAGTTCTTTCGAGGAGATTGTTTCTAAATGAGGTCATATTTCTTTACTTTACTTTATTTTTCCTCTTGTTTTTATAAATTATCTTCATAGTGTTGTGTGGTTAATTTCAACAAACAAATATATCATTAAAACCTATCTATCATAATTATTAAATAAAAACAAAAGAATGCACACATATTATTTATACTTTATCATCTGTATGAAAAAACCCTGTTAACTAAAACTAACAAATTCGCAAAAAAACAATTACGCATTATCTTGTAATTTATTTACGAAACAACTGAAGCTAACCTCTTTACTTTACTAAAACATTCGCTAGATGTCGCTACGAGTAACCAATTATGTGTTTAGGTTTGAATATTTTCGTATTTTCATGGAAATACTACATTATATTATCGAAAAGAAATTGCCGTTGAATTAAGCTATACATTTCTTTTGTTCTAAGTTAATTCTGGACCTACATATAGCAGCAATTTTTTTTTCAGATACATTTTTTTAGGATTTGGTTCATGGTCCCTCCGGATGGCTACCACCATCTTATAATTAAGCCTCCAAGCTGCTGATTTTACATTATTATGTTCCAGTGTGGAGATAAGACAACCGGTGAAGTTACTGGCATAGAGGCATTCCATCTTAGTCCTAAGGGTTGGCGGTGCTTTAGCAGTCTTGAGGATTTCAGTCTTGAGATATCAAAAGCCTTACTAACCGGTTAAATGGCGTTCCCTGATTGTTAACGCTATGGTAACCTATTCACTTTACAGTAAAGACTGCCTTGTGTTATGTTAAAAAAACAAGATAGTTTTACTTTAACAAATTGAACTAAAGTGAGTGGATGCTTAATGCCTAGGTAAGGCCTAGTTCAAGCTAAAATGCCTGGATTTTTTATTTTATATCTACAAATAAATATGAATAAACAAAACAGAGACTTCTGAATTTTAGATGTAATCGTCACTTACCATCACATAATTGTCTTATTGTAAAAGTATATGAACAAATTAATTATTAAATATTATTAGTTACTGTTAATAAACGAGTTTTATTTATATATATATATATATATATATATATATATATATATATATATATATATATATGCATATAATACTGTACATAATTATGGCATGAAAGAGAATTCTCTGCAATGAAATATTTATGAGTTCATTTTAAAATAATGATGTCTAAATGAAAGTTTCCTTTCCTGAATGAATTATCATTTTTACGGAATTTTTATGCATTGCTCCTAAATGAGATAGACGGAGGAAATGTTATTTAAGGAAAACCTACTTCAACTACAAATTAATACGAATTTAAATAAAGCAATAGGTAAGTCCCAATTTTAAATTATATAAGGAAAATTTAATGATTCGAAAAAAATAGCTTCTTGTACTTAAGTTTGAGGTATTGAACTACAACGATGTATGTATGACTGTATGTATACTCTGTCTGGAACTTGGCAGGTTTTTTACAACTATTTTGGAACATCAAATTAAATCTAAACTTTCGATCAATTATTTTATTGAATTAGGGTAAAGTCACCAGATGGTCAGCCAGAGACCGGTAATCGACCTTATAATGAGTGCGAAGACTGGGAAATATATCTGTCGTACTCTTCCCACTTCATACAAAGTACAGGCAGAAGCCGACTTCAGGTGGCTGACCACTGAAGACTTTACCCAACATGCTTTCACAGCTTTACTAAGGACTGTATTAATAAACTCATCTTGGCTGAGAGGCCCGTCACAAGATACGTCAAAGTAAACGTCAAACCATAGAACACTGTAATTTTTGACGCATCTCGAGACGAGCATTAGAGTAGATATTAGTTTATTAATACCGCCCTAAGATCCGAAGATGTCAACAACTATGCTGTCAATTCACTTGTTGTGTTATCCCCACACCGGAACAACAATATTCATTCGCTTCTTCCACATTCATACATCGAGTCATGCATGCACATTTAGGGTACTTAAGAGGATTGTGAATAGGGAATGCAAATAACCGGTTGTAACCGGTTATTTTCATACAAAAACGGTTAATAACCGGTTAATTTGAATTAGCTAATTGTGAAGCTAAGTTATTCGATTTTTGGTTCAAACAATTTAATATTGGGCACTACTGACAACCTAACCTACCTACTAGCACTGCACCGAAAATGCTACAAAAAGTACGATCACTGCTTTAGAGAAATAAGTCCATGGATGTCACATGCAAAGACAATTATTCGGTAAAAGAGAATTTTCTCTAATGGACTAAACAGAGGCACATGGGGTTGGCTCCACGCGCTTCTTCTGATTACATTAAAGAAAGAATATCGCTAAATAGTATAAAACAAAGTTTCTTCCCGCTGTCTGTCAGTCCCTATGTATGCTTAGATCTTTAAAACTGCGCCATCGATTTTGATGCGGTTTTATTTAATAGATAGAGTGATTCAAAATAAAGGTTTATGTGTATAATAAATTATAGAAATTAGACCCGTGTGGTTGCCGGGTTAGAATAGTGCCACTCCATATCTTCCCGTGGATGTCGTAAGAGACGGCTAAGGGAATAAAGGCGTATAGTACTGTTAGGCGACGGGCTTGCAACCTGTCACTAATACACTGGTAAACATCTTAGCCTAAGTGTGCAAAATGTGGTTACAGAATTATGTATGTATGTATGTAAACACTTTATTGTACACAAAAAAAAAACAGAAAATCTAATACAATACAGAGTTAGAATGTACAAAGGCGAACTTATCCCTTTAAGGGACTTATCCTTTTAATTATCAACAAGTTTTTAGAGTTGTTGGTAATTCTGTAGCTCTGTCTTCCCCACTCTGGGAATAAAGGCGTGAGTTTATGTATGTATGTAAATTACAGAAAACTCACTTAAACCGAAGCAAAGCGAGGGTGGGTCGCTAGTATTCTATAATGGCGGCGTTTCCGTGACAGACATAGTTAAGTTCATGTCTGTTGTAATGATCTAGGCTAGATCATCAATTCTTAGTCATTACTACTCGGCCATTAGTGATATAAAGATATAATGTTAAATAATCAGGTGGTTCAAGTTACAAGAATAAACGTTTGATACTAATAGAATATTATAAAGCTGAAGAGTTTGTCTGTTTGCTTGAACGCTCATCTCATTTGTTTTGAAAAGAGAATGTTATGGTTTTTTAATGGGAAAGGAGAGGAGAGTTTGGTGTTCCCATGCGTTTAAATACTTTTTCTACTCCTGTACTTTTATTAGTCTTTTACATAGTCACGAACACTATTATAAGAACATAGATAATATGACTTCAGAAAATATAACTCTATTCCCCATAACAGCTCTCGGTGTCGTAAAGTCACCCTAACGATACGCCACAGATTACTAAGTGTAGCCTGTTAATCATATTTTAACGATTGTGAAATAGGGACTATAAAACACCTAATGTTTTGAGAAATGATTTCAGTTATCTGATTGGTCGATTTTAAAATAGCTGTATTCTGATTGGTTGATACGAATTACAAAGTTTTTTTAAAAGATTTAAATTAGTTAAAGAGAAACACGTACCTAAAAGAACCTATCGTTCCGTTTGACAGTCGATGTGTATTGTGATTGGTGGATTTAATTTAGTGAAGTATTCTGATTGGTCAAATTAAAATGTTTTGGAATTGTAAATAATTATTTTTTCCATTCCGTCAATTTAAAAACAAAGTAAACCATAGACACATATTTTGTCATTTTCTTGTTTCCCGCTCGTTTGTTGTTCTTTACTTCGTTCGTTCGTTTGTAAGTTTTTTCGCTTAATTTTGCATTTCATTTGAAACCTAGTCGTAGAAAAAGTATTGTATGCAACGGTGTATAACTAAGTCAAAAAACACTCGTGGCGCTTTCCTTTACGATGTTCGCCTTCGGCTCACATCGTAACTCACGCCACTCATATATTTTGACCTCTCTTATACAACTATTGCATAAACCGATGGCCCCTACGTAAAACATCGAAAGTCAAAATTGCCGTTTTTTTTTTAATCGTGTAATCTACTTCTTTTAACCCATATTTTACACCACCGAAAAGAAAAAGAGAAAATTCTTATTTTTAAGCAGATTTTTGAGTCGTAAAACCTCGAAAATATGTAAAATTTTCGTAGTAAATCATCGAAAGTTTCACATTCGATTGTTTAAGTGGGAATAATTGTCGTGCAAGCGAGACGAAACTAACAGTTTCAATAGTTTACGTCGTACAAGCCTGCATTATTACCGGCGTAAATTATCAAAACTGTCAGTTTCAATATTTTACGTTGGAATTTACTATTCACTTAGTATCGAAACTGCCAGTTTCAATATTGTACGCTGGAATTTACCGTAAACATTGTATCAAAACTGGCAGATTCGATATTGTACCTCGAATTTTAAGATTGAGTTTATATCGAAACTACCATTTTCAATGTTTTACGCTGATATTATCGTAATTTTATTCTGAAATTCGATAAATTGCCAGGTAAGTTCCTGTTTTATTTTTACTTAAAATGTTGGTATTAGTTGCCTTAACAAAGAAACTGATATAGTAGTGTTGACAAGTATATCAAACTATCATTTTGTACTAGTTTTAGTACCTGTTGATAAGTATATTTACTACTACTAGTACTATTTTTAGTATTTAATGTTAGTTTGATATACTTATCAACACTACTATAATAGTTTCTATCTTAAGGCAAATGTCAATAAAATATTGTCTCAGATTCTCCACTACCCGCACCTTGTACCTTTGGAGACGCAGTAGGGCGGCTCGAGGGAATAGATTGACGAAGAACTATCTAAGATATAGAAGAAAAAAAATACGCCCGGATTATCGTTCTACGTGTATATTAAAATGTTACGATACGATAAATTAGATACCGACACACAGCGAAGAATATTAACCAATTTTTGGAAATAAGGGGAACATACTCAGCAGTGGGTAAATGTAAACAAATTTACCGTAAGCAAAAAAATGCATTACTACCGAGGGTCCTTCCCGGCGACCACATACTACAAAGTATTTTTTACCCCTATCACTACCTAGTAACGTTTCTGATCAACAATGTTTTCATTATGATCCTGTACAAGTCTGCCTCAGAACTTTTTAAATACTTTGTGTATATCGGATAAAATGGTCCGCACTGCCCATGCAAAATTGAGCCGAGAAGGAATTAGGTACTTTACCTGATGAAAGAGGAAAGTACCATAACCATCTTGTCGTAATAATATCTGCTGAAATGGTAAAAAGTGTATGTGACCACGTATCTTCATTTTAACCGGTCCCTTCGCACTATACGCGTGAAAGTAGTAGTAAAGTCTATCTGAATAATAACTTATCCTTGTTATCCGTAACCAAAAAATGTTTTCCTTGTACAAAGAATGGAATCACCTGCAAAACTATGACAGTAAAGCTCTCACACCACGTCAATACACTGACATAGTGAATGAGCACATAAACGTTGCATTCTATATCCCAAAGAAAGACATTTGCGACAAATGTCATGCATTTTCAACGTCTCAGCACAAAGAAGATCAATAAAAGCAAAAGAATTTAAAGCAGGTGACAAAATGGTAGTTTTAAAATCACCCAAAATTGTTTGTGCTACATTTGACATTCAATGTTTTTTTAATTATCCACATGAAGATGTTAGACTGCTGAATTATAAGCGAAAATTATTGATTTATACTTTTACAATTTTCGACTTAGCAAACAAAGAGGGTTTCTGCTATATGTGGACAGAATGCACAGCCAAAAGGGGAGCAAATGAAGTGAGAAATTGCTCACACCTTCACAAAAACTCTTATAGATAAAGTGGCAAAACGGTTTATATTTTGGTCAAATAATTGCTCAGGTCAAAATAGAAATCGAGTTGCGTACTCGACGTATAATGTTCTTGTCACAAAAATATAATGTTGACATTACGCACAGGTTTTTGGAGAAATCATAAAAATCATACACAAAATGGGGTGACAGTGTCCACGCTCTTATTGAAAAAGAGTCTAAAGGGAAAATGATTTTTACTCCTGACCAGTTGGTACGCAATAATAAGGTGGACTAAAACCGCAAACAGCCTTACAACGTAATCGAATTAACTCTTCGGATGTTTTTGATTATACACCATTGTTAGGCGGACGCAAATGCAATAGAGATACGACAAATGTTAATTTAACGTAGAACAAGTCAAAGAGGTCAGGGTAGAAAATGGTGTACCGAATTGTCTTTTCTTAAAGAACGACTTAAAGGGTGAGTAATTTGGCTTAAACACAGTTATCACTACTACGTGAGATCGTATGGTAACCCGCTAACTATTACAGATGTCAAATATAAAGATCTTATTTCTTTATGTCAATCGGGGGTGATACCTAAAGAATATCATATTATTTTTTTTGAATTTTAATTAGAGTACAAACATTGGTGATAAGGTTGACCATTCTGATTAGAATATATTTCCTTTTTTGCTTGAAGTTAGTCAGCCAAAACAGTTCTTTTCTCATAAGTATACCTAGATACGGTGCAATAAAGAGTTTTTAAGAAGTATTTTAGTTTAGTAACAGAGCATTTGGAAACATTTTATGTTGTATGGTATGAGTCTGTAGTTTGTTGAGAACTGTTTTGATTTACCCTAGGCAGTAATCATAAAATAATAAGACTTAATAATTCAAGCAGTGATGATAAAAGTGATTTAAAAGCCTGATTTTTAGAAGAAAGAGTGGTTTTTCCAAATAAAGATTTGCATTAACATAACTATACTGATTTAATTTAAGTACTCGTACTAAACAGTGTCTTAAAACACTGTGCGTTTATATCGAATCTGGTAAAACCACTAAAATAGAGATTTTTTTTGCGGCGTAAATTATCGACACTACCAGTTTCGTTAGCTACAGCAGTGCTACTGTCGAAGTAAATAATCGAAGCTGCCATTTTCGATAAGACTTTTAAAAATAATACCGGCGTAAAAAATCTAAAGTGGCAGTTTCGATACATGTAATTCTCTTTATCACGACGTATGCTATCGAAACTCAAATTTCCAGAAAACTAATATAATTTTCCTTAAAACAAATATGCCGCAAGATAAAAGCTTTTTTTATTAGTTATTTTGGATATATAAAATCAATGTAATATTTATATTTTCAGATTTATACCATAAACCAACTTCAAAATGCTGTACTGAAAAGTGCCCAAAATGACTTTCGATGATTTACCTAGGGACCATCGAACTACTATTATAGTTTGTCAGTGCTGTAGATTTTTGATTGACTTAACTAGCAGAGTGTGTCTTTTGGCCAGTGTAGTGATAATCTATACTAATATTATAAAGCTGAAGAGTTTGTTTGTTTGCTTGAACGCGCTAATCTCAGGAACTACTGGTCCGATTTGAAAAATTCTTTCAGTGTTCGATAGCCCATTTATCGAGGAAGGCTATAGGCTATATTATATCATACCTACTCACATAAACCGAAGCAAAGCTAGTTTAAAAATCATTCTGAAGTCATTCTAAAATGGAACGAACAAGATTAAGTTGAAAAATATTAGGCCTTTGCCCAACTGTGGGATACTATTAACAACTATGTAAAAAAAATAGTTTACTGCTCGTTGGGCACGCGCACCGAGGGTTCCATACCGCCCCACATTAGGTATTATCATATTCAATTTTGATTTTGATTTTGAATCCAATCAGCGCGAAAGCAACTCACACTTGACCATTTTTAGTACTTATTTGCAGTTTTAGTTTCGGGTTTGTACTACCCCCTCCCCTTTATCCCTTAATTTTCTTGACTTTTTTATTACATACATACATTAAATCACGCCTGTTTTCCAGAGGGGTAGGCAGAGACCACTTCTTTCCATTTGCTACGATCTTAACAAATTTCTTTCGCTTCTTCCACATTCATACATCGAGTCATGCACGCACGTCGGTTTCGGGTACTTAAGATTCGGCCCTTTTCCAGTATTTCTCCGATTTGACTCGAAAAAGTACGCCTAGTGCAGCCCCTTCCAACCCGTCCACTCACTTTCGATCTGTATATCTCTTTCGTCAATTCTTTCATCCATCCTTTCCAAATGACCGAACCATCGAAGCATGCCCTTTTCAATCTTAGTCACTACATCTTCTTTTATTCCACATGTATCTCTGACTTTTTCTGAGTTATTGTGTAGTTTAATTTTAATATTAAAATATAGAAAAAAGCTTACTTGACTAAAGGCGATTTGACTCGAAAAAGTACGCCTAGAGCGTTTTTTTTAAATTTAAAATACAATTAAGGGATTCTCAACCTCTTTGTACTAACAGAAATCGCTTCCGCTCGTAGCTCAGCGTTGTAAGCTAGGCGGTGTGACGACGGGCGTGGTCTGGGAGGGCCGAGTCTTTCGCACGGTGACTGAGCACCGCTGACGTAGGTTTTTATAATAATGGTAATGTGTTCATTACATTCTTTGCTTTGTGTTTGATTTATACGAAGCTTGAATCTGTGTAATATATTGTCAAGCGGGTCACTTTGTATAGAATTTCTATGGAAACTGACCCGTTTTCATTGGTCGAGTGTATTCAAGTTAGCCTAGTTGGTAATGACCCTGCCTACGAAGCTAGCGGTCGTAGGTTCGATTCCCAGTATGGGCTATTTGAACGCGAGTATTTGTTTCTGAGTTTTGAATGTTTTCTATGTAAGTAAAGTATTTATCTAGGTACCTATGTTTATCGTTGTCTAATACGTGATAAAGTATGGATAAGGCATCCGTCACTTTCTGACACGTAAATAAGTACGAGAGTGACGGATGCTTTATCCAGTTATTAACCATTATGGCACGGATTACCCTACACAGTTCGCATAATAATCCAGATGTTTCGTAAGAAAAGCTAAGAAAGGTAGCAACGCTATTATCGCCGTAACAAAGTAATTTCGGACAAACTTCCTGCGGAGGAAATGAAACGGACGGACAGACATCGCTCCTTATAATAAGTGACCCTACATTCGGGGGCCGTTCCACAAAGGGCGCAGGCGCCGCGATCAAATATAAAAAAATGAGGTTAATTTGGGACAAATTGACCTCGTCCCAAACTAAGCTGCAGGCTACAACAATGAAAAACATACTTAAATAGAGAAGTATAAACTTATATTCTACGAATAATACAAATTAATAAATATCAGGGAACTTCCTCACACAAATTCACCTAATCCCAAAATAAGCTCTAGGCTTGTACTAATGTTTACAGTCAACCGAAAATGTTGTCTACCACCCTACGGTTGAAGTTCATTTGCAAGTCATAATACAACAAGTTTGATTTTCTCTTGCAATAATATTATGACAGTGACCGTGTCAGCCTTAGCGATAATTCGATCACAGAAACTTTTGTCGAAACTGGTAGACCACTCCTAGACAACGTTATAAATACTTATGTAGAGAAATATAAACTTAAATATTTAGAAAACATCAAAGAAACTAACAGTCGCGCTCATCACACTAATATCTAATATTCAAGAAAGAACAAATTCTTGTGCTCAACACAAAATTAGTTGTCCTTATCGGGGATCGAACCCAGGACTGCTAGGTTTTTTAAACTGTCTCTACTAACTAGACCAACCGTAATTAACTTAAAAATAAATGACAAAATTAAGTCAATAGCAAAAAAAGACGAAACAACTGGAGAAGTACTTCAGTCGAATTAGTACACGACTTTGTTATAAAAGAATATTCGTCGACTAACTATTACAAAAATTCTACCGTTGAACATGACTGGTATTTATTATTATATTTTATTGAAGCACCCTTCAACGTACGTATCATTACGCGTAATTTTCATTTCGTCGAAAGGCATTTCTCGCCTCATAAGTAATTTAATTTAAACCATCATGGTTTCAGCAAAAAATAGAATTCGATGAAATGATGCAATCGATGAAGTGACACATACATACATACATTAAATCACGCCTGTTTCCCAGAGGAGTAGGCAGAGACCACTTCGTTCCACTTGCTACGATCTTGACAAATTTCTTTCGCTTCTTCCACATTCATACAACGAGTCATGCACGCACGTCGGTTTCGGGTACTTAAGATTCGGCCCTTTTCCAGTATTTCACCGATTTGACTCGAAAAAGTACGCCTAGGGCGGCCCCTTCCGACCCGACTTTCGATCTGTATATCTCTTTCGTCAATCTTCTTTCATCCATCCTTTCCAAATGACCGAACCATCGAAGCATGCCCTTTTCAATCGTAGTCACTACATCTTCTTTTATTCCACATTTCTCTCTGACTTTTTCATTCCTTACTCTATCAACGATATTCGATGAAGTGAAAATCGATGAAATGGGTTAGTCTGCGCACTTGCTTGCATACTTGCTTGCCTGAAGTAATTTCTCGCCTAGTTCGATGTGTGTACTGTCCCTTGACGTCTACATATTTATTTTATCAACTATGGGTTAAAATAAAGGGGAGTTGTTCGACCACTGTGGCCGGCCCTCGACAGCTGTGGTATTGTTACGATATATTAACTTATTACTCGATATCCGCTGTGCTCACGCGCAGCATGCTTTCTTACTAGGTTATAAGGCCATAGTAATAAAGTAAAATAAAACGGTCATGTACAAGTGGGACTCGCGCCCTGAGGGTTCCGTACAGTCATACAATTGGTATTGATTTCGAATCAAATCAACACAATTTTTATAGTATTTGCTGTTTTTCTTCAGGGCTTCTAATATAATCATACAAATTTGACTCTTTTTTGATTTTCTTTTGTATGGAAACGCACATACATACATACATCTCATTTCATCTTCTGTTTCTTTGGTATCTGTATTCTGTTGTCCTTCGTTGTGTAAGTATTATTTTTAAAAGTATTTTATAGTTGTTTAAAACCTAAGCTTATAAGATAGATAGTCTACATAAAACATACATAAACTGACGCCTTTACTCCCAGAGTGGGGTAGGCAGAGCTACAGAACTACCAACAACTCTAAAAACTTGTTAATAATTCTGTAACCACATGATGTTTACCAGTGTATTAGTGACAGGTTGCAAGCCCATCGCCTAACAGTACTATACGCCTTTATTCCCTTAGCCGTGTCTTACGACATCCACGGGAAGATTTATGGAGTGGCACTATTTTAACCCGGCAACCACACGGGTAAATAGATAGTCTCTTTTAAATCAACCTATTTCCGGTTTACTTGAGATAGGTACATCCCTAAGCACATTCAACATAAAAATGATTTATCAACTTTAATGATTACAAAACCGTGGATCAACATCCAACCCCTTTGCCAAAACGAAGGTCAAAAAAACATTTCAAATCCATTTGACCCTTCAAAATATGCAAATTCCACAAGGGTACTAATATTGTCACCGTTTTTTGTTTTACCTTTTGAATTCTGAATCGAACCGGTTGGGTGTTTTATAGTCACAAATCTATTGTTTCCATGGGAACTAAGACAAGATTGCATTATAAAGAACCTTTGTTTTGAAAAGAGAATGTTATGGTTTTTTTAATGGGAAACGAGAGGAGAGTTTGGTGTTCCCATGCGTTTAAATAAGTACGTTATAGTTTATCAGTGCTGTAGATTTTGGTTGTTTAATTGACTTAACTAGCAGAGTGTCTTTTGGCCAGTGTCGTGATAATCTATACTTACTAATATTATAAAGCTGAAGAGTGTGTTTGTTTGTTTGCTTGAACGCGCTAATCTCAGGAACTACTGGTTCGATTTCAAAAATCTTTCAGTGTTAGATAGCCCATTTATCGAGGAAGGCTATAGGCTATATATCATACTCACATAAACCGAAGCGAAGCGAGGGCGGGTTGCTAGTAATTAAATGTTCAGAACTATGAATATGAGTACTAGCTTATACCCGCGACTCTATCCATGAAGAACTTGTGATCGCTTGATAAATGTTGGATAAAAAGGACACTATGTCCGCTTCCGGTCTACCTAAATTATTATATGTAGGTACGCACAGTATTCCCAGCTTCGGCTTGCTATCGCTATCACGCTTGCACACACAACTGACAGTATATTTTGTCGCTCGTGTGTCATAGAAAAACGAAGATTGCAGATAGCTTTAAGGAAAATGGTAGCACTGTACTAAATTCTACAACGACTGATTGAGGTGTTGAATCGGAAATACATATGTAATATCTCAAATAATATGTAGGTATGTTAGTTACATTAATAACTTATCATACCTAGAACACAAAAAGCAAAGGTAGAATAGTGTTATAAAATAGTGAACAGAAACAATAGTACATTGTGTATTAAGGGTGGTAAAGAAATAATTACAAACGAGAGTCTGTTAGAAGCCCGAAGCCGAAGGCTGAGGGCTTTAATGACTCGAGCTTTGTATTTCCTTTACCACCCGTGTAACATACAATGTTTTTCATCACAATTGCGAGGAAATGAAATAAAATCAGGCAAAAGATCATATTTTTAACTTATTAGCGGCAGACTACATCATTGTCTGTGACTTACCACAGATAATGTCAAACGTGTTCGGAGTCCGATTCTAGTGACATATGAGATCAATAGTTTATTATGCGAGATTTTTAGGAAATAGTATTCAACTGACATTTCATCTCGAATGAAACTTCATATCGAATGGCACAAGAATTGGGGTCCTGACGTATTGTGATAGTTTGAGTCCACGTATAATATTTAAAAAAAAAGCTATTACGCACGTTAGAAGCGTAATGGTAAAAAAAAGGCCCGCGGGTATTATTTTGGATTTATGGTCGATTTTTCTAGCATGTTAGGACACTATTTACGAGCAAGTGTGATGAAAAACAATAAAACATTCCAAAAATATCCGTTATTCGTTCCAAATTCAAACTAGCCCCAAATTGGTGGCGATACAAAAGTTGGTCGAGTCGGAGGGCCGTAATGGCTGCGCGGCCTATTTTTAATCATTTTTGGAAGAACCGTAAAGGGCTGGGCTAAGGAACTATAGAATATGCTCCAACAAATCTGTAAATTTAATTAAAGTAAACACGATGCCGGGAATAGGTGCAATGGAGTGTTCTTAAGTAATTTTAACTAAACTTTAGTTACTTTGAATATCAGTCTGTAATATTAATTGTTTTGGCAATACTCACTGCGCTAAAAAGTTCAACTACTGATATAAGTTTAAAATTGGTTTGGTTGTTTATATATTATGTGCGAACATAACAGACGAAGAGAATGTGTTTATAGCTTTTATATTATAGATTTCTTAAAAAAACACATCGCATCTTTAGAATTATAGTGACCTAATTAGCAAATTTTGGATTTAGAGTTAGGTCTCTACAGTAATAAATTTATGACTCGAAGTCGAACGCTGAAAATTTTGAATTAGGTCACTATAATTCTAAAGGAGCGACATTGTTTATATGTATTTTTGATTGCACACAAGAAAGATCGTGTTACAAAACTGGTATTAATATTAAGTGATATGCCTGGCTTAAGACGTATCTAATCAAAAATGACATATTTCTATGACTTGAAGTTTGACATCTTAGCTGAGAGTTCATTAAGTATGCCATTTTCAAATAACATGAAAAAAACATCTCTTTGGAATTTAAACGTTGTAACGCAGTCCATCTCCATACTGTTGAGCAAGTTGATATAAAACAATATTGATGGCTGTATTCCGTGACGAGTGTGACGCGAACAAAGCTTACTTTTAAAAGTAAAAAGAAACAACTATCCATCAAACCATTTTCAACTTCGATTTTTTGTACATGCACGATAGAGTTCAATTTTAAATGATTGTGTTCTTGAACTTATTATGTATTATTTGAACGTATAAAAGGGGTAACGGTCGATATCCACTAAACTATTTAAAAATTAAGCTTTAACGGACCTAAATAAAATAGAAGACATTCGTAGTCGGAAATATAATTGGTTTTGGTTAATTGATTGTTTTTGATAGATAGTAAGGAAAATGAAACATTTGTTGGGTTAGTATTCTAGTATTAACTTGTTTAGTAAAATATTCTTAAAGGAAAAAACAATAGCGTTTATGGTAGTACTTGTCAAAATAATATACGATATTAAGTTTAATTACAACCTTTAAGAACAAATCTGGAGACCTAGTGACAAAAAAGGTAAAAGTCAACTTAACTCGTACTAAAAAGGGTAAGTACATACGTAAACGGAGGATACAGACTTAAAGCTTTTTCACTTGATCTTCAGGAGACTTATGCCCTTTTTCACTAAGACCTCAGACATTTGGCACTCGTCTTCATCATCATCATCAACTTTGTTTTTATTTTGGAAAGTTATGTTTTTTTTAGAAAGTTTCTACAATAATTTCACACTCTCAATTTATACAAAATATTAAGTAGTACTTAAGCTTTTGCAGTATTCACCATTTTTTGTATAGAAACATTATTATCGTAATAAATAAAAACGATCGAATTTGTTATAAGTAAGTTACCTACAGGATGTTGCCATATTTTTGTACGACCTGTGACCTACAATCTACAAATCTTGAAATGATTGAATAGTTTTATGCACCCTCTATAGTGACTGAGTAGTTACTGTATAATAGAATACTATTTCCTATTCATATAACTATATAATTATATAAAATAGTTCCTATTATTTAACAAACGCGTGCGTGTTAACAAAACATTTTCTTAAAAGCAACTCAAAAAAGTCGTTTGCAATAAGAAACATTCAATAGCGCCCCCAAAACCGTAAAAAATAAAACAGAAGCCAAACGGAACAAAAAAAGCTAAAACAAAAAAAACCATTAGAAATAATAACACCCGGAAATTCATACGGCAAAAAACCTTCCCCATTTCTAAGCCTCAAATCGACCGTTAAACAACGAAAAAAATACGAAAATAGAAAAAACGCTGTTCAAACAGGCGTCAAAACGTTTGTGGACTAAAAAACGCGCTAACCTTGACACGTTGGTGTTAAGCCAACAAAAAAAACGCCCCTACCATGTTAAACCAATAAAAAGGTTTGAAAAAATATGTTTGAGTTAAAAAAACGTAATTGGCGGTGCGCGTGCCGCCCCTTGGTTTTTTTCTAGTTTTTTTTAGACCTCGGCTTCCCTTTTTATGCCGTGGGGTGCATTTTTTGTGACAATTAAGGTAGATTATTACTTTTTAAACGGCGTTCGCCGTAGGTTTACTATGGTGAAGTAATTTATTTCATTTATGAAGCTATAATTTATGTTTTTATCATTCATTTGTGTAAACGGTCGATTGTGAAGACAAGGGAATGATAGTTATTACTTAGCAAAAGTGTATTTTTATTTTAGCATGCTAAACATAGTTAAATGTTGAACGACTATGGTAAGAAGGCAGGTTTTATAGCTCGAATAATTAAATAATATGGTTTTAAGTATATTGACACTATAAGGTTAAGATAGGGAATACGGATCAGCCCTTTATACCTAATACCTTAAACACAATTACAGAAAGAAAAAAAACACTATTATAGCTCTCGGCTAACTTAGAGAAGATCAGAGAGAAAAAGAGATTAAGCGTTAGGTATATAAAAAAAACAAATGATGCTACTAGATAACATTGCTTTTTATTTTAATTATTTATTAAGTAAGTTCTTTTGTTTTAAAAATATGCTCAAGGTCCATCACAAGCTTTATAAATTCAACAATTAATTGTTGATGACGTCGTTACCAAAAAAACTTAACATAAATATATAAAAATCAATCCAACCCTAAATAAAACTCCCAACCATTCACATCCTATAAAAATATCCCTCACCCACCAAATCTTGTTAGAAAAAATCTAGTTCGACAAATGTCTAATTACATCAAGGTGGGGAAACACGACATCTATCGGCGAATAGCATTACTAAATATTTTAAAAATGAAAAAGGATTAAATCAAACAATTTACATTGACTTTATAGTATTAACACTTACTGTTATTCTCGTTTTATTAACTTTTAATAAAAGCTCCTTATATAAATTGATCAAAAATACAATATACATCTTTCTTTTAAGGTTAGAAAAAGACAACATTGTTACGCAAGGAACTTTATACTATTTCGATCAAGATAATAAACCTAGATATACTAAGTACTTATAGGCAATAAAAAAAACACATTTAAAAAAGCACCCATTAAAAACTCATCTACTCACCTGCAACAATCACGCAAAAAAAACTCAGCTATAACGCTGTATTCACTCGAAAAATAGTAAAAAAACTCACATTTTAATGTCTATTGCGTAAGAGTGGAAAATTCTACGCGAATTGTATGAAAAAACAACCGTCCCGTGCAACGTCGACTTATAAAATTTCCATTAAAACCAACTGCATTATTATCTTTTTTATAACGAAAAAATGCATTTTTACTTTTATGTAACGCCTTTAAATCCACCCTACATCAATGGAAAACTAACCCTGGACGTAATGAATAGAGTAGAGTTCCGTTTTTGTTGTGTTGAGATTTGTGTCGTTGAGGAATTAGGAGGCTCGAGCTCCTTGGACTACTTTATTGGTCGATAGTGACGGGACACTGTCTAGTTAAATCTTATTACACTTGTTTTTTTTTTAATTTTGTATGTCGTTATAAAAAAACGACCAAGTGAGAGTCGGACTCGAGCAGCGACGGGATCGTATTTAGGCTATTTACGGTTTTTTCTTTACATAGGTTATAAGACATTCATTGGACAATTTTTTTTTAAATTGTTATCTATTTCCCCTTGTCAAACTCTTGTCCTTGAAGGACGAAAGTTGCATAAAACTATGCAATAAAATGACAGTTCTTCCCAAATTTCAGTATCCTAGGCTAACGGGACGGATCCTATAAGTTTTAACTTCGATGCAAGTGTCAAATTATGTATGTATGCATGTAAACACTTTATTGTACAAACAAGAGGTAACAATTATAAAATAGACAAAAATATGACAGGGATGTACAATGCGAACTTATCCCTTTAAGGGATCTCTTCCAGTTAATTAATTAGTTAATTGTTGTTAGTTAATTATGCGGCATAAAAGACCGTATCTCTTGATTGCGTTGACTTAGAAGTTTTTTTTTACAGCTCCAAGGAGTTGCAGATCTGAGCATTTTATATGACTTTCAACTTGATACCTGTACGCGTTCCTGATATAATAGGTCGTGACAGACAGACGGTCAACGAAGTAATTCTAAAAGGGTTACGATCTGTTTTTAAGTGGTAGTAAAGCCAATCCAAGCCTATAATGGTTAAAAAAAATTATATTAGTATGCCTGACTGTTAGTTTTTTTAATATGATTACAGAAAAACTAAAGAAAACAAGAGACAGTCTAATGTTAAATGATTTAGAAAATCAAGCTCTAGGCTTGTAGAGGATACTAGAAAACGATCATGCTTAAACAGGGTGTCCTGTATTCTAAAATTGTCGTACGTAGATGACCCTTTGTTCTATCTAAACAACCTAACAACAACCTCTTACGCCCACTTGCGTGGACCAGAGTTAGCGTCTTAACCCGCGGTTAGGCGGCAAACCACGTACAAAAGTAGACGCTTAACTCTGGGTTAAGGGCTAACTCTGGTCCGCGCAAGTCCGCCTTAAAGACTTAAGGGCGAAAAAGATTAGAAATAGAAATTGCAGAAGTTGATTGCTATCTTACTTTAACTTTTGTTCTAGAGCAAGAAGCACATTTCTGTCGTTTTCCAACTTTAAAGTTAGAGTAAGGCAGCAGTCAATTTCTGAAATTTTTATTAGGTACTAGTCTCTCGCTTTACAGTTTTCAAGATAATCGAAACTTACTGCAATTTCATTTTATCGCACCTTGATTCGGTCAAAATATCTACTGCGTTATTTATAAACGTGGACTAACCGTGGGGTAGCTAAACCATGCTTTGTCCTTATCTGTTAAATTCAAATATCACAATGACAGATAAGGACAAAGCATGGTTTAGCCCATGGTTATTCTACGTTTAAACTAATACGACTACCTATAAATTCAAGTTTATTTTATTTTATTACTGTTACTAAAAGAAATAAATGGCGCAGTGACTGACGGTAATTAACGGGTTCTAAGAAAGAATCACCGAATAAAGCTTTTTAACGATTGATTTCCCTTTCTTAATTATAGTGTAGTAGTACACTGATTTCCAACTACTTTGTCGATTGAACGAGATAATCCAAACTACACCACCACTGAGCAGCAGTGTTAGCATTGTTGTGTTCCGGTGTGGGGATAAGACATACGGTATAGTACGGTACTAGAATAGAGGTATTCCATCTTAGTCCTCAGGGTTGACAAGTCTACGGATTGCAGACTTAAGATCCACATGTGTATGGGTCCCTGATCCCACTTACCATCAGGTGGCTTGAGTTCTTGTGTGTCTTCCCCTTGCCAAAAAAAAGCAATTTAAATAGTTTCTCGATAGATTTAGTTAACATTTTATTACTTATAGGTAATTTAAAACCAACCGAAATGGGCCTGGATTTTCAACTTTTTTCAGTTACGTGGGCAGTTTTATGGTAATATTTTACACTGTCAGGTTTTTGACGCATAATAATAACATTATTATGTTACCAGGCTGATGGCATAATGATTTTTTCTTATAAGGTTTTTTTTTTTAATAAAGTTTGTGTTTAACACGAAAACGGAATCTAGGGATCCAGTGGATTAAAGTTTGTAAAAATGATTGAATTAATTTTCAAGTGACAATTTTGAACCCAGCGATAATAGTTATTCTACAGATTATGACGT
This sequence comes from Acleris laterana, assembly GCA_963966035.1. NCBI lineage: Eukaryota > Metazoa > Arthropoda > Insecta > Lepidoptera > Tortricidae > Acleris > Acleris laterana. The sequence continues at coordinate 3,607,401 of OZ014462.1, forward strand.
AAAACCGGACCTTAAACCGAATTAATGCGAAGGGCCCACAATAAATGGGAAAGTAACATTAATGGCATTTGTGATTTCCCAATCAGAAAAACAAAGTTTCAGGTGATATAAAAAAAGATTATTCAGTTGAACAGTAAGTAATGTAATAAATTACTATTTCGAGCTATCTAAGTAGTACGATTTTTTTTTTAATTCATGTGTTTTTAGATTTGCGCATCATTTAAGCATGGAGACGCTTTCGACCCTTAAAACACAGCATATTTAACTATGAAATTGTTTACTTTGCCGCCAATTTGTTAAATGTAAATGTGCCAATAAAGTAATTAAGTATAGTGAATTCTGTAGTACGATGATAATATAAATAATAAGTTAAGTTAAAAATGCTACTATAAATTGGTTTTTCCTTATTTCATATTAAAATTTGCTACGTAATTAGGAAATACGAGTCACTTCGGATGCAACCGCAAGTAAGTGTAGTAAAGTTCAATTATAAAACATTATATAAGTATGGTGTTATATCGGGTTTGATATTAAGCTTTTAGTTCTAAAACCAACTAATCACATTCCATAAAACATGATGCTAAGTTAAGAAAAAAAACGGTTTAATTCGCTAGCAATCGGCTATAAAAATCGCGTTCAATTTATACCTGCAATTGAATACAATAAATCGTTGTTTTATAGTTCAAGTTTTCCAAGTATTTTTCCATTACAAAACTACTTAATTAAAATTATACGACCCTCTACATTGTAGCGAAAAACGTCGATTATACTGTCCTCTGAATCGAGATATTAGCTCGATTACGATTTTGCAGTGAGCCGCCACATCCCTAGTTGCGCGCGTGTGGGTGAAGTCGTGTGTGTGTGTAGATAAAATTTTGAAAAATTCTTAACTTTTCCGCGATAACCTCTGCGTGCGCGCGGAAAAAAAGCTCGATGGCCGAGTTCATAGTAGGGTATTTATTTATTTGCAATAATTATTTTCAAATTAACTTAAAAAGGCACTTTTTTACAGTATGTTCGCAAATATGAGTTATGAATATTTGAGCAACAAAATATACTGAAATGATTTGCTTTGTTCCTTTGTCACGAAGGTAACAGCGCAACCATTTTCTTAATACCGATCGGCAATCTTCGTTTTTCTATGACACGCGAGTGACAAATATACTGTAAGTTGCGAGTGTAAGCGTGACAGCGATAGCCAGCCGAACGCTTTTAAGAAACTTGGGAATACTGTAACTAATGCATACAAGTGGTTCCATAAGACATGTTCCAACGAAATATGATTGTTTTTAGATGGAAAACTTAATACCACAATAGTGTTAGTTTGTATGTTTGTTATACTTCTACACACTGAAACAACTAGGCGTATTCAACAAATAGACTAACTTTCGTTTCTAAAAGAAACCATTTTCACGGGATCGTCAACAATAAAAGGGGAATTACTAATACTACTCGAATAAAGTATGTATGTATGTAAACACTATAGTGTACAAAACAAAAGAGATAACAATTTTAAAATAGACAAAAATATAACAAGGATGTTCAAAGTAAAGTAAAGTCATGGGAAAAAGCTAGCAATTATATAAATAAAGTATCCAAGACTATAAATACTCCCCATCTTATAAATAAACTGTGGCCATTTGTTTGTTGTGTCGTTATCAATTGCGCTGGTGTGCGTATGCACACAGTTGCATACTAGATAAGAAGTGCAGCTAGTGCTCTGTTCTAGATAAGTACCAGACTTTAAGTAACGTCTTAGGTCTAGTAATTGCCTTATATAAAAAGGACGTTAGTCAAAAACAAAATAAAAATAATTTTATTTTGTTATGTATTAATAAATAAATAATTGTATACAGTTATACAAGTTAAAATTTATACAACGGTGATAAGGGTAAGTTTTTTTATCTATATCCGGGATTAAAGATCTCCTTATCTTAAATAGTCTTGACTTGTCCACAGAGTAAAAGACAATAATATTTTACTGTTGTTATGTAAATTACGATTTTTTTAGCCATAGACATTTGTTTCCTTAAGAATACATCCAAAGATTACAATCCTAAGGCACGGCTAAGACTAGCAATAAAAATAGTTCTATGAAATCTCTAATCCTCATTTGTACTAATGCATAGTTTCTCCGAATTTTTGTTTAACCTAAATCCATTTCTGCTTCAATCTCAAAACTTTTTAGTGTTATTAATACAATCCCTTTTTTTACGGAGATGAAATGCGTTTACGCATCGTCCCCCCCGGCTAACCTCCAAAGGGCTGTTAGAGGGGGCACTATGCGCCACTGGGTGCCCCCTAATTATAATACAAGCCTAACCCAACCGATCCGCGGATGTAATTGGAAAACTTAAAAAATTGCATCTGAAACCCAGTTTAGGGCAAATGAAAATTCGGACAAACGTTGTGTACAAACGTTGTTAGGGATTCTGAGAGACACCCATGTTTTCTATATTTCAGAAATTATTGAGCTGTGATTTTTAAATGGCGTGGTAGTAAAACAGTGGAAGGATAAGTATGGACTGATTGGACGAATGGAAGAGCTACATAATAATATTATGTCACGAATAAATCTCAAAAGAATATTTACCTTAAAGGTATGTTTTATCTTAAAATGTTTATTTTTTCTCCATAAAAAGTTAGTTGAAAACTGTATTCAAGTTGGTTTTGATAGCAGAATAAACATACAGTATCAAAAATGATTTTATATCGATTTTGACGTATTTTAAAATAGCTCCTAAATTTTTTTTGTTAGTGTTTAGGATCGTCATGCCCTATTAAATATGAAATGAAATAAGTTTACTTATTTAACATCTGAAAAATATAATTTCAAATTTTTTTGACCGTATCTTCTCCGATTGAAATTGTTACCTACCACAATTTTATATGCTCCCTGTAAGCTAGAAACTTAAAACTCTAAATTACCCCAGAACTAGATAATAATGCAATAATATCGGACAGAAAAAAGTATAATTTGCCGTAAAAAAGTACATTTTTCTTAAATCGGTACAACGGCTCATTCGGATCCGTATTTTTTTTAATTTATTGGACGCAAAAACGTTTAGTTTTTTTTATGGCCACCTTATGACATGTTGGATCTATGACCCACAGATAAGAAATTTTAATTACATTTTTGAAATAATAATTTTAATTCAAATTTATTAGGTACCTACTCACCTATCGTAAAAAAGCGAGCTTTCTAATAAACAAAGTCCAAGCTTATAACTTTATATCATTTTATTTTATAGATACCTATCGAGCCAGGCTACAAGTTAGCCCGGATTTATCTAACGCTCACCTTATTTGCCCATAATATAATATATTACAGTTTTCCAAACTGGTCCTATCCGATTTTAACGCCTATCACTATTGTGTAGCACTAAACGCGGCTGGGATTCTTTAGTGACGGAATCTTTTATCGATAGTTACAGTATTTACAGCTACGTTCTCTATTTAAATTTTAAAGACTGCATTTAATCTTAAGCATTCATTGATCAAAAGTCGCGTCTCACCCGTGTTTTGTTGTTGATAGTTTTTGCAAATTTAAGTGATGACTGTTAGACGGGTCATTTATCTTAATAAGACCATGCATAACATTACACAATACAATGAGAACAAAAAAAAATCTTGGTTTGGTTACTTGGATAATTAACCCTCAGTTTATGGTAAAATTTCCATATCATGGATAATCCCCAAATTATTTGTAAGCGGTTAAAAAAAAATACAAAATTATAGTTACAACTTATTGCAAAAATTATAAAGAATTATTAAGGCGCACTCTATAAATAAAAATAATAGTTCGAAATATTTTGTACAATGTAAATTAACTGGTGCATCTGGTAATGTTTTCAGGTGTTCAAGTCTTAACGGAGCCGTCGAAGCAAGGAAGTCAAGAAACAAGTTTATGTATCAAGGAGATTTATATCCAAATATAAGTACTTACCTGCTTTCTATACGCAAATAAGTTCATAGAGAAATAAACTTAATAGTCTGTGGCGCAAGCCAAAGTATGTTAGTCGCGAATATTACTTGTATTATTAATTTATTACACAGTCTATTACCATGATATACCGAATATATTATTTTTATGAAATATCTGTGGGAAATTTCGACATTTTACGTCATTAATAAACTTCCACTATAAACAAACCCCAAACCGTTCTAATCCATTCTAAACTTATTGGAAAACGTAATCTATCAGGAGAACAGCAACATTAATCTATATCGGATCCAATTAGAAGAATACCGTGAAGCATTAAGATAAATTTTATCGATATCGATATACCAATTAGCCCTCACTAGATCTAGCGGCTAACTTAGGGTTGCCAGGAGCGTAAACATTTCGGCAAATAGGAGAAATTTTACAATTAGACAAATTGACAGTTTTATAACGTCATTTATAAACATGCTTTAATAATCTCACATCCTTACTGAGATTGGACATGTTTTTAATACCGTTTAATTATTTCGTTTTAAAAATACATTCGAAAAAACACACTTCTTTTTGTGTTTTATTACTATTACACAGTATTTATATTAAAAAGCAAAATATGTAAATCTTCAACAAATATTTTATTACATTTTGGGGGTTTATTTTAATAGGCTGCTAACCCTACGTGCGTTTGCGCATAAAGATAAATCTTTTTAGTGCGCACTTTGATTAGAAAATTCCTTTATTAATTGAGTACTTTAATTAAACTGATTTTGTTAGTCTTCCTTGTTATTAATATTATGCTTTAGGAGCGAATGCGTAATAAAGGAAAAGTTGAAGAGAGAGAAGAGAGATGAGGAAGTGAAAAGGTGTCATAGACGTGTCCAAAGAATTTATGTGCAACTAGATAGTCGTAAAACTGTTCATTACAACAGCCTTTTATATGTAATCTAAGTAGCCTATTTAATGTCTCACTGCTGGGCCGAGGATCTAGGCGGTAAAAACAATAACGTTTTTGACCTGTTATAGTATTTTCGTTTTCCTTACGTCTCGTTAAAATTTGACACATTTTGTACGTAGCAAATGTCAAATTTTAACGAGACGTAAGGAAAACGATTCGTTTCTTGAATATAGGAACCGGGCATTAGTCATCTCATCTCTCTTTCCCTCGTCTTTCATATACAATAATCTAAATTATATTTTAAAAAAAACGCTAAATAAAAAAAATACTTTGTAAAGCGTTAAAAAATGGCAGAACGACGTAAGTCTATAAACATTTAACACCATAAACTGCTTTTATGGCGCCGGCCCATCAGCAATCACCATAAAACCCTATAAAACCCAATAAAGTTCAAATATCTAAGAAAAACCACATTAGACCGATCTATTGAACGCGGAAAATAAATCTCGGCCCACGCGCATAGCCACACACGCGGCAAAACGAGAAAAAAAGCTAGAGCAAGACAAAAAAATCGCAAAACGAAGCGAATATATCCGAGGGCAACGACCTACGAAAAATAAGGCGAAAAGAACCGCCCGCGCACATGTGCGTCCGCCATTTTTTTGTTGCTGTCTCTTCTTAGGGCCTAAAATGGTTGCAGTTTGTCCGAGTGGGAGGGAGAGGGGTGAAAAGAAAGCGCGGAAAGAGTCGCGGCCGGTCGTTCGCGCCGTTTTTAGTTCCGAGCGCGGCCGCGGCGCTGGCGGGCTGGAAAAGTTCTTCCTGTTTTGAACGCGTTGTTCTTTTTTTATGAGTTATTTATTCGCTATGTTGGATGTGCGGGTAATTTTTTTTTTCATTTGAATTAATAAATAGTTACTTAAATTCCTAAATTAAAGGATGTACCTACATAATTAATAGTCAGTAAAAGTACAAAACGAATGATTTGGTTGTTAGTAAAAAAATATTTTAACAGAATATCACCTTTTTTTCTTAAGTATCAATTGGTTACCTTTAAAATTAAAAGCGCACTCTGGACGGAGGCAACAAAAAAAACCGATTTAATTATTTAAAAAAAAGCTAAAGGTTACGTTGTTATAATTAGGCAATTAGGCCTTCCCTATTTTTAAAATATGACTAATTTCATTAAAAATAATAAAAGGCATTTTGATCATTGCATTATTAAAGAATAAAGATGTATTTTAAGGGCCTTCTTTTAACCGACAAGTATTTGAAAAACCGACTGCATTCTTTGAAATTGTCGACTAACATAGATGAAAAAAAACCCCATCTCATTACTATGATTAAAATATTATAGCGTATGTCATTCCTAGAATCAAGACGATTCTAACGACGCCTCATACGTTAAAATCTATCAAGCCGTTTACGCAACATACCAAAGTAATAGACCTGCACTCGAAAAACGTAGCCCTAAAGAACAAAACAATGATTTAATTAAGCCAATTATAGATGTAATTTCAAATGTAACTCAAACTAGGTAGGTACCCATCTAATTGCACACCCTGTACATTCCCAACAAAAATTAAACCGTAACATACCTCGATAAATCTTCCAACAAATTTACCGCGCAATCTCTACTTAAAATAAAACTAGGCACAATTTTCTATCGCATTTACTATTAAAATCTCTATCGCTTCCTTATAGCTTTTTCGTTGTTCCAAAGTCAACCTTAACGGAACGTGTTAAGAAGTCTGGGGGGTTATTCTAATGAATCTGTCGACTCTTGATTTAAAGGCTTGTGGTTTTTAATTGATGCTTTTTCTTGGCATGTTTATGGTGCTGTAGACTGTTGGACGATAGTGTAGCTAATGCCTTTCTTTTAAGGGGAAGGGGTAGGCATTTTCATAAGATTTTTTTTTAAATCAAAAGGGGTTTTTTTTCGGGTTTTTTTTTGTATAATTCTGGATAATGATGATAAGGTTCCATTTGATATTAAGTTTGAAGTTGATTATGATCAGTGATCGGAATAGGTAGAGCTAATTTGCCTAAACTTGAGGCATATTCATTCATGCGTGAGTGAAATGGGAATACATTATTGAATGAAGGTGCATCAAGTTTAGGCAAATTAGCTCTACCTATTCCGATCACTGGTTATGATAGTGCACTAAGGTTGTTAACATTTTCGTTGAGATACCTGTACCATAGATAAAACCTGGGTCCTAATATGGCTACGTTTATCTCGTGTCAAATTTTGGATAATGCATCCGTCACCTTCTGACATGTAATGTAAAGGTCCGCAACTTTCTTTCCAGCGGGTCTAGTATGGCTGTGTCTATATCGTATGTTAAATGTGGATTAAGCATCCGTCACTCTCGTACTTATTTACGTGTCAGAAGGTGACGGATGCCTTATCCAAACTTTGTCACGCGATAAACGTAGCCATATTTGGGCCCCAGGTTACATCTACGGTACAGTACCCTAACGAAAATATTAAGCACCTTAGTCCACTGTCATAATAAACGTTAAACGGAACATGAAATGACAAGTGTCACAATAACAATGGCAGTCACAATTACAAGGTTCTAAGTATGCTCGAAATTTTTATTGGGTAACTGTACATAGTATATTATGTATACACTAAGACTATATTATAGTGATAGTAGAAAAAGCATCAAATCAATTAACAATAGTGACAAAAGTACCGCCCTATGTATTTTCCTATTATGAGACATTTTAAAATTTAAAATAAAAACTTGAGGATATAACTCAAAAAACAAAATCTATATTTAAAAAAAATACACCTCGATAAAAAAACTTAAACAAGTTGATATAGATAAACTTAGCCTGACCCTTAAGGTCTGAGCTAGATTTTAAATTAACTGGGTCTATGAGAATTGAGACGTTGAAAATACGAGCTGGATAAACTAAGTGGGTGTATTTTTATAGGCAACCTGGGGGGGGGAGGGACTAAATTTTTACTTAACGGGGTAACACTTTATTTATTTTCATAAATAGAAAGAAGAAGAAAGAATCGTTGAAATTCTCATTAAGTAACTTAAACAGTCTTATGCCTCTAAAATAAATGAACGCATAAGAAATTCCAGCCTGTAGCTTTTAATTGATCCTTTTTCTTGGCACGTTTACGGCACTCGTAGGCTGTGTAAAGATAGCGTGTCATGCCTTGCTTAACGGATTCAGCAGGAAATATATACCTATATTTTTTAATATTAGATTTAAATTGTATTACTTGTCCCTGTCCAGAGCGCGCTCTCTTTTATCCCTCATAAACGTGCCAGGTCATCCTGCCATCTCCTACGTAGGCCTCTTACGATATCCAACGCGTGCAAACCAATCGTAAGTATTTTTTGCTCATCTGCCGTTATGCTTGAGGGAGATATGTCCAACCACATTCATGTAATATGGGCCCGTCCAGGTCTCTACCACTATCGTATCATTTAACCTACCGCTATATAACAGTGTTTACATTATGTTCCGGGATAATACAACCAGTTAAATTACTAGCACAGATAATGGCCTTCAGGACTAGTCCTGAGGGTTGGCCACACATTCACAGTCAGGATTACAATCTTATACATAATCTTGGGAAGGCAAATCTATGATACTTGCATGTGTACTTGTTGTGTTTTACTTACCATAAAAAAAACCTAGTCCAACTGTAATTAGGTCGTCTTCAGCTTAACATCGCCAATACCAGTTCTAGAATATAGCTCGGTGTTCCTCACCCTATATTCTGTCATCCAAAAGGGCATGCAGTCTTGTGATTGGTTTGTGTGCAATAAAAGAACTGGTTCCGCAATTGCAAAGTAATCCCGGGATTGCATGCCCAACACCTAATACGAGTATGCTACGCTCCATTACTCTTATAGAACCATGATTTTTTACGACGTCTTGCAATGTTTGTATGTCAGTTTAGGTCAAATCTTGCAAATTAATTTTGAATAAGTTCTCGTTAGTGGAATGGTGAAATTTGGACGGCACATGTAAACCAGATGACAATGCAATATTAAGGTATCTAAGAGGTGATCTGATAATGTAGTCGGAAGGTGGTTCCACCGTGTTAGGACTTATTAGTTTTTTTTATGTAAAACTACCTTTTTCCCGCGACGCGTTGGTAGTTTATCGCTGCTCCCTCAGGAACTATCCAATTTTCCCGGATAAAAAGTAGCTTGTGTCTTTTTCCAGGATGTGTCAAGTTCCACCCCGATCCGTTCAGTGGTTGAAGCGTGATTAAGTAACAGACATCCAAACTTTCCCATATAGGTATTCTTATAAGATATAAAATTAGATTGTCTATTCGCACACTATTTGTTTAATTAGCGTGCTTTAGTATATTAAATTGGTATAAATCAGTAATGAAATGTTATGATCGTAAAAAAAATCGATTTCCAAAGCACCGATCAACTCAACGCTATTTTCTATGTTATATAATCGACTGTGTATGTATGATTTATCTCACTTTTAAAGTTTTCATTTCCTCTATTTCATTAAAAATAATTATTCTATCTATAATAGTCTTTAGTTAGTGCCAAGAAATCACTGGTGTTAAATCATGAAAGTAAAGTAGGGGTTATTACATCTGGGAAATGTAAAGTCGGGTTTGTATTGATTGATTGATGATAATAACTGAACATTATAAAATCAAAAGAGAAGGAACCGGAAGAAAATATTGAAGGTATTTTTAACAAACCACGAAATATAATGTTTTTTATTAGTTTTACGCGTGTAGGTCTGAGTAAACGGATGGACGGATTCGAATGAGGTTTTAGAAACTATTTCCAATAGGTGTAACGTTACTATACATTTAAAAGTTCTTCTTATTTTTAATAAGTTATGACTTATTTTAGGTTCTGTCTCAACGCACCCCTTAACGTTACTTACCCTGTTTTACAGTATAGCGGTTTTTAAATATTTGATAGTCACAAAATTAAAACTGAGACAAGTAACGTGTTCTTATCTCTTCCAGCACAGAATGATGTACGGAATTGAATCTTTTTTCCGTGAACCAAAATTAGCAAATATCAATTATTACCTCGTTAACAAAACAAAACGAGTCATATTATTTGTTTATTTATTTATATTTTTGACTTGATACTAAGTTCTGTCTGAAAGGGCTATTCCGAGATTCTGTGACCTAACGGTTAAAGATCCTGAGATCGGACCCCATCGGTTATTTGATTTGCTCCCCAGGGGTTGCCAACCAATGAGTTTAACCAGACAGATGGTAGACGTTTTACTGTAAATGAGTTTTCGACTAACCCCTTATACATTCATAAACGCACTACAAACCTATTTTAGTTAAAGTATGCGTTGTCACTTTCTGTCGGATGGAAATGTCATAATGACAAATAAGGTTAATAGAAAAATAAAGCACACTTAAGGGACACATTCAAAACATCATCTATATAATTTACATGAATTGAATAACGCATAGTCCAACCCCGTGAAGCTAAAAATTTAAAGACTGAAGAAAAATGCTTTATTTTTCGACGTAAAAACCCAGCATCAAGTATTTTTATTTTACTCCTACTCTTAATAAAACGGTAAAGTTGATAATACACGAGCTCTACGCAGACGGAATCGAGGGCAAAATATTAGAAAATTAATGATTAAGCTTTACGTTGTCTCTGCAAGAATTAATTATTTTTACGACAATGTTTAACCAAAGCCTTTTTATACGTTACTTATTAGTTATATAAGTAGATAAATTGTTGCAAATAAATTATTGAAATCTGGAAATAAAAATGCGCAAAATCAAGGCACAAAGTCATCTAAGTGACCATAGAAAGAAGCAGTTTCAAATGTTAAATAAGACTACCGGGTCATTAAATCTTTGAAAGAGAACTTGTTCAGTTTTTCTTCAAACTTAAAAACTTACAGTACTTACTTGAAAATTTATCATGTCAGCAAAAAAAAGACATAAAACAACCCAGAAAGAAATATAACGAAAAACGACCGTCCATTCCAAACTTTGTTTTTAAACAACATGGTTGATTACAGATAAAAAATATATAGCGGACTATAGGCTGATGATGATGATGATGGTGCAGGCGATGACGTAGCTATAAGTGCACAAAAGTGCATTTTATAAAACAAAGAATGTTATGCAACGTAACACGACCGGAGGCCGGCGGCTCGCTCGACCTGTTTTTTCTCTTACATATCGTGTTACTGTCCGTTAACTATACTAGTTCTTGTGTTAGTTTTTAAGTTAGGTTTAAATTTAGAACGAGCTTTTGCTAGAAATAAGATTAATTAGTAACTTTAGGTGCAGAGAAAATTTCTCCTATTTCTGAGATCTCTCGCGAGCTCTTCTCTATGAGTTACTGCTTTGAAAGTGGATCTAAAATTGTGCTTTATAAGCCTAATATGGCTGCGTTTATCGCGCGACTAAATGTGGATTTGTCTGTCACTTTTTGACTTAGTTGCGGGTGGTAGGACCTTGAGCAGGGTCCGTCCGGATCGCTACCACAATCTTATCCATTAACCTACCGCCAAACAGCAGTGTTCGCATTGTTGTGTTCCGGTTTGGGGATAAGACAGCCGGTGAAATGACTAGCATAGAGGCATTCCATCTTAGTCCTCAGGGTTGGCAACGCATTTGCAGTCTTAGGATTGCATTGCAGTCTTGTGAATGTGAATGTCTATGGGTCACAGTTTCCACTTACCATCAGGTGGCCTGTGCTGTGTGCTCGTTTGTCTTCTCTGTGCCATTAAAAAAAAGTACGAGAGTGACAAAGTGTTTTTCTATTCTTTCGCTTAAAATGTATGAGATGACAGTTGACCACGTGGCTTATTGTAACGCACGAGAATGTAATAGTAAAGAAAAACGTAAGTAGCAACTTGGTTAGGGCCCAAGGTTATCAATGTGGGAGTTTTGCTTCAAGCTTAACAGAAAAGCAATCTTGAGTCGCATACTCAGTGGCCTAAGACAAGATTCTACGAACGTTATCGTTATGGAAAAGGATTGACATATTAATAAGTTGACGGTCGCGTCGAGCGTTGATGTAATTGGGATTTTACAAATACTCCAATTCGAAAACCATTCCGAGGAATAGGGTTTTAAAGCCGTTCTGTATTATTAAGTTTTTGAAATATTTATGTATTTTGGATATTTCGACAAAGTATACAAGTAGTATAAAAGTATACTAGTATAAGTAGTAGTAAGTGTAGTAGTGTAGGTAGTGTATAGTGTGTAGTTAACCTTTGTTTGACTTTCGTTTTCGGCTTGAAGCCCTCCTAGGTGTATCTTACGGGTTAGGCGCAAATAGATTGAAATAGTATGTTTTAATAGACTATTAAAATCACTATTTTTCATTGGATATCATTTGATTGTTGTAATTTATTAGAAAATGCCATCCCAAATTTAAAATAATTATGTCATCCATAAAATGTCTGCTAAATAAATAAAGATATTAAAACAAAACTATTGGGTCAAATAAAAAAATTATGAAATTGGTGTCTTAAAATTTCCTATTCTTTCGAATGAGAAAGTAAAAACCGTGAGTTATTTTTTTTGGTCAATCCCTATTCCACACAGTTTTTCGAAAATCTAGTATAGAGTCTCAGGCATGGTAGATATCGTTCTAAACATTTTGACAGTTTTCGATAATCGTTTACGTTAACATAGATAAAGGAACGGACTTGAACCATAAAAAGGCTTTCTATGTTATTCGTTGAATTCCAAACCATTCTAACGGATTGCAAGTAAACCAGCTTTTAAGTATAAGTAAAGGCTATTCTTATCGACTCGTTAAAACTCAAAGGCAATTAAACAAAATTTATTGATAACTAAAGTTGCAAATCTAAGGTGCGGTAAGTAATCACTTAGTTTGTGGTTATAATTATGTGATTATAACATTAGGCTGTTCAGTGCCTGCATGGCTGATTTACATACAAAGTGGACACTAGTTTGAGCTCTTGGCATAATATTGTGTCAATTTAGCTGCGGGCTCTAATGTATGGAATCGAATATAATCAGGCATTCACATTATAATAATGAGTTGAGATTCTTAGAGCCGTGTTAATAAAGTGATCTTGTTTGAGATCTGTGTCTCAAGATACGTCAGAAATTAGCTACCCTTTTTTTTACGAGCACATAGGTAAATGGGACCTGAGACCCATAGACATTTGCATTCTCAAGACTACAATATTAAGTTTACAATCCTAAGACTGCTAATGCGTTGTCAACTGAGGACTAAGATGGAATGCCAATGATAGTAATTTTACATGTTGTCTTATTTCCACACGCGAACACAACAAAGTGTACACTGTTGCTTGACGGTAGGTTAAAAGATAAGATGGTGGTAGCGAATAGACCTACCAATACTCAATTTAATTATTACCATACACTAAAAGACTATACTTTTTTTTATACAGTCGTCATCTACTTGTCAAGACAATTCTAACAAGCCTTAAAACGACGGGTTTATCATGTGTAATTTAGGAGTTTCTACGGCCACCCTGATTCTCCCTCATCAGACCAGCTCGATGGTACTATATTATTGTATTTTCATCAGAACTAAAAAGGCGTATGCAAATTTTCATCTTCATCGGAAACCGGGAAATGGGTCAAATTTAACTTGCAAGATTTGACCCTTACATACCTACAAAATAGAAAGAAACTTAAAAACTAGGTAGTTTTTAAAATGCATCCTCCATCCCACATTATATTTCTAGAATACTAACATACCAACTACATCGGCGCCATTTTTGCTACAAACTCGTTACAGCCTTACGAGTCTGAGTCATGCCGTTTCACAACCGAAATTCTACCAGTTTGAGACAATGGCTAGGATTAGACGCCATTTTGTTTTGGCTTGCGTTTGCGCAGGGTTTTTCGCCTACGCGTTTAGGCTACGAGTTTGGAAGGATTTTGGGTGATTAGGTTATTATTTTGTTACCATACGTTTGGGTTTTATATAGTTTTAAGTTTGTGATTGAAACGGTTATGAAATCTAAGAAGTGTACTATAATAGGGTTGGTAGGTGATGAAATGTTATTAAATATGGTTTCTCCAAAGCTATTTTAGGAAAACTTTTGTTTTACCATAGTATGGGTTACAAAGCTTGAGATTAACTTAATATTAAAAAGAGAACCTTCCATATACGTCAAATATAAAAAAAAATACAATGTACGAACAGTAGTAAGTAGTCCCAAACTGAGTTTTAAGTTTATAATATGGGTACTATTCTACAATAAGAACTTTTACTGTTGTTTTGTAATACAAAGAAACAACTTATCGGTCATCACATAAATGTTTCCCTTACCGGATATCAAACCTGGGACCACTAGCTTCGTAGGTAGGTTCTCTACCATCAAGGCTATGCTTTTTAAATTAAAAAATAAAGTATTGTGTAGGCGAACGAGCACCAGGCCACGTGATGGTATGTAGGAGCTGAGTGCGTTTGCATTCTGAAGACTAATATCTTCAGACTGCAATCCTAAGACCGCAAATACGTTGCCAACTCTAAGGACTAAGATGGAACGCCTTTATGTAATTGAACTGGTTGTCTCATGCCTACACCGGAACACAACAATGCGAACACTGCTGCTTGACAGTAGGTTACACAGAATAAAGTAGAATAGACTTTAATTTAAAAGGACAACTAATACTGTCCTAATTATAATAATTATGTAAAATAATTATAAACCTTTTTCATCCAATTACAGTTACAGAATGTTTTGCAACGTTAATTGCAAAACTCAATCGGTTTAAGGTCAAGCATCGAACCCGGGACCGCGGGATCCTGGTCACGACACGATCGATGCGTGGGCGCATGTTACTGTTCTATTGCGAATTAGCTTTACTTTGATTAGATTTAGCAATGATGATAAACTTTCTTTTCTTCCTAAGATGTGGTTTTCTTTATTGAAGTTTTTAAATTACGTTATTTTATTTCTTGTATTATTTATTTTATTACTATGTAGAGTCTAATCTTTTTCTATTCTTTTATTTTTTATAGCGTATCGTGTTTATTTTCCAGTTACATTCTTAGTACTCGTATTAAATAACCATTTTTGTTGGTCGCTCTTTTTCCAAAACTTTAAAAAATTACTGCAAAATTAGATAAATTTAAACATGACAATTGATTTTACTTGTTTACAAGTTTCTGCCCGCGACTCCGTCTGCGTAGAATTCGTATTTTTGCCATCACGGGAACAATGATTTATTTAGTGATTAAAAGTACCCTATAAACCATTCCAGACTATAATCTATCTCTGTGCCAAATTTCATACAAAACCGTTCAGCCGTTCTAGCGTGATTGAGTAACAAACATCCAAACTTTCGTATTTACAGTGAGTACGTAAGATTAAAGCTATTTGAAATACGTCATAGAAATACACGGAGATCCTTGGGGAAGGCTTATGTCCAGCTGAGCAATGGGCGTCTTTCGCCTGATATGATGATGATGATGATGATGACGATGATGATGATGATAATGATGATGATGATGATAATGATGATGATGATGATGATGATGATGATGATGTTGATGATGATGATGATGATGATGATGATAAACACCTGCGCATCTCACGAACTACCTCTTGTAAGGATCTAGGGATTGAACTCGGGACCACTAGCATTAACAATGACTACTAATTTGCCAAACAATTCCAAAACCTTCTATAGCCTTCCATGACACCCAACAGTTTAAAGCTCGACCAGCCTCCCATCACACCGTTCGAAAACAAAAACAAAACGCTGAATTCTCAAACTTACGATCTCAACATATTTCGCACAAGAAAATTCACTCCGCACCGTTACCACTCACGCACACTGGCACGCGAGAGCTGGTAAATATCTGCGTGTTTATTTTCACTGGCTGAAAGAAGGCAATCTGGTGTTTGTTAGGCGGCGGGCAGAGTGCCGATTGGACAGGCTGTTGGTTGTTTATTCTGTAAATATTTCTGGCAAAAAAGTTTGAGGAACACTTTTGCTGTTGTACTTTTTTTATTAGACCAAAGTAACAAGTTCGAACTGTGTCTATTATTATGTTTACCAAAAAGTTGTCACATATAGACTCAAATCAGCCTCTAATTAAGGAGACAGCTGATAATTCGGTATACATTGCAAAGTCGACGAGTTCCATCATCACTGGGCTTCATCTACGCTACGCAATGTGCACCGAATCGTAACTCGTCAGCGTCTGATCTTAGGCTACATAATATTGCATTGTCCTTGGCCTGACAACTGTAGATATTTCAAACAGCCCAATCCAGTATCAGGCTTTGGTTCAATTAATTTGCAAGATTTGAACCAAATACAGCGGAAATAAATGACTCTTAAAAAGTTTTTAGACTTGAAGTAAAGCATAAGACCATAGTGAATGAGAGTGACACAGAAGTACAAACTCGAAACCCTATCTTCATGTTTTTTTTTATGTCACGGAAGTTGGTGAATGCGCTCACAGACCTGATGCTAAGTCGGTTCTGTGTCCCATATACAATTCTGCATTCTCGAGGCTATGATTGTATCATAAGACTGAGGTGAAATGTCTCTATGCTATTAATTTCATAGGTTGTCTTATCCTTACTCCGGAATATAACAACGAGAACACTGCTGCATGACGGTAGTTCAAAGGTAAGATGGTGCTAGCGATCCAGATGAACCTAGCACAAGGTCCTACCACAGTCATGTAAAGGACAATAGTGTTATAACGCCTGAATCTCTCATCTACCAAAATTAAGGAATCGCTCCGCTCATGCACTACAGCCGCACCCCAACTAGCGAATTCTATTTTTAATGTTTAGATCGGTTAATGTGCGATGCAGTTTTATGCACAAATCCCGCGCCGGATGGTACGCCATTTTAAAATTTTAAATTTAGAATTGGAAACGCAGGAAGCTCGTTCTATTTTCGAATTTTATTTATTCGTCTAGGCGTGGTTGGCCACTCCTATCACTGGCTGGATTATTTTAGAGTGTATGTAACGGCTTTTTTATTTGAAGAACTATTTCAGTAGGTAGATAATTACATAATGTACGGTTGTAAATATTTTTAGGGATGACTATCAAATTTGGAGCAGACGAACGTGTACTTTTAATCGTTCTTCTTCTTTTAAGAATCTTTGTCATGTTCCAGCAAGCAGAAAAATATCTGAAAGGACGACAACATAATCGTACACTGAAAAGCTTTTTCAACACAGCTACGCGTCGTCGTACTGTTAATTCAGAACAAATTTTAAGTTTTTTTACTAAACTTGTGAAACAACATTGACAATAATGATATAATAATCAATTTACTTACCTACTATTTTTTCCCAACACATGTTTTGTAGCATTTTTCTGTATTTCATTCTAAGCCCTAACCAAAAAAGAGGGGTGTTATAAGCTTAATAATTCGATTTGAAATTTCGTTTATTAACTTACCTGACAACACCCCTCTCCTCGCACCCGTGCTAGAGGGTTTATGAATATCGTTAAGTTAGTGCAATCATTTAATCGGCAATATCTCTAATATTTTTTTAAGCTAGAGTTAAAAGAACATAACATGTGTTATTGATTAACAATAGCAAAGCAAATATAAAAAAAAAGTGCACCTATTAAAAAAAACCCCTGTAAACTTAATGAAGCAATGAAGGCACCTAACAACAGGACCTTTCTCCGCTAGCATTTAAAAAGTTATCAAACATTATTGCATGTTAACCTTAACATCATGCTAATAATAGTGGTTAAAATCTTGCACAAGGCAATACTGAATCTCGCTGCACTATTCATAAGAGGAAGTTACGTGAAAAACTAAAAGCTCTTTGGAGACCATCGTTTGTGCTAACTTTCTTTGTCCTAACGCTTCGCGAGTCCTAATTATAAGTTGCCTTACACTGGTTTATAAGCTAATTCAGACCTTTTTAGTTTTTCCAAAATACCTGCGGTTAGGTTAGGTAAGTTTTATAATTGTGGTGGCTTTAGGATAAACGATAATTCGGACTAACGATTATAACAAATGAAAATTTCGATTTCAAAATTGACACCGTATTCTTATTTCAATTTCTTAATATTATTTCTAAAGGAGAAATATAAGAAAGCACCAGGGGGCCTAATATGTTTGCGTACAAAATGTGGAAAAAACGTCCGTCACGGACGTCATGGACGTCCACAGCAGAGGATGGATGGCATCGAGGACTAGACTGGACTCTTTTATCCTCAAATCAAAGGAGCAGCTGCTTTATATCTTGATGAATTTCATCAGGCAACCTTCGAACTTTACTTCAAACATGGGCACTCCATGATAAAGTTTCAAGTTTGCCACAAGGACCTGCGCTTGCGTCCATCAGTTTCCCAACCTTAGCCACATCGTCAGTCCAGTCTGTGACACGTGTCAGGTAACAATTCGTTATACATTGCAAAGTTAACACGCTGATACATCACTGAGTGTCATATAAACTGCGACATGTACACTGAAATGTCACCTGTCACCTGACATTGTCAAGATGGTGAAATAGGGGATGGATGTTAAGCGGGATCTGTGACCCGTAGACATCAATACCAATCCTAACAATTCTAGTAATTCCACTGCATTGGAAGTCTACCCACTCGGCGCCTCTTTAGCACTCTTCGACCCCATCGGCCATCTATTCTGCGATGAGCCTCGCTTACTGTTATTTAAGTCTAGCAACTCTCAAATTGAATGAGTCAAGAAAATTATAATCAATAATCTGTCAACGATGTAGAGTGACAAGGAAGATAAATCAATTTATTGGTATCTATCTCTAGTACTCTCTTTATCAAAATAAAATGCTTACGAAGGATAGACGCGAGATGATTTTACTTCGGCTGCAGAATGCAACGTTTATTTTTGCGATGCAACCTTGAATTTTAGTGGGTATTTTTGTAATGCACTTGGCTTGGGTGCAATGTGCGTATCTTTGGTTCTTTTTTTATACACTGACGAGTGCACAGTTTTACAGTTTTCTCAAGGTTTGTTGGAAAGGTCAGTAAAGAGAGTAATATATTTGCTAATGGTTTCCAGTCGTTTTCTTCCTTTCCCTTTTCTTAACAAAGCTAGGAAAAAATAATTTAAAAATTAAAAAAAAATGCTTTTAAGTAACCTTCTAAATAAAGATCTAACTTCTTCAATTGTAACACCTTACATTTCATTTTATATAGCCCATCGTGTAATTTAAAAGCACTCAATTTTTACTTTGTGCTCTTATTAGCTGTATTTCATCGTTAAAAAAGATATACAAATACAATATCAAACTTTGACATCAATAAAATAATTAGGTAACTACATAGGTAAGTAATTTAAGAAAAAAAAAATTGGAAGTGCAAACTTACCATTTGAAAAAAAAGTTTCGAAATAGTACTGGCACATAATATTCGATCACAGATCAAGATCATAGAGAATAGGTAAATTAGTACCGCCTACACATCAAGGCCACGCACACACGCGTCGCCGAGCGTTGATTGGCTCGCGTTCCGTTTTCAAATATATGAGTATGTGTTCATTTTTCGCCCGTCTATTTTTGCTGTAGTAAAGTTTTTATTCATTTCATACGGTGCTTGCGCGGTTTTGATAGTTTTTGGGTCATTATTAATTTGATTTTATTTTGTTTAAAGCTAGATTATTTTAAATGTAGTCGTTACAATTTGGACATACAATTATACATTACAAACTTTATTTAAATAAGTATTTACTTGCAGAGTATCTTGTTTTCAGCAACTGTTGTAGTGTGTTACAGACAGATTGTAATACTAAAATAAAGGTAGATATTGTTGTTTTTTATTATAAAAAGTCAAGTATTTTAATAAAGTTCTTTTTTGTAGTGTTCTAATAAACTTTGAACAAGATTCTACGCTACTCGTAGCTAAATTTACTGACTGATGACATGACAAATAAACAGATTTATTTTGACGTTTGTAATACCTAAAGATGAGAAATTACTTTTAGTTAAACAGCAAAGAACACCCGTCTTAGCTACGTATTTTATTTATTTGTACAGCAATGATAGGAGTGTATTAGTGTTATCCTTTTGCTTAAAAACTTGTATTTTGTTTTTTTCATTCGATAAAACCAGACAAGTACCGGAAACCTAGTTCTATTTTTCACTTCTAATTTTTCCATAAATTTCAAAAGGTATTAGAAAGTAAATAATTTGTCAACATATAACTCGTTACATTGTATGATCTAGCTATAGCCAAAAAAAATAGTCCAAGTATCAAAATCAATCGGCTCCAGACGCTTTGTGTTTTTTGGCACGGCGGCCAAACATCGGTTTATGCGATGCAGCGCGCATGCGCGCGGTGCGCGCACGCTCGACAAACCGATTAATCCAAACTTTTACATTCGAAATTCGAATCGAGGAAAGCTTTATACGATTTACCTACACCCGTACCTATTTATAGTCGAGAAAAGTAATTACTTGAGTATTAGAAGTGTCAAAAGTCATAAAAAAATCGTTACTTTAGTCATTACTTTTACTCAAGTAATTACTTTTCTTGACTATAAATACGGGTGTTAGTCTTTGTAGTTAGACGTCTAACAACCATGTTGGTAGGTACGGCCACAGACTTTAATTCATAAACATAGATGTTCATATAGATCTAAACCATGTCGTGCAAAACTAACGATTAATTCCTATGTAACTTCTTTCTCGTCACTTAACGGTGTAATTAAGACAAGGATATGGTGGATCAATATTTAGTCTTTGATTCACACGGCACAGTTGTTCCAGTTTTTTAATAGCATTCGGCTTTTTATTGCTGTCACACTCGCAACTCGCAACTGACAGTATATTTGTCACTTGTGTTTCATAAAAAACGAAAATTGCAGATATCTATTAAGCGACTAGAAGAACTGTACTTACTAGCTTTTTAGATCCTATTAAAGACTTGAGATAGCATAATGATGCCTACGAAGTTAGCGGTCCTGGGTTTATTACCCGGTAAGGGCAAATACTTGAGTGATGAGCGCGAGTATTTTGATCTGAATCATGGTTTTCTATGTATTTATCTGTACAAGTATTTTTATCGTCACCTAGTACCCATACTTACAGACTGAGCTTAGTCTGGAACTAGGTCAATTTGTGTTAGTCCCCTGACGCGTATCATTATTCTATTAATGGTACGGAAACCTTTGTGCGGGTCCGATTCGTTCTTGACCAGCTTTTATTCTTTATTTAGGTTGTAGTGTGAAGTTTTTGAAATGTTTTACTGTAGATTTATAGGTCTTTGCCCGCTACTTCGTCTGCGAAAAAGTTTACACATACATACATACATTAAATCACGCCTGTTTCCCAGAGGGGTAGGCAGAGACCACTTCTTTCCATATGCTACGATCTTGACAAATTTCTTTCGCTTCTTCCACATTCATACATCGAGTCATGCACTCACGTCGGTTTCGGGTACTTAAGATTCGGCCCTTTTCCAGTATTTCTCCGATTTGACTCGAAAAAGTACGCCTAGGGCGGCCCCATCCAACCCGTCCACTCACTTTCGATCTGTATATCGAAGCATGCCCTTTTCAATCTTAGTCACTAAATAGATCTTCTTTTATTCCACATTTCTCTCTGACTTTAACTATTTAATTTCCGTAATAAAGGATGACATGAGTCAACCCAGGAACAGGACTAGGTCGGTTCCACCTGTCCCATTCAATCGCCCAATCCAAATGTCATCTAAATATACCGAACACTGACGTGAAAACCTCAAGCAAAACAATACTCTGACGCATTCCTCGACCTTTATCCAGTGACACATGAAAAACGCACCTGGTGAATTCAAATCATAACAAAAGGATAAAAAACTAAAACCCCCATATAACAAACATTGCGAAAACATGTAGAAGACAATAGTGTTTGGATAGTAGACGCGAAAACACGACAATTACTGGAAAAACGTTACAATAGCACGCCCGTAGTTTATAAACTATTCGTAGTTCTTAGTAACAGTTACTAGTACTTTTGCGTAGTATTTATTGATACGCGAAAGACGCTAATACTGTATATTTATACTCGTATGAAGCGATAACAGCATTGAAGGCAAAAGTCAACATCAAAATCAATTTCAATCATATTAGCATACATCGGCGACTTCCAAGTGTTTCCACCTCAAGCACACCTTTTGAAGGCACCGTTGTATGCTAAACAGAGTCCGTACGGCCCCCAGTGGAAACCCTGCTTTAGTTAACTTGCGACTTTTTAGGTACTTGTAGCCATAGCCAAATGCTTTGACGCTAACGTTAACGATTATAGAAAACTGTCGAATTGTATCGAATTGACATTGCTGTGATATATCTAAAATGCCGTTATCTAACATTTGGTATTTTTTTTACTTATAATGCTATATAAATGAGAAAAAAATTCTCTATCAATCCATGTTTGTGATTTTTAAAACAAGAATTTGGTAGATAACCGCATTATAGATATATCACGGCAGATTAGCGCTCGACGCAACCAGCCAGCAGCATACAAACCCTATACATTTTCTCTAACAATAACGTTCTTGTAAACTGCATCTTGTCTTAGCTACAAACGATTAAACTGACGCAAATGTACTTGCTCTTCCCACGAGTAGGTCTTCAGAAATCTCTAGACGAGGTCCAAAGTCAGCTTTCATCGATTGAAAACAATCTAGGACTGCTATGTAGAAACAACATCGAGAAGAAAAATCAGGAAACGTTTATATAGAATGGGCCAAATTTCTCAATTTTTTCGTTCTTGATACAGCAAAGCCTGAAGACAAAAGTTACGACTTACGGAGCCGAAGCGTGCCTACTGAAAGTATGTGTTGTCCTAGCTTAAGCTAAAACTTGCTCAACCCACTATGGAAATAACTTTGACTGTAGTGTCTCTCAAGGATACAATGAAAATAAGTGATTTGTTAAAAAACCAAGATGACAAACATGGCTCTTGTTAGTTGATGTAGAATGGATTGGCCACATCTGTCGCAGAATCGATAACCACTAGTGCAATCGTCTTCTAGAGTAGAAACCACGTCTTGGTTAACAAAGAGTGGTCCATTCTCCGGCCAGATAACGAGACGATCTATGCAAGAAGGTGTTGCAGAACATTCTTAAAAATAGCAATAAAATTCTTAGAAACTCTCGATCCAAAAATAAAGAAGCTACCGAGAATTTCTCATAGCAAAATTTGAGGTTTTGTTGTTGGCAGGAGGATGTGAAGCATCTGGAAATCTGGATGCACGTAGAGGATGCGCGTTGGAAGAGACGTGATCTTGTGGACTAACGTTTTTTTCTAGCCATTCCAACAAGCAGACGGACCTGATGGAAAGCAGTCACCATCGCAAATGTCAGCATTGCCAGAGGCAAAGCCAAGTCACTTTTAATCCGTGCTGTAAGGAACCTATGTCATAGTGCTGAGGAAACATCGTGGAGGGAAGTTCATTCCATAGTTTCAAAGCAAGAGGAAGAAAAGACCTGAGAGGTTGCCATAGCATACTAAAGAAGTTTCATTTAGGCTAATAGGGATAGAGCTATAGCAATTATACAGCTCTGTTCCTTTCTCTTAACCAAAACTGAAATGTAGTAAATTTTAATGGTTGCAGGCAATACGGATGAACTAGTGGCGAGTGGTTAGATGGGAAAAAAGTGCTTTTAGGAGAAGTAGACTTAAAAAAAAAGGTATTGGTTACAGTTTATAATGCGCCTTAAGCCACTGGCTCAATCTAGCTGATAATAAATCAACGTATAAAAAAGTTATTCATATCCCTGTCTGTAATCAACCAATCCAGTTTATACCAGTTTAAAAATTACATTTACATAGTAGCTAACTGTACTTGATATCTATCTATCGTCCTATTTACAGGTACAGTTAGAAAAAAACGACAAGAAGGTAAACGGTTTTTTTTTAAAGATACAAATGTTTTTTATAATGATTTAAGGTTTGTTGATTATTTAAGGAAAGTCTATTTGTCCCTTTATAACCCCCGTCGTAAAATAAAGTTATAAGTTCAATGTGTATCTATCATCATCAGCTACCAAACAAAACAGAGTTTGTATGTTTTTTGTTTTTTTACGGGACCATGTCACACATACTTAATTATAAAGAAATAAATAATGTGAGTACCATGTACGTGTGGTCAACCAGTTTTGACAAAAAGTTTCAATGAGATCTAATTATCGCGAAGGTTGACATTTGTCACTGTCAAAACATTATTGCAAGGGTAAATCGAACTTGTTGTATCACGACGTGCAAATAAACTTCAACCGTAGTGTGGTAGATCACATTTTTGGCCGACTGTACCAATTAATAATGTTTCTGCGTATTTTTTTGCATTAGATTGTTTGTAACAGGGTGGAAGGCGTTTATCTATTGGTACTTTGGTACCTAAGTAGGATCCGTAACTCAGGGCCGTATCAATAAACTCATCTTGGCTGAGAGACCCGTCACAAGATACGTCGAAGTAAACGTCAAACCAGAGAACACTGCCATTTTTGACGCATCTCGAGACGAGCATTAGAGTTGAGATTAGTTTAATAATATGGCCCTTTTCAGATTGCTATCTAATGACTGCAAATTTACCCTAGGACTTAGAATGGAATGCCTACGTCATTCCATAATCATTTAGCGGTTGTTGTATCCCCACACCGAAACACATCATTGCGAACACTGCTGCTTAGAATATAATAGTTTATTTGTCAATTCTTGCACCACATTTTAAGATCACAAAAACATAATGAACAAGTTTGTTTGGATATTTCTCCACTAACTGGAAAATCGCAGACCGTCGCTTTTTTGGAATAATGTCTTGGTGATGTAAAAAAAAAGGTCTTTGTGTCAAATAATAGCCATAGTTTTAAACGTGTCTGATATTAGACGAAAAATAAGGCGGCCTATTTAGTTATAATTATTTGAACATATCAAAAAACAGTACCCTGGCATGTCCCAAGAATTCCAATGTGTTACAATGTAATAAAATTTCTCTATTGAACTTAAGAAGGTGAATACACAGTCCATCATAGTAAAGTAGGATTTAAATTTATGTCTAACTCATTTTACTGCCACTTTAAATAAAACTTTGTCCCAAGACTACAAAAACAGTCCCTTGTCGCCTGATTGTGATTAAAATAAAAATAATTGTTGAGATTGACTTTTGTGCTTACAATCTTGGTATAAACGACGCAGGAGTTCTGATGCACAACCATTTTTACTGTTTCATTCACTATTATTTGAAGACAAAGTTGACAGGGGAGTGTTCAAATTTTCCAGCTAGAAGAAATACCGATTCAGCGGTAGCTAAAAGAATATATACATGGGGGTTAGTGATTTTTACGGACCCTGCAAAAGATCCTAACAAAAAAAAACAGCTACCGAGGGTTCCGTTTAAATTCCCAATTCAATATTTGGACCGCCGTTCCTTGTATTAGGACCTAGTCAGCGGGATATACTTACCCTATAAATATTGATTCCCTTGAGAGTGTCGAAATATACGTTTTTTGGGGCATAAAGAGGCGTATCTTTTTTTACGTAAATTTAGATGTTTTTTTTTTACAGCTTCAAGTCCGTAACTTCCTCAGCAATATGGAATTAATCTACTAGCTAGTACTAGTAGATTAATTCCATATTGCTGGGTAGTGTTTGCTCTTCCGCTACGTATAGTCAACCACTTTGATTGTTGAGCATCTATAGAACCCTGTCAGATGACAGCATCGTCTAAAGATATACATTACGTCAAAATTAACGTGTTGTGTGACAGGGTTCTACAATTAAAGTTGTTGACTATACATAGACCGCTTCTCTCAACTGATTAACCGATACCGTGTCGTGTGGTTTAAATACATTATAGTGCCGTATGTACTCGTATGGTGTAAAACCGGCTTATATTATCGAGAAATCTTTGACCGATTCTAGGTAACATTATAGAATTTTTCCGCCTAAGTGTCGCTGGTTTTATTGAAATGTATGTAAATTAAGTACGAGTTGAGCTAGTCGCGCAGGCGCGGTTCCATTGTCGGACGGTTAACGTTAGCAATGTAGGAGCGTTCTTTTTGTATATTTAAGTTAACTTCTATTAGCAAGTAACTTGTGTTTTTTTGTTGTAAATTACAGTAATTAAAAGTGGCAGTTTGATTTTTATCTTAAATATAAATATTTAAGTAAATTTGTAAGTTTATTAGTTTGTTTTTATTGATTGTTTTCCATTTTTAAATTTATATAAGTTTTATATTTTGTAGAAAAAAATTACGATTAGGTTTATTTCAGGATGGTTAAGATTAAAATCAGTGGACGGTATATTATCGTAATTCCATGGTTTTAATATGTTATTATATTTATTTATTTACGTGGCTAAGGTTGCAGGAAACCGTTGGATATAGCGGCGCAGGATCGGGCCTTGTGGCAATGCTTGGGGGGCCTATGTCCAGCAGTGGACGTCTTTATCAATGATTATTATGGTTTCTTTATGTATAAAGCTTGGTAAATTATATTGTTAATATTAATTAGGTTCGTTAAAATTTGACAGTGTATAAATATGATGTAGGTATAGTATTGTACGCCTGAAACGGCTGATTGTGCTGAGCTTCCACAATTTTATCTATTATAAGAACTTTTGTTAACACCACAATCTCACAATAAATGATTTATGATTTATGATTTATGATTTTATTTTTCAGTATTATATTTAAAGAATATTGGTCCCTAGCTAAGGTATAAGTGTCTTATCCAAATGATGCATTCATTTTTTATTTTTTTTAATGTAGATAATGTATTTAGACCACGATCTTGCACATCTTCAAAATTAAGTCGCTTCCGCCGTCTGTTCGCTTAAATCTTTTAAAGTACTCAACGGATTTTAATGCAGTTTTCAGTAATAGAAAGAGTGATTAATTAGAAAGGTTTTTATGTATATTCTGGTTTATATACGGGTGTTACAGAAAACTCACATAAACCGAAGCGAAGCGAGGGCGGGATGCTAGTACATCAATAATGTGGAGGATTGAATGTTACCGTTTCGTTCCGTCTTGTGTATTGGCCAGAAACCACTATAACTAGACACATAAGAACGTGTCAAATATAATTGAGTCCAATAACGGATACAAATTATTACTGGAGACAATGGACCCATGCATAAAGATGTCCACTCATGATCGCAAAACGGGTTACTTTAAAACTGCATTACATAATCACCAACAGCAAGAATGCATGTTGCATAGTTCTTTATTCATTTTTCCGTTGACATCATCGTCAGCGGCCGTAGTATGGTTGCGATGCGCGTGACAAAATGTGGATAAAGTATCCGTCACTTTTCATATGGTGAGAGGGACGTACCTACATCAAACACGAGCGCTGCGTTAAAACTGTGTATTTAAATCCTACCTTCAAAATCATTCATAAGATGACAGAAGTTACTTACACACGTGTCAGAAAGTGACGGATGTTTTATCTACATTATGTCACGCGATAAACGCAGCCATATCAAGCCCCGAATCGTTAATATCTTTATTTTATTTTTAGAATTTTTAGTCTTCCATACATCCATACATAAACTCACGCCTTTATTCCCAGAGTGGGGTAGGCAGAGCTACAGAATTACCAACAACTCTAAAAACTTGTTGATAATTCTGTAACCACATTTTGCACACTTAGGCTAAGATGCAACCGTGTGGTTGCCGGGTTAGAATAGTGCCACTCCATGTCTTCCCGTGGATGTCGTAAGAGACGGCTAAGGGAATAAAGGCGTATAGTACTGTTAGGCAATGGGCTTGCAACCTGTCACTAATACACCGGTAAACATCTTAGCCTAAGTTTAAGTCTTCCAAAAGTAGTCAAATGAAAATTCGGACAAACGATGCATTAGCACAAATGACGATTAGGTATTTTTAATGTAGACCCGACAATACAAACTATTATTTTTAATTATGCTGTTTCTCTGTTTTTCATTGTTGTTTGGTGTACAGAAAAGTGTTTTGTATTGTATTGTGTTGTAGGTATTAGACGTTAAAAAAAAGTACTTAAGTATATAAAAGTATCAAGCAAGAATCGAAACCTGCGGGCCTAATATGGTATGGTAATGGTAAAACATCCGTCGCTTTCTGACACGTATCGTATATAAGTATGAGAGTGACGAATGCTTTGTCCACATTTTGTCATGCGATAGACGCAACCATACTAGAACTGTAGCAGGATCGCTGGTACCCTACTAGCTAGGCGAACTGCGTCATTTGTCTTATTATTTTCCATCTACGATTCTTATAACGCTAAACAGATATATAAAAATAACCTCATCACGTCTCGTGGTATGCTTCATACAACTCTATGCATTTGTTTGTTATCGCTCGCCGCTTGTGCCGCCACTATACTATACGTTATACTTGTGGGGTCCTAGTGAAAATCTTTTCTAAACATCAAGTGAAAAAAGGTGTAAGTCTATTTAACCCCATTTATACACATTTTAAGTACGAGTTAAGTCGATTTACACCCTTTTTCACTAAGACTTCAGAGTTATGGCCAAATGGTTTTTTGTATGCCGAGGAAAAGTCCTAAACAATGTTTTTTTTAAAGGGTTATTGGAAAAGGTTTTAGCGATCCGGACAGTTATAAACAGGCTGAGGTTTTATTAATTCTTGGCCCAAAACATTGTTCGTAAAACCAAGATACAGGGTGTTTCTATGAGGATTTCAAGAAATCTTAAATAAGAAAAGTGAGAGTGTGGAACGAATTTAGTTTGAAGCACAAAGGTGTATCACCGAAAATTAATATAATTATGTGCAATTTCTATCTTGGTAAAATTATTATGCTAGTAAGAAAAAACATTGTATTGTCGAACAATGTTGTATGTAAAAAATAATATAATAGTAATAGACATCGTTTTATTATAAGCGTGTTTATGTTATGTGTTTTTTTACGATCCTGCGAGTTATTATTTGTGATATTATAATACTTAGTTTTATGGAAGTATGGTATATGTCATGAAAACGTGATTGCGTAACTTTGTTTCTCGTTTAAGAGAATATATTTTATTTTTTATGATTTAAAATGTGTAAGTATATAGTTTTATTTCCTTTGACAATGTATTCCATTGAAAAAGCCGTAACTTGAATAAAATATTAAGTATAAATGGTTTTTAAAGATGTTTAGATATTTATAAATGAATAACTTATAAATAACTACTAGGAATTAAGTAAGGCTTCAGTCATAGTTTTAAAATAATTTGGTGGTATCTTTCGGATTTCTCCAAATTCCCATTTTATTACTTGAACAAATTTTTCAGTCGGTACAAACCGAATCTAAAATCTGGAATTGTTGGTAACTCCTAAGAATGTTCTTATATTTTGTATAATCACACATTCTCGATTCTATCAAATGTTTCCTAGAATTTTCTTCAGAAGATTATTAAATTCATGGAAATGATTTGCAACTTTTTTCAAACAGTATAAGTTTATTGGAAAGCTATAATTACATAAATTGGGTAGGTATTAACTAAAAAATATTCTTTCTTTGAAACACTAAAAGCGGCATTTGAAAAAATGTTAGGGGCAAAGATGGTCTATGGCATGAATATTTCTATCTAAATTGATCCCTTACCTTGTTGGTTTATGATGGCAACACTCACTAACGGCTAGTTTCACATTAAACATCCTTAAACTTAATTTTTTAATCTAGAATCTCTGAGAGTAACACGACCAAATTAAAACTACTAGCAACTGCCTTAGTTATTTGATGTCACAACACAATTTTTTTTTACCATGTTTAAGTAAATCTTTGTCAAATTAATAACATTCCAACAAGAGGATCTTATGATGTATAGGGTGTTTTAGTTATTTTGGGCGTAGTCGATTTATCGATGAAATCTTTTCAATTAATCGAAGCGCTAGCAGCTATGAATAGTTTGATTTAAATAATTTATCCAATATTTAAGATTTTATTACTTTTAGTAGGGAAAGTTTATGTCACGGATGTGTTTGCTTAAGTTTGTAATTAAATTGTGCTTATAACATTTTTAATGGACGTAAAATAGCCACGACCGCCCGCGATTAAAAGCGTCTGATATTTATTAATTTACTCCGGTCTCTTTAAAAACCTTATTTTTTTGATACCTATGCTTAAATTGACACTTAATAAATTGTATGTATTACTTAATTGAACGAATAATAACGTCACTATTAAACTCTACGATAATAAAAATAGATTTGCACTATTTAACACAAAGAAGATTTAATAATCGGAAAATAGAAAACACAAACCACAAAATAAACCTAAATCGAAACCGTTTTTGGGCACAACGCCAACCGCACCGCTGTTTCGAAATCAGGAATAGTATTTTTATATTTATTAAAGGTTTTTTTGAGACCCCGTTCAATTAAATGACTTTTGAATAAATTTACTGCTTTATAAATGTTTTATCTGAAATAATAATTGTAAACATAAAACATACTGCGTTAAAGATTAAAAACGTTAACGTGAAAATATAATTTTAGTTACTTTTTAATTTAAAAGACATAAATCAAGTAAAGACTATTTAAATCGGTAAATAAACTATTTAGGATAACTGCTTTGCTCGTAAATTCACTTACTTTATAATTAAGTAAGCGGTTAATATATTAAAACTTAAAATCGAGTTTAACGATATAAATATTCGACGGTTGCGCAAATTTCCAAACGAATGGCGACATCACAAGGCCAGTCTCCGAGAAAAACGTTACATGCAATAGAAAGTAGGTATTCGTAAGAACTGCAATAAATGTTTCGGTTCTTAATAAAAAGTAGACAACACAACAAACCTTTTGTCTTGATAATCTGACACTAAAAAAGTCCATTCACTTTGTAAAAATCTTTAAAAGTTCACAGATTTTTAATAAAACAGTTTAATATTATTTTAGCGCGAAAATCCTTATCGCAAACACAATTTTAACACGCGTTGCGCAACTCGAACTTTTTATTTTTTCAATTTCACGCAAAACTGGCTGTATTTAAATTACTTTTTTTATATACCATTAAAGATAAAAAACACTTTAAAAATCACTGACGAAAAAAAGGCTATTCGATTTTTGAAAGCCGGGTTTTCGCGCGCCGCTCCGACGCGCGTTCGAAAATCAAAAATCCCGTTTCGCGCCACGTCATCGTCTGTAGTTAAAACGTTCTCTTTTTGAAATTCAGTTTTTATTTCGATTTATTTTCATTGTTGGACGGAGCGCACATGCTGTTTCAACACATTATGATCTAACACTGGCTAGCTCTCGATTGCAGAACATACTTATTCTAAGTCAACTTACATTCGTTCATATTTGCCTGCAGGCGTAGGGTTGAGCTAGCGCTGCGGGCCTATGACCTAGGACCTAGGAACTGAACGGTAATTTTATTCAATTGAAGAAATGTAATGGGATAATTTTAAATCATTATAAATATTTTCGTTATTGTACGTTAAAAAATGTAACTAAGGTGGGTAACGTGTTTTATAACATCGAGAGATATTCGCAAACAGAGATTTTGTCAAAAATAACTTTTTATAATTAATCGTTTTCTTTTAAAAACCATTTCACTAAAGAAAAGAGTAACAATTGTTTTTGTCTAGATTATATTTAATGAAACATATTTTTGTGACAGTGTCATTAAAGCAGCAAATTGTACTAACTATTTTTTTAGACGATGCGTAAGAAATACAACATCGCCAACCCTAATTTTCGCGTAGTACAAGAAACGTCTTGCATATAATAATATGTTTTAGCCTATATTGAGCGCTTACAGGCACTGCGACTCGGCGCAAGAGTGGAAACGTAGGCGTTTCGCGTCGATAACGTTATTTTAAATAACGTTAATAAAATATCGAAACGTTATTAATAATCACTCGCAATTTAAGTAATTAGAATGTTGATAAACATAGATAATTTTCTTTAAAAAAACATTTGATCCTGTGGCATGGTTACCTTAAAATATACAATAAATACATGGTTTTCTTTGTATAACTAACCATACTCAATCTACTTAAGTAAATATATGAATAGTAAAACAATGCAACAAATTGATTTTTAATAGTTTAATTAAAATACTAGTTAATTTAGTAAAACTTCTTCCCTTTGTGTTGATTTTTCAATTTGAGGCAATGTTTTGTTCCGTTATTTTCTCTGACGGTAAATTGATAAGCTAAGCTACAATATTGTAGTATTCTACTTGAAAACTACACTAAGCATTCTGACTTACTCTAAAAAAATCCTCTAACTTTACTTTTCAATTATTCTAAAATATTTAGAAGAATATTATTTCAACATAATATATTTATGACTTTTACAATAAATGAGAATTGTTGTAAATTGTTAATTTATACAAAAAAATAAAGCAGAAAAATAAACACAAATCGTTCAAACAAAAAATAACTTAATGCTTAAATAATATATAAATAACAAAAACGTTACATAAAAAATAACTATCGTTAACTCACACAACAATCAGAACAGCACTACCACATCCCTAGTTAGTTGTATGCATCGTGCATTGGCCTGCACACCGATAGACACGACCCCAAAGGACCTAACAACAACAACCACGTAAATCAAAATTAAACTCTATCCTTTAAATTATAAAGTGGCTTTTAGTTAAAACCGATATTATTTAATAACATTTTGCATTTAAGTTTTTTAGAAGCAAGTTCTTATACTTATTTCACTATGAATTTTAGGTTGGTATAGATGTAGAAAGAAATGGGTGTCTGTGGGCGTATGTTGTTTCTAGGACACTGAATGTTAGAAATCTTCGAGATGTATTATGGTATAATTGTATTGTGAAAGGTATTTGTGTGGGAATCGGTCGAGATTTTAAGGCTTAAGCGGTTTTAGGACATTCTTGGTGTATTGGAGTAACATTTAGAAGTGGTTATTATGACTATTTTGGTTGAAAAATGTTTAAAACATTTATTTCCGTACATTTTTTTTAAATCCTTTGGTGTAGTTTGGTCTTAGAAAATATTCTTCTTAGAATAAGAACATTTTGAAACCCAAATCGAATCGACCGCCAATTTTTTTCATACTTGAAAGATCTAACATCTTAAACGGCTTTTTTTTTATTTAAAAATAAAGCTTTTTAATCTACGAAGACGCGCTCCACTATTTTATAATCCTTCGCACAATTGCGTGTGTTAATTTTTTTTTATTTTGTGTAGTATCGGTAAGAGCATTTTTATTTAAAGGGTTTAAAAACATCTATTTTCATAAAAAAAATATTTTAAGAACCATTTTAATTATTTACTGTTGTGGAATTAATTACTAACGCAAGCTTAGTGTGAAGTTTTTAAACTTTACAGATATCCAAAAGCAGCGGAAAGAGATCGTGTGAAAGGCCATCGCCGTCGCACTCCTACGCAGCTGCGCTAGCGCCGATTGGGCAACGAATGATCTAGCGCTCGATCGTATCCTTTAAAATATTCCTAACGGCAAACATAACGTCTATAAAATTAGCATCAAGAACTAAAATTAACAATTTCCTTGCAATTTCCACTTTTTCTGTTTAATTACATAAAATTTTACATACCTACATACATACATACATAAACTCACGCCTTAATTCCCAGAGTGGGGTAGGCAGAGCTACAGAATTTCCAACAACTATAAAAACTTTTTGATAATTCTGTAACCACATTTCGCACACTTAAGCGAAGATGTTTACCAGTGTATTAGTGACAGGTTGCAAGCCCATCGCCTAACAGTACTACACAGCCTTTATTCCCTTAGTCGTCTCTTACGACATCCACGGGAGAACATGGAGTGGCACTATTCTAACCCGGCAACCACGCGGGGAAGCAAGCATTCAAGCATATATTAATTTAAAAGCTAACACGCCTAACAACAATTCCTACTCCCATTCCCTTCCAATTCCTATTTCCTTGCAATTTCTACTTTTTCTATTTAGTTCCATAAAATTTTATTTCGTACAAAATTAAACATGCTTTATATAAGTTTCAGCTGACTATTCGTATACACACTTCTATGTGACATTTCATTTTTCGTTCATGTTTCATAGAAACATAAAGAAAGAATGTTTCATAAAAACCGTAAAAGCCGATAAAGTCAATAATAATGAACTATAATATCATCCTTTTAGTTTTTACTACAAGCGTGGCGCCATCTATTGCACTTTCATCACATTAAATAAATCGATGTTGCACTTCCATCAACTAAAACGTATTCAGTGCCGCACTATCCCATATCCATTCAAAATGGACAAAGAATCAAGACTGTAATTTCAAATGAAGTCATACACTATTTCATACAATTTTAGATCCATGCAAACCAAATGTCACGACGTTTCCGCGCGACATACTCCAAGTAGAACCAATCGACTCATGCGCAAGACATCGCACGACACGACATCGTAATGTAATAAGAAGCATTTTTCTTTGACAAAAAGCTCTTAATGGTGTTAGAAAATTGACGCGATAGCATCTTGATGGTGGTGTGAAGGTAATGTGGCTCTATCTGGATTTTATTATTTATATTGTTCAATGTATTAACAAATTAAATATTAAGTAAATGAAAAGAGGACTGTCAATACAAACGATGGATATTTTACCAATTTTTTTTTTGTTTGTAGCCCGTATAAGCCCTCGCTTCGCTTCGGCTTATGTGAGTTTTCTGATACATAAAACCTTTCTTTTAAATCACTCTGAGAATAATTGCATTAAAATCCGTTGCATAGTTTGAATGATCTAAGCGTACATACAGAGGGACCGACGGCGGGAAGCCACTTTTTATAGTTTGTAAAGACTTGCTGTGAAAGATGAATTGTATCTACGTTTTATTGCAGTAGCCCCCTTCGCTAACGAAACTGGTTACCTTTCATATCAGGAACATGTCCTGTTCCATACAAGAACCGTTTGTTCTTATCCGCCAAACTTCATGGATTTATGAAAGGGAGTATAATAAAATTCTTGATACACTTTCTTTACAACAGTTCATGTAACGTTGGTTAGTACTCATAGTTTAAGCATGAAGGTTTAATTTGAGTACGTAAACAATTTAACTACTTACATAATATTTACTTTATCGAGTTATTCGTCAATCAAATTGGCGATACACAGGTCGTGCGTTATACGGAGCAATTCGGGACACTTATGGCCGATTTAACACAAACATTTGAAATTTTGTTTATTTATTGTCACATTTACGGAGCTTAGCACTTTTCACACTACTCTGTTTTTTTAACATAACCCTTATCAAAACAGATTAAATATGAATATAACTCACCAAATAGGTCGATATTAAAATATTGAATGAATAAAGTAAACCCGAGCATAGACCCTTGCGGAACGCAGTACGGCTGACAAGGAGTTTTTACCCCGTACATTCTTCACCTCGCATACCGATGGCGAAACTGGCTGCGATTGTAGATCGTGCATACTATATCTATGTTTTCATAGGATTAGGCCTCGCTAATGCTTGCAACTATAGTTTAAAGAGGTCATCTCTTGAACATTTGCATGAGATAGATCGTTTTTGAAAAAACAGGAATTGAACTTTATTTAATTTGTTGCCAAACTTACTAACGTATCGAAAAATATTAATATTAATATTTTTTTAGAAACATAATTGTTTGTACAAATAAAAAGGTTATTTTAAAGGTAAAACCCGCTATTTTATAAGGCACCGTTATAGACTATAAAATCAAAATTGTCAACTAAAACTCACAATTTCGTTAAAATGTAGGCATATAATGGTAATAAAATAGGGGGCAGGCAATACTTAGCTAAAGAGGGGTCATAAACCGCTTAAACAATTTATTAGGTACAAGATTTTGACGTAACTTTGTCTGCGTAGAGCTCACTTATCGTGTTTCACACGAGAATCGTTTCTTCCTTAGTGACTACGGTTTTAAAAGTTTCGTACTACTACGTACTAACGCTCCGATGTCTATCCGTTTGTCACAGGGCTGTTTTGTGTATTTCTAATGCCACTATAAAAAAAAACCGGCCAATTGCGAGTTGACTTTGCGTGGTTCCATACCGGACATACGTACCTAATTATTGTTTTTTTTGATCGAATCCTTGTAGGTTTTCTTGTAATCTACATGCAATTTTGTATATATTTTTTTATGTTAGGCTCAGTAGTTTCGGAGATCAGGGGTATCAGTCTTCTTTCATGAATAAAATCAAAAATATTTATTTTACCCTAATAAAAAAATATATTTGAGATCCTCATAATGAGCCCTTTCATTTGAAATACGACACAGTAATTAATGGTTGCAAAACTTTTTTTTATTTCCTAATTGGTCCCCCGATACCGAGGCTTCTTTAAAAAAAATGCTTTACACATCTGTGTTTAGGTCATCAATTTACATTATGTGTACCAAATTTCAACTCAATCAGTCCTGTATTTTCGGTTTCTTCTATCAAAAAATTGCGTTCGGAATTATGTCTCTTCTGAATTATGTAGTGTACCCCCATTTTACTGCTAGTAAGCTCTACTACAAGCCCCCTAAAAAGCAATGTTTAAAAAATCAAACAACCTGTATATAATTTAAAAACACATTTCCCTCTCCATAAGAGTGATTGAATACTTCACATAACTTTAAACCGCACATTCTTCAAACCTATAATAAAATCTAGAAGAACTCGATGAAGTTGTAGTGCTTATTTATTATTGAGCTTTTTATCGCGCTTTAAGCTCCACGTGTCATTTAGAATCACATTAAAGCTAATGCCAGTAATACTTCAAGACGGAGTCGGCAAAAAGCTCGGCGTGTTTTATACTCTTTCATGTGCTTAAGTGGTTAGTAATTAGGGAAATATGATGGGATTAGTGTTTTTAATGTTTATTTTATACTATATGGGGTGTTTCAAAAAGGGTGTTTAATAAAAAAGGATACAAAAGGGAAACGCCTAAATTCGTCTTTTTAATAGTTTTGTCCGGTTAACAAGAACGCTTTTTCTTTATTCAATTGTTTTTTGATATTAGGTTATCCTTATTAAAATCTATAGAGGTCAGTGATCCTAATAACGTTTTTTTATTGAACAGGGTTTTTATTACATCCTGTGATTTTGCTAATTAAATATATTTTTGCATTCTTGGTTTGACTAATCCTCTCTAATATTGTCAAATTTAAACTCCTTACATTTGTCTTTGTGTTTATTAATTAATTTTTAAAAGGAGCACCTCTGTTCTAAGCAGCAGTGTTCGCATTATTGTATTCCGGTGTGGGGTTAAGACGGTGAAATAACTAGCAAAGAGGCATTTCATATTAGTCCTTAGGGTTGGCAACGCGTTTGTGGTTTTAAGATTGTAGGCTTGAGAATGCAAATGTGACTATGCAAAATGTGCTAGATCAGGGGACCAGTGCGCTCGTTTATCACCCCGTAAAAAAATGTAAGCCAAACCAGCGTGGAGTCGGGACTATCAGTCGTCATCGTAGCGAGATAATATATATTATTGTACCAAGTTCTTTATTGTCAATTCCCTATATATAATCGTTTTATTTAAAATGGTGATAGCTCTTATTAACTTGACAGTAGAGGCGGCCAAGTCAAGGCCCCAGTTTTTAAGCATAAATTGTCTTCGTAGTCGTAATCTTATCTTCATTGTCATAGGTCGTGTTCGTGAATTCTTCTTGGCTTTATGTAACGAACCTCTATTTTATCAAAAATAGAACTAATATCCTAATTACAAGCTTTTACTCGTAAATTAATAAATGCTTGAATACTTGCTTTCCCGCATGGTTGCCGGGTTAGAATAGTGCCACTCCATGTCCTCCCGTGGATGCCGTAAGAGACGACTAAGGGAATAAAGGCTGTGTAGTACTGTTAGGCGATGGGCTTGCAACTTGTCACTAATACACTAATCTTAGCCTAATTGTGCAAAATGTTTTCAGAGTTTGTTTCTCCGTTTTACCGTTTTTACGATACGACATAAATAAACATATGTTGAATCAAAACGTTTGTTGTAAAGGGACTTCATATTTCAAAGATTTCCCAAGCACTCAAAGGTTTACTGGAAGTGATCCCTTAAAGGCATAAGTTCGCCTTTGTAAGTTTGTGTTTTTGATGTAGATATTTATGTAAAATTTGTAAAATAAAGTTTTTACATACATAATAATACCTACTCTGCAGCGGTTCGGAAACCTCAGTGCGCGAGCTGGACTCGCACTTGACCAGTTATTTACATAAGCTTTTAATTTAAACATATTTAAGTTAATTTTTTAGTGAGACCAATCGTCGGCTTAAGTAAGTTGAAAAAAAAACAGTGATGCAGATATAATAATATGATGCCAGTAAAATAATGGCTTCTTTTTCCATCCTGTATATCCAGTTAAACGTATCTAAAAGAAAAGTAAGACAAAAGCATTTGTGATCGGTTTTCATGATTTAGTCTGAAAAGGCCCGAGCAAGTCACTGTCTAAGGTAAAAAATCCTAAGCCATTTCACGATGTTTTTTTATGTGAAGACGAACAAACACACGGTCCACCAGATTGCAAATAAAATCCGTGACCCGTAGACATATGCGTTCTTAAGACTACAATCTTAAGACTGCAATCTTAAGATGCCACCCACGAAGACCAAGTTCGAATGCTGCTGCCGCTTGGCGGTAGCTTAAAGGGTATGGTGCATCCGGCTGGATCCTGCAGAAACGACAAAAGTCGCTAATGATAGACCATAGTACGTCTTAAAGTGTTTCCTATATAGTTTATTTGATACTTGAATCATCCATCCTTTAGTTTCTAGACGCGAACGAAAAGCGTAATTTTACAAGATCTTTATCTTACTTTGCAAACATCTTGTCATGTTAAGTCGAGGATATAATTATCAATCATTTCAAAGTTTCATTGAAAAATAACATAACCCTCCTTCGGGCAGTCGAGTGAAAAGAAAATCATTGCGTCATTAATAATTAACAGGAAACATTCACATATGTAGGAGTATATAAAACTATTGATACATCTGAAAGGTATTTCATTTCCGTTGCGCCATCGAAATTCATCAAGGATTTCCAAAATACCCGCCATTTTATAACCACCCCCTCATAAATACCGCGCGTCCGATAGAATTTAATACAAAATCCAAAATACGCCATATTGATCTATATTTTTTCACCCCCCACACCCCCCTGCATAATTGAGCGTTGTGAAAACTATCGCGTTGCTAAATGACCCCCCCCCCCCCGGCCCCGCAATTTTCAACATGGCCGCAATCAATAATGTTGGGCAATGACTGCGATGACTTGCACAGGCGCACTGGGCCCAAGCCGAATCATCGGCAAAACCTGAACTTGACTTGGCGAAAACGAAAGTTGTGGCGAATGTTTCTGTGGCATTCTTGGCGTTTGGCACACGACGCTTACGTCAAACACGTGTTTTGTTTAGAAAACAAATTTCTTGAGAAAGTAAAAATTTAGAGTGACGGTTTTGAAGATTTTACTGAAGAGAATTAATTTAGAACTACGTAAAAAAGTAAAGCATATTTTAGAATTATCGACAAATGTGTGATTTTAGCTGTAGATGGCATTATTTTTGCAATTTTCCTTGTAAATTTTGGTGTAACCGGCACACGCGAAAGTCACGAAAGCGAGAGAGAGGCAAATAGAGCTTGTACGCGTTTCAGTCGCATTTCTATAGCAACGTATGTAGATGTTATAGGTTGTAGAAATGCGCTTGGGTAAATACAGTAGTATTAAGATTGTGGATATCAAACCTAGATTAAATTACAATTTGTTCGGATGCAATATTAATTTTACTTCCGAATTCATAGTTTTCACAGATCATGTGCTACTTTAGAGATGCAATAAAGGCTAATACGCCTCTCTTTTACGGCCCTGAAATAATCTGTGGATTGGTATAAAATTCTTACCTGGTAGAATGTTGATAGCAGATCGTGCTGAAAGCAGTCTGGATATCTTGTGGAGTAGTTTCTTCTAGTAGTTCTCCACTAGTCTTCTCTTCGTTCTTCGATCTTCTACTTAGTTAATTTTATCTTGTATATTAGTATTGTCCTTGTCGTTATTTGTATAGCCCGTTAAGTTTTATAATTACTCATATAAAAAGTTACAGGTATCGAAATAAGACAATAATTTAACTAATTCTTAACGTTAATTTTATCTTAATTTTGTACTATTAAAGAAATCTAGAAGTAAATTCAACAAGTAGGTAAACTTGGTAAATTTGTTTTTTATATTTGAATTTCTTTTATCTTACCTTTTTATCATTAATTTAAGGCCAAATCAAGGCACAAGTTTTTTTGTTTCTTAATTTGTTCTCATCCCCTATATCCTGGATCGGTAGATGAAATTGGTCGAAATATTCCAAAGCTTATTTGCCAAAAGTCTCGAATATCACTAAGCCTTAACTTTTAGTCCGGAGTCTTCACTTAATTTATTCACTAGATAATTATATATAGAGAGTCTGCGTATAAAAATCAAAGTAAATCAATCGAAAAGTTCCAAAATTAACCAGTGTTGTTTAAATGTACTTAAATAACGTAAATGTTTAAATCTTCTTTTCTATTGATTCCTTGTAATAACGGTTGATATAAACGTAAAACTTGTTCTATTGCGAAAAAACGTGTTTCTTTATCGTCAAATGGCGACTGTTGTTATTCTTTGTTGCTAGATTTCCCTTTGCTATGAAATCTTGGCTTTCTTCAACTTCTTCCGCATTTAACTTATTTGTTTGTTCTTCTAGAAGTCCATGGTTTTTTTCTGTGGTAACCCATGTATCTTCTGTCCCCTTTCTTTCTTATTCTGGCGGGTCTTCCTGGATGGTCGCAGATGTTAGCCCAGCACGACGGATCCAAGCAGAACTGCCTCTAGTTGCTCTTAACACTAAGTTGTGGAAACGAAAACTGGTTGTTAGTCTATTGGTTGTTCAAGTGTTGCTGAATACTATGGTACGGTCACTTAAAACTATTTGATTATGTGGGTAACTATGAAAAGTCTATTGCGTAAAAACTATTCCGTGAATGTGTCCGGCGGCTGCATCAACGCATGCGTTGGTTAAATTCAAAAATTTTGGAACCAAATATTGGTTTATGTTTTTTGGATTTGTTTTAGGCCGTGTTTTGTTTTTTGTTCGAAAGTTTTTTTTAGATTATTTGCTGGTTTTTTTGTCTCTTTAGGTGTTCGCGCGTAGTTGGTAAAAGCACGCGTCGCCAGCAGCCTTGCCCGGCACACTGATCGCAGCCTGCACCGCTGCAGCATCCAGCCCCCGATGACGCTGGGATGGGGAGGTAGTACTCCCCGCCTCCACCCTCAACCCACGCGCTCCGCCGAATCATCAAATAATGATTTTGCGTGTTTATTATAAAACTCGCGTACGCCGACCACTCCCGTCTAAATTTCCAATCTAAATCAACTAATACTAAAACCGTGCTCAATTGAATAACGTCTGAATGCCTTTACGTTTGTGGTAAAAAAACGCCTTTTATAATACGTTTATTTAAATATATATAAGTAATGGATTGCCAGTATTGCCACCCCCCTGTATATACATACCTGTCAAATCTAGTTAGTTGGGAACAATGGTGTTGTTTAATTTTACGTGGAACGAAACTATGTGTTACTATACATCGCG
The DNA here is from genome assembly GCA_963966035.1 of Acleris laterana. Classification (NCBI taxonomy): domain Eukaryota; kingdom Metazoa; phylum Arthropoda; class Insecta; order Lepidoptera; family Tortricidae; genus Acleris; species Acleris laterana. The sequence continues at coordinate 3,648,694 of OZ014462.1, forward strand.
TTTTATTTGTCGTGCATGGGCGGGTAATGGGTATTGAACGATTTTTCTCTCTAAAGGATTATTTTGGCTTTGTTCTGCTTTCAGGCGCTTGGAAGTTTGGACGCAATTTATGTTGAAATGTTTTTAAAATGATTTATCAGTGAGAATATTGATGCTATAAGGTAGCTAGAATTGGGTAATTAATATCTAGGGTTCGAGGATGGGTGGCAACTAAATTATTATAGTTGAAGAAATGTTGGTGATAGAAATATTTAACTTATTATGAAGACGATGATAGAGTATTTTAGTCACCAGATAATTATAATTCTAGACACCCTAATTTTCTTCGCTGTACTCAGAAACATTTTAAAGACCGTTGACTTGTTTTTTTTATTAACTTGTATGAAAAATCGTCACTTAGGAAGGATTAAGTCATCTTCAACTGACATTCATTGAGGCTGTTAGTCGTTTCTATATTATAGATTAAACTGAGTAATTTAATCTTGTATTCCAATACAATTCTAGTTTGCTATTAGTAACGTGGTCTGTTAGTATCTTGTCTTGGATATGACCAAATGTCACCTTATTTATTACGGGTCTTTTTTTTAATCTTGTAACTACAATATTTTCATGTCAAGGCTAGGTGCTACAAAATTTTAGTAGGAGCGTTGGTGGCATAGTAGCTTATGGCATCGACTCGTGATCGTATGAGGTCGAAGTGTATCAGAAAATATATGTAACTAGCGACCCGCCCTCGCTTCGCTTCGGTTTATTTGAGTTTTCTGTAACACCCGTACATAAAACAAAATTTATTATAGATAAAAACCTTCCTCTTGAATCACTCTATGTACTAAAAAAAACCGCATCAAAATCCGTTGCGTAGTTTTAAAGATCTAAGCATACATAGGGACAGACAGCGGGAAGCGACTTTGTTTTACACTATGTAGTGATAGTGATGAAATGAACATGACATACATACCTCGGGTCCATTCTCACTAGTTCTATTGTCAGTACCATATAAGTCGTAGTTAGTTTGAGAGAACTGGTTTGAAAAGACCAGGGTCTACTTGGTAAAACCTTATCATCATCATTATCTCAAACATTCACTCTTGCCAGCCTCCCCAAATTTCCTCCATTAATTCCTAGATGGTCTCTCTTCTCCATTTTCAGCCAGCTGTTGCCCCGATGTTGTCAGACCATGTAGCTTTAGGTTAACCAGATCTTTGGCTGCCAGTTCTAAGCCGTACTCTGTACCTTTCCTGCTCCACCAGCCGTGCGAACTTCGCAAGTTTTTTTTTTATGTTATAGAGAAGACAAACGAGCACACAGGCCACCTGATGGTAAGTGGAAACTGTGACCCATAGACATTCGCATTCACAAGACTGCAATGCAATCCTAAGACTGCAAATACGTTGCCATCCCTGAGGACTAAGATGGAATGCCTCTATGCTAGTCATTTCACCGGCTGTCTTATCCCCAAACCGGAACACAACAATGCGAACACTGCTGTTTGGCGGTAGGTTAATGGATAAGATGGTGGTAGCGATCCGGACGGACCCTGCACAAGGTCCTACCACCCGCAACCTTAACATTGTCCACCTTATAGTTTTGACATATCATATATTGTCTGTAGTAATGATAGCTCCTATTTGATTGACGGTAATGGCAGCCGAGTGAAAAACAATACGACGGCATATCAAAGCAGTAAGGTTTAGAAGTAGAATGGAGCCACATACGTAATCAAGTTCCATCTTCCATCTTCACCATCATGTGTCCCTAGTACATCGTTTTACCAAATCCCTTCCAATTTAAAACAAAAGACCGTACTCATAAAATTGACAAGCCATTTATACAGTGAAACGGTACATAGTTGATGGGAAATATATGGTATATAAAGGTAAATAAAATATGACTGCAACGGATGACGCCGATATGCGGGATTAAGGGGCGCGTACACAGTTCCACCTGTCATTATTACCTGCGCACGTATTGTGTACACTTTGCTTTATTTTTTGGTCATCCATTTTTGAACTGTTTTTTTTTTTATTTAGCGGTCCCGAATATTATAGTCTTAGACGTTTTCTATGCATGAAAGAATGAACCTTTTTGTTTTAGTATGCTTTTCATAGTTAGCCCGTCTAGAACTTAGTTTGAGTCTAGGTCTATTTACGTAAGATTGTCTCCTTAATAATTATCAGCAATTACATGTTTTCACCTTTTTTTTTAAATAGCAAATAATCGTATTGCTTTGAGTATGCCCTTAGGATATTCTTACATCAAAGAGCCCACATAGTGTTTTTAAAGCTCAATTTTTAGTATGTTTAAAAAACTATCGGAGCCGACTGTACTTACCTTTTCAGCGCGTAAATCCCAAAATGCAATGTAATGTAATGTCTGACTTGCAATTCGAGAGCGGTTAATGACAAGTGTACATTAAACGGAAATGTAAAGATATTTTTGGTATCATCCTGTAGCTTAATGTCTATGGTGATGGAGTATAGCCGCATCTGATATTAACGATAGAGCCGAGTATAATGTAAGTATATTTCGATATATTTAAAATGATTGCGATTTCATCAGTACCTATGGTTCTTTATTACATAAAACTTAACTGACATTAAATTGCTAAAACATCACGAGGACTCTAGGGCCTGCATTAATAAACTCATCTTGGCTGAGATGCGCGTCACAAGATACGTCAAAGTAAACGTCAAACCATAGAGAACTGTCATTTTTGACGCATCTCGAGACGAGCATTAGAGTTGAGAATAGTATTAATACGGCCCGAGGATACCACAAGCAGCGTCGTGTCCAATCATAGTGTTTCATACACTCAAACGAGCTTAAAACTGACCAAATTAATTTTATGAAAAAAATAAACTGTTGTGTAGTTTTTGTTATAATTGCAAAAACACCGACATTTTTTTAAGTCGGCTATAAACAGGGTACAACAATAACTCTACAGGGTCTCTATTGTAGGCAGTAAAAACCGGTAAAAAACGGTTTTATTTTGAACTCAACCGCCATTACTGTCAAGTAAACAAATGCTATGAAAACGACTATACTATAACAGGGCAAAGACGTTTTACCGCCTATAATAGAGACCCAGCATAATAGATCCATTTACAATATCGTCAACGGTTATAATCGTGTGCCAAGGCCGTGAAGCCCGAAACACGCAGACACACAGTCAATGAAACACCGAAGAATGCCAAATACGTAGGCAAAGGTTAGTCTGCGTTAACCGATGGATTAGGAATGCTTCGCAGGCGAGATAGAAGCAAGATGGCTCACGATATAGCTAACTTAAAAAAATCATTCAAGTTTATGACAATATTTTTCAATATTTTTTTACAATGATTTTTTAAGTTAGCTATAGCGTCTTTAGAATCACCCCTTAAATGGTGTAGAGTAGCGAACCTCAAACACCCTGTATTTTTATAAAACTAATAAAATAATCTCTGGTGTAATTACTAGCATAGCATTCCATCTCAGTCCTCAGGCTTGGCAACGCTTTTTAAGTTTTATGATTGCTGTCTTGAGATTGTAGTCAGAATTTAAATGTTTATGGGTTTCAAATCCCACTTACTATCAGAAGGTATAACCATTAAAAAAAAACCTTGCTATCTACTTTTTTCTGATTCATAAAAACCAATTTTCCAAAATGTCCAAGTTTTAGGTCTAACTAATTAATCCGTTGACTAGAATCCCGTTAGATAGGTACGGACGAAAATACGGACGGATAAACTGCAGTGTTCGTAGTAGATAGTAAATAATCTTAATTGGACTATCTTCGTACTAAGTACTCTATGAAATTCTCTGTAACGAGAATCATGCTTTAAAGGTGCAATGTATTTTGAACCTTGATTCAACTGCGTTAAAGTTTACAATGCATTATAGATTACACCACGATTCTGATGAAATTTATTTAAGGAATCAATAAAGTTATAAAAAGGTTATATTAAAGTAAATTGCCCAAAGTATTGTCTTAAGGACATAATTCTGTGCCTCCTGTGACAAGTGATACAACTTGAGTTGTAGCAGTTAACGTGTTCTTTCATGAAACAACTTAAAAAAAAATAACGCATCGTTTGCTCCAACTCCCGTGTTTCTAGGCCTTCTAGTTTTCAAGATACTTTCGTGTAAAATGATACAATTGACCCTTTTTTTTCCATTTTCCGTGTTTAATGATATTTCTCTAGTTAAAGCACTTCAAAAAACCATAACTATATTTTTTTTTTCGTGCCTCATAATATATCTAAAAATGTATTATTAATCACGGTTTTTATGCCTTTAAAAATGTCTGTGTCTTTTGATATAACTCGAGTTATATCATTTGACACCAGAGTTTTGCGTATTTTGAAAGATACAACTTGAGTTAGATCAAAAATTAAACCTATATTTGCTTCACTTGGTATGTGTTAATTGATACAACTCGAGTTATATCAAATGTCTTCAAATATTTCCTAATCTTTGCAAATGTATAAGTCAGTTGTATCAAAAATGTGAGAATATTACGACCATTTAGAACCTATAAAGTTTGGTGCACAGTGATACAATTACTATAAAATAATAAAATAAGCATACGGGGACAATCTCACACCAACTGACCTAGTCCCAAACTAAGCTCTAGGCTTATACTTTGGGTACTAGACAACGATATATTAATACTTAAATAGAGAAATATATCTTAAATATATATCTAAACAAATTTATTGATACTTACCATAGAACCGTGTCATAAAAAAGTGTAATATGTAAATCGTAAGGTCTTCATATATTACTTTGTTGTGACAGAGTGTTGTAAAGGTTAAGAATAAAATAGTTTATCTTTAATAGTTATGCAAAAAGAGACCAATAATAAATATCCGGTTTCGAGATATAGCCGTTGTTAGGTAAAAATAATAATTTATTACTTTCAAGTATGTTTTCTTAAACATAAATAACCCAAATTGATAGAACATAGTATGATGTACTTTATTAAGCACATTTTATACAAATTAACTGGAGTATTCGTAGGTTTTTAAAAAAAACAATGTAGTAGGACGTTTTCTATGCAACTAATATTTGCTATATTGCTGTCGATCGTAATTCAATGAAAGCGACCATTTTTATGCTGATTTATGCTGATTACAATATTGCATTCTTTTGGTTTTTGGAGTACCTATTCGTAGGCTATAGAACTAATATTTGATATTCTGCTTTCGATCGTAATTCAATGAAAGCGACTATTTTTTTAGCTGACTTATGCTGATTACAAAATCGCATTCTTGTTTTTTGGAGTATTCATAGGTTTTTTTAAAAAACAATGTTGATGGACGTTTTATTTAGAACTAATATTTGCTATCCTACTTTCGATCGTAATTTTAATGAAAGCGACCATTTCTTTAACCGACTTAACTGATTACAATATTGCATTCTAGTATTTTTATAAAGAGAGCCATAATGCTATTACTCTAGTTGTCTCATGCTCATTATAAATACAAGATGGTAGTATTTATTTAGAAAGAGCTATATGCTGATTGTAATAAGTAAAACACTAATTTAAATTCTTTTTATTTTATCAATGGTTATAAAAACATCACTGCGAATACTACCAAACATGAGGTAAAACGAAAAACAAAAATTGCTCAATGCGACTATCTGCCTAGTCGTTGTAAGTAGATTACTTACGTAAATGTGCTCACTTGATAAGTACATTTGTTTGTATTCCGACTAATCGACTAATAGTAGATTGGCTGTGTTCTGCAGATTAAAAATATCATCTTTTAACGGAGAAAATAGACTAAATCAAGTACTTTGGCGGCTTTCGACATTATAGAACCCACATATCGTAATTGGCGGTTTTATACATAATGGTATAAATTCAATGAATTGACGTGGTAAAATAAGTCACTTTCAACATAACTAAGGTTAAAAATTCTAATTAACGATGGCATAGCTAACTCATTTTCCGGAAAAAATAGTCTGGTCTCTGTTTCTACATAACTATGGTCATAGTGTCTCTACGTCATCGAGGGTGGGAGCGCACGCTCGCTGTGTCGCCATGAACCGACGCGTAAGTATGATTTCTATTGTAGGTAACTTAATGTTAATATCCTTTAATGGTTGCGATATAATTATTATGATCTACATGTGTGCCGCTAACTAGTTATTTGTGTAAAATATTATGACAGAAGATAAAAACGGTAAAAATCTCTCGACGGAGAGAAATAGGTATTTACCAACCAACGTGTTTTATTTTGTGAAGTGGCAGGTTAGTAAATGCTACTGTTCTGTGGTGACTTAAATTATTGTATCAAACTCAGTATGAAATTCAGGTGGACCATGCGTTATGTCACTTAACTCCCTACTCGTACTTCCTACTTCGACTGACGGCGAGCTTAATTTAAATTACTTTATTTCTAATCTAGCTGAGGTTTAGTTATCATTATTTTCATGTTTTGTAGGTGATTATTGTGAATTATTATTAATTTGATTTGTTGTGTAGGTCTATATAGTTTTTATTTTGAATGACAATATGCACAGTTTAATTTACCTACCTGTATGGTTGCAACATCGTAATGTTGCTTTGAAATTAAAGAATGTAAGTTAATTTGTTTACTCAGTGATTTAATGTCATCATGTTTAGTACAAAGATATCATGATTATTATTGTTATTATTTATTATTTGTTTAAATCAATTACTTACTTGTATTATTTGACACAAGTTTATTCGTAATCAGACCCAAGAATAACTCGATATGTAACATTAGTCACGGTTTAAATTACGTTTTAATTTTGTGATAAATGATGCAACTCACTAAAATTCCTTATATTATGTTCGTTTGTTTTAAGAAATATTACTAATTCAATTCCCTACAACTTGTGTATACAGGTTAAGCCTCTAACTCAAGAAATAAGAGAAAAATGTAGGTTTCAAAAAAAAGTTGTATCAGTCATCACCAGAGCTCCTTGATTACACTTTTTTGTGTTAAATAATACAATTCGAGTTGTATCATCTTACACGGGTTAAATAAATCAATCTGAAATGTAAAATGATACATTATGGACGTTTCTTTGAATATCTCAAAATCTATAACTTGTATCATTATTTTTGTCAAACCAGTTAATAAAGTGATATTATATGTTATCAAAATCGGTAGCAATGTTCAAAAAAATCTTTTCGTTTAGAAGCAGTAATTTTTTTAAACTTGTTTTCGCTCTCCTGAAAAATCGTGTTTTTCGAGTTGTATCACTTGTCACAGGAGGCACAGAATTTTTCATGCAACTGGAAATTTAATGTTTTTTTTGCCACCAGCCAAATATATAATATATATTATTATGCTCAGACTGAATTTTGTAACGTTATTTTTTATCAGTTTATACATAATTTTCTACCCATATCAGTTTTTTTTAATTAGTCTTGAGTTATTCATCTCATCTCTAACAGTATTTATTTAAGTTTAAAAGTATCACAATGACACATTTTTACTTAGATCTTCTTCTTGTTCAACAAACTTCTTGTCTCAAAAAGATTTTCTTTAGAGTCTAAGTAATTCATTATTAACATTAAATTACGCCTGTTTCCCAGAGGGGTAGGCGGAGACCACTTCTTTCCACTTGCTACGATCTTGACAAATTTCTTTCGCTTCTTCCACATTCATACATCGAGTCATGCACGCACGTCGGTTTCGGGTACTTAAGATTCGGCCCTTTTCCAGTATTTCTCCGATTTGACCCGAGGGCGGCCCCTTACGACTTGTCCACTCACTTTCGATCTGTATATCTCTTCTGTCAATCTTCTTTCATCCATCCTTTCCAAATGACTTCCATTTTCATCACCATCCATTAACCAAACCATCTATTTCTCCAATATCATTGCATATATTACAAATATACTAATATCATTGCGCTCATCGATAATGATCACTGAAACCAAACCAAAGCCCCAAACATGCATTCCCATTGCATTCTTATACGTCAATAGCCCATAATGACGAGTAATTCCTGGTAACATCACTAGTATTAATCATGCCCATAGTAATTCCGGGGGGGGTGGCAAATCTACCTATACCTCCATTTTTCCTCTGTCTCTTTCCCTCGTCTGCGCAGACTCGTCATCGTCATCAGCCTCCCCCAGCCTCCCAACCCCCCTCCCACATCAATATACAGCAAACAGCGTTCCTAGATAAAATAAACGCATACAGATGCACGTTGTATGCACTCATGCACACACGTGAAGCTTTATTCAAAATTGAACCCGATAATTACATTAACACTGTATACATGTGATACATAGGCTGGGGGGATACGGGAACACTTTTGCAGGAATTTTTCCCGTCTGATTGATTTCTGTTAAGCTTTTACCGATTGCTTTTACGATTTGGTAGAAAAGCTTTTAACCCCTGACGGAAAAATAGGGTTATAAGTTTGACGTGTTTGTCTGTGTCTGTAAACATCATAGGGTGACTGAAACAGTAATGGACTAGATCCAAAGATGGCAGTTGATAATTATTTTACAAAAGATAAGGGTTTCCCCGTGTGGTAGCCGGATTAGAATAGTGCCACTCCGTATCTTTCCGTGGATGTCGTAAAAGCCGACTAAGGTAATAAAGGCGTGTAGTACTGTTAGGCGATGGGCTTGCAACCTGTCACTAATACACTGGTAAACATCTTCGCCTAAGTGTGCAAAATGTGGTATACAGAATTATCAAAAAGTTTTTATAGTTGTTGGAAATTCTGTAGCTCTGCCTACCCCACTCTGGGAATAAAGGCGTGAGTTTATGTATGTGTAAGGGTTATTCATTTGTTTTGCAACAATCAATTTAGGACCGTATAAAATTTGAATTAATATTTAAATGTCCATTACTAGTGCCTGTCAGCCAAAAGTGTCCATCATTGGTACCGTCGACCGAGCTCCCAAAGGGATAGACAGAGTTGAACGCGGTTTTAAGGAAAGTTAGTTTGATAGGAATGTTTCTTTGCCAGTTTTCATGAAGGGCAGTTGGCCCGTTTATGAGATATCAGCTTTGAAAGAAGGAGTCGCTATTATGGAGGTTTTTTAGCTCAATTCGAATTTCTATTTTCGATTTGGTTTACTTTTACGGTCTAAATTATTACGTGAGCTACCCTTTTCATTTTCCTTTTAACAACTATTTGAAGTGTTTATTTTATTGTTATTTTAATTATGGTTTGTTTTTTGTATTCTGATTATGATTAGTGTTCTTTTTACATTTTAATACTGGGTTCATTAAACGTTAACATTACCAACTTGCGAGGATTATTATAATACTTACTGCCGCACTCGGAGACGTCAATTAAATTTAATGCTTGTTTAGTGACGTGTTGTCTTATTTTATTCCTATAGCAAAGAATGTGAACTTTGATTAAGCATTCCATTTAATTGACGTCTCTGTATGCGGCAGTAAAGTTAGATTAGTAACTAACAATTACATCGGCATTAGAAATTTTGAACAAATACTATTCTTAGATTCTAATTCTGCGGATCACTTCGTTTACCCGAATTTCATTTGCCATAATTGTGTCACTTGCCATAATGTTAATTTGCCATAAAGGCATTTTTTTCTGAAACTGTAAACCTATCAGGTAATTTTTACATGCCATCGTATAGAGCCCAATAGGTTAGGTTAGGTTTGTTTTATAACAATTCTGAATAGTTCACGATTTCAGAAAAAAATTCTTTATGGCGAATGAATATTATGGCAAGTGATAGAATTATGGCAAATGACTTTCGGGCAAACGACAGAGAACCGTAATTCTGCCCTGCTAAGACAAAAGGCGGTATCTCAGACAAAACCCCTGTAGCGTGTGCAACCTTAATTATAATGGGAGATGATTGAATCTGCTTTGACTTATGAATTGGAAATAACGCATTTTGGCTTATGAGGATAAATCAGTTTAATTTTTGGGATTAAATTGGCACTCCATAATTCATAATGTCATCCAAGATTTGGAGAGACTGTAGGGCATTAGGTTAGTGATGATAAAGACCCCAGTTACTTCAAGATTTTACTGTTAATCATATTTTATGATGAGATCTTAGTCCCTTTGAGCATTTCTACCACTATCTAACCCGCTAACCAACCTAACAGTGCTCGCATTATTGCATTTAACCGCTTTACTTATAAAGGAATAACCGTGGTGTAGCTAACCCATGCTTTGTCGTTATCTCTGCCGTGATTCTTAAAAAGGCAGTCATCTGACAATTTACCAAATTTGAGTTACGTATATGGTCGTGATCAGGAAAAAAAGACGCATCAGCCTATTTAACCCGTTTTTCTCTATCACGTTTAGTTTTCGAGATATTTTTTCCATGAAAGGCAGTCAAGTGGTTGAATACCATTACCAAATTCATTAAAACGCAGTCATCTCACATTCATTCATAAAAAAGCAGCTTTAGTACCTTGACTGCAAAATAATTTGGAAAATTTTAGGTAAAAACTTATTTAAAAGACAGTTTTGTACCAAACTGTCTGTTCCTAATTATTTTTATGTAAATTAGCTGTACAATAATTCATTAAAAAGCCGCATTTGCACAAAAAATCTTTAAAAGGCAGTCATGTGACTTTGGCTGCCTTCTTAATAATTATTTACTAGATAATAGTTACTTCTATACTTCGAACAACGGAGTTTACGTTCCTTAAAAAATTATTAGTTAAAAAAAATCGTGTTCATCGGATACTAAAACGCAGTCTTCTCGCAATAATTCATTTAAAGGCAGTCATGTTTGGTCGCGCCAATACAATTTTTGAGTGGATTTAAAGTCTGAGACGTCACAAATCAGTGCGCCGCCAAGTGATATTTTTTATGAAAATGAATATAATGGCCAAGAAATTTCAATGTGCTTTTTGAAAGACAATTTTCTCAAAAATCCAACTGTCACAGTTTTGTCGCCTCGTGAAAAACCAAAAGGCATTTCGGAAGAAAGAAAAGATAATATTATTTCTAAGCTTGGCCCCATAATGCCACCAGATAAATTAATGTTTTGGAAGAATTTACCCATATCAGTAGATGCTGATATTTAAAAACCTTCTAAGTATTTTTTATAATTTGGATTTTTCTTCGTATGGACGTTATTTGCGTTATTTTATTTTTTTGCAACGATTATGATTGTAAGACTACAGTGACATTTATACACAAATATATGTAATGTTAACCTCTTACTTACTAATCTATATTAACATAAAAACGAACAGTTCATTATAATCATAATATACTACTAGCTGTACGGAAACTGATGATCGCAAGTTTCAGTGCCTTTTAATTTTAAATACATACATACATACCTTCACGCCTGTCTCCCAATGGGGTAGGCAGAGATTATGGAACGCCAGGTGCACCGATCTAAACACACAATTTTCGCTTCCTCTACATTCATCAATCTCTTCATGCACGTACGTCGGTTTCGGGTGCTTTTGATTTGGGCCTTATTCAGTACATCACGAATCTGATCACTGTAGGTCCGTCTAGGACGTCCCCTACCGAAATCTCCGCTCATTCTCACTCGCCATATCTCTTTCGTAACTCTTTTTTCATCCATCCTTTCTAAATGACCAAAGCATCTTAGCATACCTACCCTTTTCGATTTTAGTCACTACATCTTCATTCAATCCAGATCGTTCTCGGATCTCGCTATTTCTTACTCTATCATCTAACTCCACACACATACCTACTGTTCTTCTTCTGCCATACCCAAGATTCACTACCATACAATTTTGTGTCAATACTCCCTGAACAAAGGCCAGGCAAGCTTTGCTCGATATGACCTTGTTTGCCAAAATTGAGAGTAACGCCCCACTATTTATGTATTTCCCGCTTTTACTCTTCTTTCAATATCCGCGTCACATTTCCCACCTCTCGTAAACAAAGTATCTAAATACACAAATTCATTCACTTGATCCACTTTTTCATCTCCAATCATTATTTCACATTCTGTATCAGTTTCATCCCTCTCCACAACCATCACTTTCGTCTTTTTAACATTCACTTTCAAATCTTTTCTTTTAAACGCCTCAGTCATTAGAGTTACCATTTGTTGTCAGTGGTCCACCGATGATGCAAGGAGAACTTGATCATCAGCATACAACAAAGTTTTAAAAACTGACTCATTCATCCTTATTCCACAATGATATTCTTTCAGATCTGACAAACAACTGTCCATGAATAGGTTGAACAGCCAAGGAGGCGCTACGCAGCCCTGTCGAACACCACGTTCGATGCTAAACCAGTCCGTATACCTACGTCCCATTTATCCTGACACAGGCACTCGAGTCATCATTATAATGATTTGAGAGCCCGTATCAGAATACTGTCCACCCATACACGGAAAATAATAATAATGATTATTATAATTTTAATATAAATATAATTATTTAAAATAATTATTATTCACTATTATTATTCATTTTTATATTATTTTAATTTTGTTGAGGATAAACGAAGTTTCTAGATTTTAAGTACCTACCTATATAGAAACGTTATAACAATGATCACGTAATCTGAATCACCAGCATAATTCTTAGCTTAAATTAAATGCAATGTTAATTTTAAAAATAATACATTTACAAATAGGTAACTACATACATTTTGATTTATTGTTTAAAGTTTTTGTTGATATTTCCATTTTATTGCAGCTACACGGTTTTATTTTAAAAAGGCATTGTACCTACGTCGTACTACTTTTTAGTGACTCAGTTTACTTGATTAGAAATATTATACAGTTCTAGGTAAATTTTGGGTGTGGCTCTATAGACTTATAAGTATTAAAGTTTACTTTAAGTTTGAGTTACAATCTCTGCCTATTGAATTTAATAAAAGTTTGATATTACTCGTATTGTATTCGTTTTTAATTTCATTTGAATTCACTTGACTGTTGTTATCCAAGTTTAAGAAAAAATAACACTTAAAAGAAAATTACTTAAAAAGCAGTGAATTGCATTTGAGCATTTTAGACTGCCTTTTAATGAATTACTCAATAGATATAATTTAGCCAATGTTCGCTTAAAAAAAGTAGTTTGGTGTAATAATGTACTTAAAGGCAGTTATTGGACTTTCACATCTTTGTTAATAATTACTCTAAAAAGATTTATGGTTGCGAAACTTTTTTAAAAGGCAGCCTTACTAAAAAAACTGCTTTATAAAAAATTATCAGCAAGTAATTGAGAGGCCGGATGATTTTCAAAAATAAATTGTTATTAATAATTCACTAAAAGGCAGCCTGGGGACTTTGGCTGCCTTTAAGTGGATTATTATAAATAGTAAAAATAAACACTTAATTCATTTCACAATTAATAATTAATTTTAAATAAATAAATAATAGAAAAAATAAAAAATTAAAATGTAAATATAAGGAACTGATACCCGTTTACCAAGAATAACAACCATTACGTCACATTTTATTACACAACCTGATTAAAGAGAAAAAGTCAAAATAAAGGCTGCTTTCGCGTTTTTCTCAAAAGTAAGGGCGGTCAGAAGACTGCCTTTTTAAAAATGACGGCAGATCTGTCATTGTGACATTTCAATTTGACAGATAAGAACAAAGGGTTAGGTACCCCACTGTTATTCCACGAGGCTGTTAGTGTATATGACTATTGCTTTTGACATAATATCGTAATGTCATTATGGTAGCTCTTATTTACTTGACAGTAATGGCGGACGAGTTAAAAACAATATCGTAACATGTACTATCAGACCATTGGAACCTTGACCCACCATAGAACTGTGTCACAGAGACGTTATGATTCAAGTCATAAGAAGTGTCAAACAAATTGTTTTATAATGTCACTGTGACACCGTTCCATGGTGGATCAGGGTTCCATTGGGCTGATAGTACGTAAGCAATATGGTTTTATCAAGGAGAAAGAGGCCCTGGTGAAAAACATTAATTCAGTATTCGGACAAACCAGTTCAGCTAGATTCTTTTAGAAGCTAAGTTTATCTTCGTATTTCAAGTTCAAAGTCAAAGTCAAAGTGTGTATTTATTGGTAAAAGTAAAACAGTGCGTAAAAAAAACCGGACAAGTGCAAGTCGGACTCGCGCACCGAGGGTTCCGTACAAACCTTGATATGAATTTAAATGTACCTAATACTTCTACGCGTTCATGAGGAAAGGGGTAGTAATTTTAAATTATTATTAAGTTTTCGCAATTTTTCCTTTATATGTGCTATGAGACATTGCTTCGTACCAAATTTCAAGATTCTGACTTCACGGGAAGTACCCTGTAGGTTTTGATTCCCTTGCGAGTTTCGAAAATTTGCGGAGGTATCTTTTGATTGCGTTGGCTTAGAAGTTTGATTTTGTCACACCTCTAAGGGATAGTAAACTTGAGTAATTGATATGAATTTCAGCGTTCCTGAGAACAAGGGTCTTGACAGACGGACGGACGGACGGACAACAAAGTGATCCTATAAGGGTTCCGTTTTTTAAAAGCTTTTATTTAACTTGCAATGTATGTTTGTATGTATGTAAGGGTCAAATCTTGCAAGTTAAATGTGACCCACTTCCCGGTTTCCGATGAAGCTGAAAAATTGTCAATACAATAGTATAGTACCATCGAGCTGATCTGATGATGGAGACTCAGGGTGGCCATAGGAACTCCTACATTGTCTTGACAAGTAGATGACGACTGTGCAAAAAAAAGTACTTACAGTCAGCAATAAAAGCTGGTCCTAAAAATTTGATTTTGTTGTTTTGTTTCGAGGTGCGGGACCGTAAAAATATTGTGGACCACTTTGTTTGGCCATTCCACACTAAAACGTTTTCGTGATCTTCTACAAGTATTTGATCCACTCGTTGAACCCACTACCCTTTGATTGGCAGGCAGCCACATTGCCGCACAATCACTGTCTAAATAATGCAAGTGCGTTGGATGTTGGTCGATGCACTTAAAGTACTAGGCGAATTGTGGCTGTAAGTGATAGGATTATGGTTGGTTTTGGTTTGGGTATCGTAACGGGGTGATTGACATGGGAGATGCAAGTGTTAAGTAGTTATAGGTAAGTCAGACTGAATTTTAGTCAGGTTCTGTACCTAATTGCTTATTCAGTAAGAGTTAAATTAACTTAATTCTATTTCTCTGTTGTATTTCTGTCTGTCCATTTATCCGCTAACTTTGATAAGGTTTTCACCATAAGTTTGATATTTTTTTACGGAATGTTCATGTATTCTATGTTTGTGTATGTATTCTGGTTTATGTATGGGTGTTACAGAAATCTCACATAAAACGTGTTTACTTTTATACCAATAAATATCTGAATCTGAAGCAAGGGCGGGACGCTAGTTAATTATAAAATGTCTTCTCAGCGGGCCTAGTATGCCTGCGTCTATATCGCGTGTCAACTGTGGATAAAGCATCCGTCACTTTTTGACACGTGTACTTATTGACCTGTCAGAAGGTGACGGATGCCTTATCCAAAATTTATCACGCGATAAACGCAGCCATATTAGGCCCCCTGTTAACTTCTTTCATTTTGTTTTATACATATTATAAATATCCTGTGTAAGTATAGTCAAGGTAAAAAAAGGTTCGTCACTTTTCGACTCTATTGCAACGCCGTTAAGGTCCAAAAGTGACGAACCTTTTTTTACCCTGACTATACAATAGACTACTTTCGTTCTAGAAAACAAGATACTTACCGCGGGAATATTGATAAACGACATATGGATCTTCAATCAGGGACATGATCTCTCTGTTTCTGTTTTCTATCGTCTCGAAAAGTATCGAAGCGATCTGTCATCTTACGTCCATCCTTTTACATTTAGTCGTTTTTTTAAATTACGCTAACTTAGCGTTTATCTTGATTTTGACTATACCCTAAGGTATAAACTAACTCTTAACCTAACTCAGGAGCAATGAAAACGGGTCATTTTATATAGTAATTCAATACAAAGTGATCCGTTTTCTTTGCTCTTGACTATAGAACATTTGAATATTGCTTGAATGTTTTTTTTTTAATCCCACTTACGTCATCAGAACAGGAGCTTCCTTCTTTGTCTATGACACTCCTTGAGTAAACACCAATCTGTATCCCGCACTTATAAATCCGTTAGACCTCCTGTGTCGTAAAACCTACATGAGGTCTCAAAGAAACATGAATAATTTACATGCATAAACCTCAAAAATATTACGTCTGTCTTTTTGGGTATAGGTGAAAACTTTAAATAAAGGACCTTTTGCATGTAGTTGTGTACAAAACTAGTTCGAAACTTACCTTTTCCTGAGGTCCTTTACTTAAGTTTTTTACCTAATAAAAATAAGTAAAAAGGAAACATTAAAAATCCGGCTTTATTTTTTGACATTATCGTCTATGTAATAAATAATACTAGCGTCTTGACTGCGACAAATTCTTTAAAACAGGATTGTATGGAGGCTCGATATTAGATACGAGTATTAGAAATTGTTGACTGTACATTGGTAGAGTAGAGTACAGTCTCGAGATTTAATTTGGTACCCACCTTAGGTCCAAAGTCAATCTGACATTCTACAATAATAAGGTTGAGTTTACTAAGAGTTACAAATGACTTGACACCTCTAATGACATTGACGACTTCAAGCATATTTTTCTTGAAATGGGTCCCAAATTAACGCTCGTGACCGTACGTTCGTCGGTGAAACTGCAAAACCGCGTAAATAACATATATACAGGTGATCATTCGATTCACGACTTAAATTTCACGCTGTACTCGTATAAGAAGCAAAATGCACACTTTTACTTAGACTGGAAGGTTAATTTTTCTCTTAGCATAAATTTATTACTTACGCAGAATAAATTTATTATAATGATGTATTTTTTAAAATGCTCGTTAAGTAAATTATTTAGTTAAGCAATATTTCTCATTTAAGTGAAATATGTATTTCTTTTGAGAAATAAAGTTTCTACCGGAATTGCCGTGTCACCAACGCGTTGTATAACTCCTTTTAAACTCCAGTGATGGCCAGGATCCACCTCCTCACGTGCTGGTCGGAGATGTTGACGTAGACTCCTGGGACGCGGCCGCAGCCATACCCGAATGAGGAGATGCCGACCAGGAGACCAGAGGATACCGCAGGCCCACCGCTGTCACCCTGAAACATATCACTGTGAGATGGTATTCTAGGGTCTAAAGGAATAGGGAATATGCAATTTTTTTTTAAACCGTATCTCTTAACAAGTTATGAAAATACTGTAATAGAGATTAACAAAAGTCAAATTAAAATGATAGAAGCATTTTAAACTGCTAATTAGACAGTGATTAGACAGAGAGATCCGATATGCAATGTGACGTCATGTAACATGTCGGCCATATAAACTTTTTTTTTTTTATGGCATAGAGAAGACGTGGTAAGTGGAAACTGTGACCCATAGACATTCGCATTCACAAGACTGCAATGCAATCCTAAGACTGCAAATGCGTTGCCAACCCTGAGGACTAAGATGGAATGCCTCTATGCTAGTGATTTCACCGGCTGTCTTATCCCCAAACCGGATCACAACAGTGTGAACAGTGTGAACACTGCTGTTTGGCGGTAGGTTAATGGATAAGATGGTGGTAGCAATCTGGACGGACCCTGCACAAGGTCCTACCACTCGCAGTTATACATAAAAACCTTACTCCTGAATCATTCTATCCATTGAGGAAAACCGCACTAAAATCCGATGCGTAGTTTGAAAGATCTAACCTCTGTATTTATACAGAGAGACAGACAGCGGGAAGCGACTTTGTTTTATACTATATATATACTTTGTTTTATCTGTAGAGAAAGAAAGTAAGAAAGTAAGAAAAATAGAATTTTATTTACTATGTAAGAAAACAATCAATGTGGCAAAACAGCACGGAGTTTGACCTCACGGTAGCGAATCGAACACTGGCTGAGCATCATACTGAGGTGTCAGACACCTACAGCGCTGATTTTCAGCCAGTACCAGATACCAGAATACCAATTATGTAATTTCAAACCGGCTTTGAACCGTTTAACTAAATAAGGCTTGACCCAGGAGTACTATAGTATGTATATCATTACATACATTCAAGGAAATATAATATTCACCTGCCACTTTTGAACCATGTCGCTCTTAAATATCATAACTAAATCTACATCACTTAAGTCAAATTCCAAGGTCTGTTATTGCGACGTGATTCTATAATGGAACGCGAATTTCCTTGACTACATGTAATTATCTTTGGACCTGGCAAGCATCTTCTTCGATGCCCTCCGCGCAGAACATCCTGCTGGTCAGGGTGTTGTTGTACCAAGGTTGTGGCACAACCTGGCAGTCTTCTTTAGCAACAATCCTAAGCCGAGTGCGGCGTAGGACGTCAGTGAAACTGCCCTAAAACAATCAAAGCTGTTAATTATATTGACAGTACAGTATTGTTAGGCGATGGGCTTGCAACCTGTCACTAATACACTGGTAAACATCTTAGCCTAAGTGTGCCAAATGTGGTTACAGAATTAACAACAAGTTTTTAGAGTTGTTGGTAATTCTGTAGCTCTGCCTACCCCACTCTGGGAATAAAGGCGTGAGTTTATGTATGTATGTATGTAGTACAACTGGCTAGAGATTCTAAAGCTGGAAATCTGGCATTTCTATATTTAGCAGCGTCTAATGTCCTTAGGCTAACAGCCTATTGAAAACAACGGTGTAGTAACCCTGCCTACGAAGCTAGCGGTCCTGGGTTCAAATCTCGGTATGGGTGGATATTTGTGATGCAAGTAGGTTTTTGTTCCTGAATCTTGGATGTTGTCTATGTATTTAAGTATGTATATATTTCTCTATATAAGTAAGTTTATCGTTGTCATGGTATAAGCCTAGACCTTTGGGGACTAGATCAATCTGTGTGAAATCTGACTGTACCCCTGGTATTTATATATGTATTTCATATTTCTATACTAGGAATAATTAGGTGTCCCTAGGAATCCTATATGATGTTTGTCCTAATGTTTCGTTTGTCCAAATTATTGATTGTCCTAAACTGGTTGTCATTTAAATCAGGCATTTTTTTTAAGCTTTCCAAAAATACCTGCCGTTAGGTTATATTACAGTTATGTAAGGGCCACTTGCACGAAAAGTTTAACCCTGGGTTAAGACACTAAGGCCCACTTGCGTGGACCAGAGTTAGCGTCTTAACCCGAGGTTAGGCGGCAAACCACGTACAAAAGTAGACGCTTAACTCTGGGTTAAGGGCTAACTCTGGTCCGCGCAAGTCCGCCTAACTCGAGTTAAAATGACAGTTTTCGTATGAATCTAACGTCTACTAACGCCCACTTGCGCGGACCAGAGTTAGCCCTTAACCCAGAGTTAAGCGTCTACTTTTGTACGTGGTTTGCCGCCTAACCTCGGGTTAAGACGCTAACCCTGGTCGACGCAAGTGGGCCTAAGGGCCACTTGCACGAAAAGTTTAACCCTGGGTTAAGACACTAACTCGAGTTAGTAGACGTCAGATTCATACGAAAACTGTCATTTTAACTCGAGTTAGTGTCTTAACCCAGGGTTAAACTTTTCGTGCAAGTGGCCCTAACTCGAGTTAGTGCCTTAACCCAGGGTTAAATTCTACGTGCAAGTGGCCCTAAGAACACTAAAAATTATGTGAGATGGTGATCTAAAGCCATAGAATAAACGGCAATTCGGACAAACGATGCATTAGAACAAATGACGATTAGGGATTCTAACATAGACCCAGGAATAACGCTTAATTTTTTAAAAGAAGTTGAGTTCTAGTTTCATAACCGTCATCATTATAGTATAGTTATTATAAATACCCACTTTTTCAACAGTAAATCCCCATCCAGTGACATAAATATGATTTTCGCATTCTCCACTGCTTATTAATATTGGCTTGACTTTTTTGTTCAAATGCAGTTTTTTGAAGTGCAGCAGCTGCACATCGTAGTCAAAGTCATGGTGACTGGCAAATTTTGGATGAACTATGTGAGCACGAACCCTTATCTTCGGAGATTTTTGTCTATAGGTGCTTCCTACTCTTATAAATGTTTCTGTGTATCTGAAAACACAAAAGGTATCAGAATTTACCAAGTGAGTACACTATAGAGTGTTTCATAATTCCGAAAGCAACATTTTGATAGATAACTTTATTTCTCGACATCGCTCATAAATCAAACCTAACCTAACCTACGAATCGCAATAAGATTATGCATTAAATCTCAACTAGCTCCAGCATAACATAGATTTCGGAAAATATAAATTCGGAGAAATGAATATTCGGAATTTTAAGTTGTTCCCAATTATTTCTTTAAATCTATAACTGTATAAAGAAGAAGGAAAGCTTTTGGTAAAGAACCATTTACATCGAACTGTTCGTAAGCTACTATAATATGTAGTAAGTATATACTAAATATGTCAAAGTGACGTTATATTTCAATTCTGAAGAAGTCTTACGATTGAAATCACGTCACTTTGATATAGTTCCATAGTGGCTATGATTCAAATTGTTTGACTGTACCTATCTATATCCTTCACTAAAAAAGTGCTTGTTTTTCATGAGAATAGTAAATTTGGCAGAAAGTGACAGAGTATATTTTATTTATAAAGGTTTATAGTGTAAAGTCACCAGTGGTCAGCCAGAGACCTATAGTCAGCCTCTGCCTATACTTTGTATCAGAGGGAAGAGTACGAAAGATATATTTCCCATTCTCCGCACTCATTATAAGGTCGACTACTGGTCTCTGGCCGACTACTGGTGGCTTTACCCTGCAATAATTTTAATATGGCAAGCAAGAGGAGATCTTTAGAAATTTATTTACTAGACAATCATGATCATATAATAAATAAATAAATAAATAAATATTGATCATAGATAAGACGTCCAAGAGAGATACCATTATATTGTGTGTTTAAGGTCTAAAAATACAGAAAAGGACTTACCCACAATGCGCCGTGGTCACAGCCCACCGGGAGTGAATAAGAACCCCCCCACAGATGTCCCCATAGTTGACTTGGTAGGGAGCATCCGATATGGTGATGTCATAGCCACCTAAAATGCTGACAAATTGACTTTCATGATGACTTCGACGACGTAGTCAGCCTAGTTGGAGTAGTAGCTAACGGTTCCGTGTTCGATTCCCGGTTAAGGCAAAAATTTGTGCGAAGATCGAGTAATGAGAATGAGAATGTATTGGGATTTGTTTATGAGCTTTGGCTGTTTTTTTTTGGTTGTAATTAATAATATCTCCCAAACCACAAGCTTAGAACTTAGTTTGGGACAAAGTTAATTTGTGTGGAATATATACTTCATCAGTACGTGCCCCCCCCCCCCTCCCTCCCACAACTAAAAGTACAAGTAACAATAATCTGGAAAATAGCTGCACATATAACGAACGTAGAAATAAATTTGTCTCGAATTCACGACTAAGTACACTTGTTTTCTACTAAAAATCATCTAAAACAGCACTTAATAACCTTAGATTGATATTTTCGTGTTTGTAGTAACGGTTTCGGAATCGTACACTGAGTATGGTCTCGCGTGCTCTTGCCTTGTTTTTTTTATAATAATACTAACTACATACATAAATTAAAACACGCCTGTTTCCCAGAGGGGTAGGCAGAGACCACTTCTTTCCAGCTGTTACGCGATTCTGACAAATCTCTTTCGCTTCTTCCACATTCATATATCGAGTCATGATTGCATGCACGTCGTTTTCGGGTAAGTACTTAAGATTCGGCCTTTTCCAGTTATTTTCGAATTGATTCAAAAAGTACACCAAGGGCGACCCCTTCCAACCCTCCCACTCACTCACTTATAATATTAAATATTTTGAACTGTTAATAATGTAGCGTACTGTTTACCAGTACCAGGAGATCCTGCTCTTTCACAGTTTCAGTATGTTGACTGACATATTGAAACTAGATAAGAGTGATTTTAGAAGTAATATCCAGTTGCATAGAAATTTTATAAAATACGTCTTAAATAAAATACTCACCCGTCTACTAACATAAACTGCGTGTTACAAAATATAGCCACTAAGAAATACATACTATAAGTTAGTGGGTTCTTATCGATTTCACATTTTATTGAAATCACTCAATTTGTTGCCCAAGCAGAGTGAAGGTGCACACAATCTTGCTAGCATTGACATTAGACACGTTAACTCGTTTTAAAGAAATTATTAGAACTTAGGTTGGTGACACTTATTTTATTATGATGATAATAACAAAGTCGCTTACCGTGTCTTATGTCTGTCTGTCTGTATATTCGCCTAAACCTCGCAACGGATTTGGATGTGGTACTCACCATCAGTTAGATAATTTTGTACTGTGAATTTTTATCTATAATAAATTATGGTTTACGTACACGTGTTACATAAAAATTACATCACTCATATGAGTAATGAAACTGTAGAAATGTTAGACGCTTTTAAAGGATTTCAGGGACAAATAAAACACCATAAAATTATAAAACTTTTCGATTCATAGAACTGTGTTGATAGATGTAAAAACTTTTTATCTGTTCAATATGTTTGGCAGTTGATACATAGAACAGATGGTTGGTTTAGGAAATTGGCAAGGAGCGTAAATGTGGTGTTGAGGAACAGGGTTTGTTTAGGTACTCAGGATAAACACAGACGCTTCTTCAGTGGGTATGGGGGCAGAGTTTAGCAAATGATTCAAACAGTCCCAATGTTCTTAAATCATTTTCCACGTAACTATCTACAACTGGTTTCTATTGGTCTAATCGAGTCTAAGGCCTGTGACCTCCTCGATCCAAGGCCGCACTTTTGCGATTTTGCTGTAGACCCCATAGGATCCAGGAGTTGCGCAGCCGTAACCGAAGGAGACCATGCCTAGCAGCCTATTGTTGGCCACTGCTGGACCACCAGAATCTCCCTGCAAGAGACGGTTTATTGAGTCACAATAAGGAGACGTGAGAGAGAGATATTATGGATATTATCTTCAAACTTTTTTGATGCCAGCGATAAAACTCAACCGAAGACCCTCTGCAAAAAAATTAAAGATATTTTGGGGTGGAAATAAGACAACCCATGAAATTACTAACATAGAGGCATTCCATCTTAGTCCTCAGGGTCGGCAAAGAATTTGCAGTCGTAGAATCATTGTTGAGAATGCAAATGTCTATGGTCTCCGATCCCACTTACCTTCAGGAGGCCTGTATGCTTGTTTGCCTTCCCTATACCATAAATAACCAACTACTTCTCTCCGAATCAAGCTTTTATTGTATAGAGATGGCACAAGAACACAAAGACTACCTCATTGTAAGTCATCTCTGAGGCTCATAGCAATTTTTTTACCTCAAGACAGCAATCCCGAGAATAAAATAGGAGACCGGTCAGTAGAACACAGTAATTATTTGATACTGGCTACGAAAGACAACCCCCAAAATTTACAAAAATATAAGGACAGAACTGATTTGAAAATTATCGGAAATTCTAAAGGGTAAGGCATAGGGATAACCATCGTCATATGTAAATTGGTCTATTGAAACTATCGTTTTGACTTTTGAGACTTCATAAATAGCGTCTAATTTGACCTGCAAATCTGCCATCCAAAATAAAAAGTCAGTATAACAGTATGAAGTCCATAAGCGCTTACTGCCTTTTTGCGTTGGTCGACAGATGCACATCGAAGATTACGCTAAGAAATACCAACGATATACCTGACAAGCATCTTTCTTGCCCTCTTTGAAGCCTGCGCAGAACATTCTCGCAGTGAGAGACCCTCTGAAGTAAGGGAACGGGACGTTTTGGCAGTTGTCCTTCCCAATGATAGGAACCCTGACAGCGCGGAGCACGTTCGAGTACGGACCCTGAAAGATAGATGGAAGAAGCATTAATCTGCCATCCTGAGCCAATAGGCAGTAACTAACATAAACTTGCTGTAGTAATATCAACCTTATGAATAACGAAATTGAATTGAATCTGCTTTAGTGATTGCATTTGAGATACTGCTTATTGTGTAGCATGGCAGTAATATGATTGGTTCAAGAAATTTACTGGTGGCCTATGATTTTTGCTGAAGATGAGTTTTGACCAAGATCCTGATCCTGACTCCTAGAATCTCAAGGTAAACCACCTTAATGTAGACAATTCCTACATACACCATAATTATGTAACTATATGGGTTCTCCTATTCCTCTCCCTGATCGTCATTTGTCCTAATGCATCGTATTTTTTTTTAGTTCTGTGTTTCTGAATGTATTTATGTATGTAAACACTTTACTGTACAAAAGAAAAAACTACACAAAGAAGATTTTAAAAAGAGTGTTCAAAGACGAAACTATCCTTTAAAAGAATCTCTTTCATTTAACCTTTGAGAGATTAAGAACAGTGAAAGTTTGTGCTTTGAGGCAAGGGTGCCAATTTATTTAGGAAAAGAGCATAAAAAGATACAGTTAATAGTCAGAATTTGTGTACACATGCTATTTGTCAAATTAAATACACCACTAAAAATTACTTCATGGCAAAAATTACTCAACCGACAACCAATTATAATCCGTAACTGTTTACGCAAGTAATACGCAATGGTGTCAAACAATTAGCAAAGCTTGTACAAAATTAATATCTGTAATTAAGAAAATAAGCGTGCTTGGGAAAAACAATAATTGAAAACCTATTGGTTACGCCTCTTTACACGCCGGCATTAGCAGCGAGGTTGTTTTAATATCGGCTACAGCAGAATACGATTAGAATCGCAATTGAAAAAGATACTAAGTCAACAGAGCTATAATGGTCAGAGATCGGAATAGGTAGAGCTAATTTGCCTAAACTTGAGGCATATTCATTCATGCGTGAGTGAAATGGGAATACATTATTGAATGAAGGTGCATCAAGTTTAGGCAAATTAACTCTACCTATTCCGATCTTAGATAATGGTGGACTATAAGAAAGCCATCACATAATGAAAATAATAAACTATTTCGTAATAGTAAAGACAGCAGTAATGTAGCACTAACGACCATCTTCCAATGCGGAGAAAATGAGACCATTATGTTTGGGTATTTAAGTATTTGGCACTTTCTCATATGTGATTATTGTGTAGTACTGTTAGGCGATGGGCTTGCAACCTGTCACTAATACACTGGTAAACATCTTCGCCTGAGTGTGCAAAATGTGGTTACAGAATTATCAAAAAGTTTTTATAGTTGTTGGAAATTCTGTAGCTCTGCCTACCCTACTCTGGGAATAAAGGCGTGAGTTTATGTATGTATGTATGTATGTATGTATGTCAACTCTGAATAATGATGTAATAAAACGGGGTGGGTAGGGAACTAGGGACACAATCTAAAATGAAGCATAATGTCGCTTATTGAATACAAAACGGACACATTCCAAAATAATTTGCTCTTCCATTAAAAATCGTATTGCAACCGTTTCTAATTTTAAAATGCAACACTGACTCATTTCGGATTTTGTATTCAATGAACGATGTAACTAATTATAAGACTGAAATCATTTCCAATAGACGTAACGTTATTGTCTATTTAATACTTGTCTTGTTCTTATTTGTAACAAGTTATGACTTGTTTTAGGTTGTGTCCCTACTCACCCCGTTTTACGGTATATTCTACATTTCTATGTGAACTACGCTAATTATTTCAGTTACAAAAGCGCATTGGTATATGATACAACGCAACAGTACATAATCGTACATTTACATTGCAAATTACGATTAAAAATAGTAAGAAATGAGGTCAAGTTTAAACTTTTGAATTAGAAATTAGTTTACAATGTTAAAACTAGATATTTTTGTTCTCATCTTGAAGATATTCAAGTCTGAGAAAAAGATAGAGAGAAATTGAATATTAAGCTAACTATACATACAAGAATGGAACCTCAATCTACTATTTACACGAGCATAGAAGAAGTTGATGACAAAATTTATTGGTGTCATTTCATAAACATGTAAGTAAACGACATAAATGACATCCTAATGGCAAAGTTGATCATGTTAGCAAAACTTGAGCATGCTATCCTATTAAAACAAATGACTACGAAAGAAAAGCTGAAGACGTAGCTGAACTCAAACATAGTAGGGTCATACATTGACGTAGGTTAGCGTCTTTCCTGTGGACATACCCAAAGTTATCGTTTATAAGCCCTAATTTGCCGTTTTTAACGGCGTTAGGTCTACTTTAATCCTATCAGAAAAAACATAGCCTATATGCACAAGCCTTCTACTATTGACCACAGGAAAAACTACTTTATTATTTCGAGTACCAGCATCATAGCATCATCATCATCATCGTTATCGTGATGATATTCATCGATATGATCAACAAAAACCAGCAAATAGCAACACTTACATTTTCTTCAGTATTTCCCCATCCTGTG
Source organism: Acleris laterana (assembly GCA_963966035.1). NCBI lineage: Eukaryota > Metazoa > Arthropoda > Insecta > Lepidoptera > Tortricidae > Acleris > Acleris laterana. The sequence goes on from OZ014462.1 coordinate 3,674,960, forward strand.
ACAGTTACCACTTTCCCAATGACCATATCTTCAATATGCGCTATCTTCACTGGCTGGGTGTTCTCGTCAAATTTGAGGCTCTCGGAGAGTTCCAGGACTTGGAAGTCATAGTCGAATGGGTGCTGCTTGTTAGTGGATGTCCATAAGGGATGGATGTGGTTGGATTTGATTGTTATTTTCTTCCCTTGGTTCAGGTATTTCGAACCCGTTTTTATATAGGGCTTCTTGCTTTGAAAAAAATAATGGTTATGTAATTGGCTGGTTGTATACTCGGAGAAGAATTAAGAAGGTTGAAAATTATTTACTGTTGATCTTTGCCTAATTGTGGTCACAGAATTGTCAATAAGTTTTTAGAGTTGTAAGTAATTCTGTAGCTCTGCCTACCCCTGGGATTACAGGCGTGAAGATATGTATGTATGTGTAGGGTTTGTTGTTGCTTATAGATAGTTTGATGGTACTAAAGAGTGTATAATGTTCAACGTGTTTGTTATCAACTTCGTGGCTACTAAACAAGAATATTTATACATCTAAGAGGAAAAAAACAGCGACGTTTTGTGACTAAATTATAAATAACTACGGAGAATTCCTTTGAATGCTATGTAAGAGTATCAACATCAATTTGGAAGCTGCAAATGAGTTTAAAACGTTATTTTACTTGCAATAAACATACATACATACATACATACCTTCACGCCTGTCTCCCAATGGGGTAGGCAGAGATTATGGAACGCTAGGTGCACCGATCTAAACACACAATTTTCGCCTCCTCTACATTCATCAATCTCTTCATGCACGTACGGCGGTTTCGGGTGCTTTTGATAAACATCTTGTTTTTACTTAACTCGTATCAAGAAGTTTTACAATTTAAGACGCCTTCATTCCCAGAGTGGGGTAGGCAGAGCTACAGAATTTACAACAACTATAAAATTATATGGTAATTCATAAAACTACCATTCAAGTAAGACATCAACATTTAAGTCTTACCCACAATGTCCGGCCGTAACCACCCACTTCTTATCAATGATAGCTCCCCCGCAATTGGTACCATAAGCAACGTGATAAGGATACAAATTGATGTCCACTTCCACACCACCAACTATCTTGTCATTACCATATAGGTCATCTCGATCATCACTTCTGGATTCATCGATATCAGCCCCTCTGTCAAGTGGATTAAAGTTGTCAATATCCGGTAAATCAGTGGGTTCATCATAGTTCTCGATGTCAAGTTTCGATGACAAGACATAGCTGTTGCTGCTTCGCATTTTTTTTTGCTTTTTTAGACTTCGTGGGTTTTTGGCAATAGCCAGCTCCAAAAGTTGGGCTGGGCGGGCGGCCTGCTCGTCTGGCACTGGTATGATGATGACGTCATATTCTGAAAGTACAACAGATTTTCAACAGATGATGTGTAACCGTTTTTTTCCTCGAACAATATTTAGGTACTATTATTTTTGGTGACCTGATCAACTTAAAACAAAACCAGTGACCAAAGCATTGCCTTTCTGCTACATTATTATTTCTGCTTAGTTAGAATTGAAGTAACTCATAACGAATGTCACTTTATATTTTATAGCTTTAACAGTAAGATTCAAATTGAAACATGATATCGATACTTTCAACGTTTTATTATGAATACCTGCTGGACCGAACGCAAGTATTGTTTTATACAATGATGCCAATAACTTTCATTTTAATTATAAGTTCTTACCTATGAAAAAATATCACACAGTATACTATCATCAGTATCATATATCATTTACAAGTAGAAGGTTATGTTTTTACCTTAGGTACAATTAGATTTTTTTATGGACCAAATAACCTTAAGAATTTGTGGATTTGAACAGAAAAACGATTTCTTACTATAATTCCATTTATTGTAACATATTCAAAATAAGTACATACTTTCCGAATTAACAGGAACGAGTATCGCGATCACAAGACCGGACAAAAAGTAAATAAACATTTTAATATTGTTTTAATTAACTGTCATCACATTACGTTATCTAGGTAGTCGAACTAAAAACGTACTGCACTTACGTTTTGAATCAATCGGATAATTATCGGATATTACAACCGTGACCAGAGTTAATTGAACATGAGATTACCAATTGAATATTCACGAACATGTTCAACTATATTTTCTAATCGGAAAGGTACACGTGCAGATCAAATGGCATTTTTAAATCATTTATGACATTGTAAATCATGCTTTGTGTTGATGAAAACTCGAGTAAGAGTATTTGACGAGGTGCGGACGTTTAAAAGTTTACCCTGTCGAGTTAATGATAAAGATACAATGAATTAGGAAGTATTGGAGATCCTAAAGTAAGTTAGTGTACCGAAGCATTTTTTGTAAGAAAAGTAATCAGTTTTGATTTGCAAAATACGGTTCAAACCATGATCACCATCATTATCATTATCATTATCATCATCATCATCATCATCATCATCATCATCATCATCATCATCATCATCATTATCATTACCATCATCATCTTGCCGCTGTCCAAACCATTTTGGGTCAGCACACTCAGCACACCACGTTTTTTTCTTCCAAACATCCCTGTCAGCCGTCATCTCAGTATTCACTCCTTTGTTTTTCATATCACTCTTCACGCATTCCATCCATTTCTCGTTAAGTCTCCTTCCACTATAACCCTGAATATTTATGTTTAAAACTCTTCTCGTAACAAGACTTTCTTTCTCTCATAACCTGCCCATACCATGAATTTACCCTTCCATTTTTTCTTTCACTGGCTCCTCTTTTGAACTTCCTCTTCCATACTCGTTCCTTCTAACTCTTCTTCTTACTCGTCGATCTTCATAATAATTTAATTTAATTCAATTCTTTTTTTTTTATTTATTTAATCATTGCTTCATGTAAAATACAGTATTAGAAGACGTTGAGATAGCAATGTGTTTATTTCAGACACTGGGTTCATTATTCATAACAGTTACATTTTTTCGACTTAATTAGGACAGCCAATAAAAGTTTCTATAAAACTTCAATTCCAAATGATACAATTAACGTTTATTTTCAGTTATTTGATGAGGTTGAGAAAAAGCAGCCAGTTTCTACGCTATATTGACGGTGGGAAGGCAAAAGCCTTAAAGAGACATTTTGCAATATTTTTTGGCTGAGCGTTCAAGTTTTATTTAATGAAAACTGTAAGTATTAAAAAGAGGAATGGGCGAAAGTTATTTAAAACATTGTAACTATAAACAGTGCACGGAATAACCCTTTGTAATAAATTGTAGATTGCTTTCCTACGTTCTTTTAAACTGAGCAAAATTTTCACAACTATAACCAAAATAATTCCATACAAAATGCTATAACGTTTTTGTTTCTTGGAAATAAATAAATTAAAAAAAAGGAAAAGTGCATAGCTAGGTTTTCATAATAAATACACCATATTTAAAAATCGTGGAATTTTAAGCGACGTCATATTCGTCAGATCGTTAATGTAAACCAGGACAAAAGACGGAAAAAAAATCACTCATTGCAAATATTACACATAACACTGAATTTTTGTGTGATTTACATTAAAGAAAACCATTGTCATTTAAAAGTATTGTTATTTGTTTATGTTAATTAGCAATCAGCATTTGTATGTCACCTATGGAAAATCAATAAATAAAGAAATAAATATCATAGGGAACTAAATTCCACTGAAAATGTCGCTTATGGGGTTTTGCCTTTCCACCGTCGATATACATGAAGGTCACAAATATTGGTGACAATATAAAAATACAAATGTAATTTAAAAGTTACTATGTATTCGTTTTGAACGCGTAATATTTATTGAAAAGCCCTTGTATTGTATTGTATTGAATTGATTGAAACAGTTAAGTTGGTGTGAGGCTAACTCAAGTCAGTCGGAAGACGTTTTATTCTGAAAATCTCTAAACAGTTTTGGACAGTTAGTACTAATTGCAAAATCGATGGAACTTTCTGGTGAATCTGAATTTTATAAATATGTAAAAACTAGAAAAAAAAATAACTTCATGGATTGCAGAGCCCGTCGGCAGCGGTCGAAAACATGGATTTTTAAAAAGAGTTTTAGAACATATCCAAAAATGGTGTTCACACAACGTTTTGAAAGGTAAAATGTATAATTTTACTGAATTATTTAGGTATCTATTTATTTATATATATCAGTATGTTTATAGAACGTACAAGCTGAGACCTTAGTGTGGGACCGTGGGACCACATGTCATGTGAGACTGTATCCAATTGGGATTGTTCATATTTTTACAATTACTCAAATTCGAAAACCATTTCGAGGAATAGGGTTTTAAAGCCGTTCTGCATTATTAAGTTTTTGAAATATTAATTTATTTTGGATATTTTGGCAAAAGTATATTTAGCCTTTGTTTGACTTTCGTTTTCGGCTTGATACCCTCCTAGGTGTATCTTACGGGTTAGGCGAAAACAGTACATTGTAGGTATTTACTTAAATACCTATAGGTACTTTTTTAACTATAAATAAAAAGGTCCATAGCACCTTTAAAATAACTGATGGAAACTGAGCTATGCGTACAATCTTCTAGATAGGCCAAGGTAAGTAACGACAGGCATAAAAATGACTATACGCACGGCACGAGTAAGTGTCTGGAACACGACCAAAGGTCTTGTCTCATTTAAGATGGGGGGGGGGGGGACGTTTGCTTCAAGCTAATACACCTAGATTGCAAACATGCCTTAATTCAGGTCTCCCATTGCAAACCGTTAATGTAGGTCAACGTCAAACAAGTTTGTTCAGGGGGGGCATGGGCCCTAAAGCCGCTACGGGTTAGCTTAAAAAAGAAAGAACTTAAAGAAAACCAAAGAACCGATCTTTATCTCTTAGGTGATATGATAATGTATGTATGTATACAAACATTTTATAGTACAGGCAAGAGATAACAATGATAAAATAGACAAAAATATAACAGGGATATACAAAGGCGAACTTATCCCTTTAAGGGATCTCTTCCAGTTAACCTTAAAAAATATATGATAAAAAAATTGTATGATTATTAAATTTAATTGGCATATCAACTAGCACTTCTTCTGTGATTTAACTTACATCTTACTTCTAATCTAACACCTTGTCCAAGGAATCAAGACGTATTCACAACAATCACAATCTTGTTAGAAGCAATTTTTTGTGCGCTCACGCCGTTTCTTTGCCACCGTTTCTTTGTAAACAAAACCTATTGTGACCGCGCTGCCGTCCTTACCCAATAGGTAGTATCTCAGATACAACTCCTGTAGCAATATCAACCTTATTACTAACAGTCGAGAGTTAAAATTGCTTTGATTCATAAAATTGGGATACTGCTTATTAGTTAGAGGGCAAAACGGCGGTGTCCTTTTTTGCTATCACCTGCTATGAAGTTCCTTTCGTAAAATGCTAATCTGTGTCTACCAAGACCCCTATTCGGAACACCGAAATCTGTTAATTTGTTTTTATGTCATAAAACAAGCCACTGTACTCTTACCTTTACTGTAATGTATTGAAAAACATATTTTTCCACTGCAAAGATAATTTTGTCCTCAACTCCGACTTACCTTTTCGTTGGAAAATGTTTACCTAGTGGCTCTAGACAAGTTGTTAACGCTAGCGTAAAATGTTTTCTAGAACTGTCAAAATGTATGAAATGAATAACTAGCATAGAGGCATCTTTGCCATCAGGGTTGGCAGAGCATTTGTCTTAAGATTGTAGTCTTGAGAATGATAATGTCTATGGATCACAGATCCTACTTACCATCAGGTACCTACCCACTTGTGAGCATGTTTGCTTTCTCCATGAAAAAAAATGCCATAGCGTTCGACGCGGCCTTCCGAACAGTTTACCTCAATCTTATACAGGGTAAAGTCATTAGATTATTATTAGTCAACCTTATATGAGTGCGAAAAGTGGGAAATATATGTTTCGTACCTACTCTTTCCACTCATACAAAGTGTAGCCAGAGGCCGACTACAGGCGGCTTACCACTGGTGATTTTACCCCATTTTCGATTACGATAAGATTCGCCGCATTCTTTTGGTTTTAAGGCGACGGGCATCGAAAACTCGCAACTTTCGTCGAGAGTCTGTATTCTCGGGATGTGAACTATCTACATACATAGTTGGGTTTATAAGGAACCCTTTATTTTTGAAAAAATGCTTGTTTTAAAACCAATGTTGTGATCATTGACCAACATTGTAGCATTTATTATAATATAATTGTAAAAAAAATACTACAATGAATCTAGAAGTCCAACATGCTTTAGTTTATTACGCAGAAAGCGTGCAACTTAGTGAACGCGGTTTTTAAGACTGGTGCTGCCACCTAACCTTACACTATTGTAACTGCGTAATAGTGTAGACGAAACTGCCATCTATCGATCTCAGGAAAAAACGACCATGTTGTTATTTTAGGTGGAATCTCTTTTATTATCCTTACTATTATTATTTTTATTGATGTAAAATAAAATGCAGCAATGAAAGTTTTGTTTTATGTCAATTATCCTAGGAGATGTCATTTTTTGATCTTGTAGAACGCAGCTCCATCTGTTGTCGAATAGCGGAACTTTGTAAAGCTTATGCACTCCCCTCGAAATAGTATTAAATATTTTGTGTTATTTTCATTAAAAACCTTTAGAACATTTAAATAGAACTATATATTTTTTATTTAATCTGAATCTGAAGGCGCTTTCCTGTTTCCTTGATAAAATACATCAATGTCTTGTCCGCATTTAGGTACGTTTAAGTTTAGAACAAAAGACAAAAGAGATAGTCCCATTGTCACCGAATCGGTATCTGATAAGGGGATCCGTAAGGAATTGAGGGATCTTTTCGCATATTATAGTCATACATATAACGATTTTTTTATTTTCAGTTCCAAGTCCAACATTTGCATTCACAAAGTGTCATTTTGTGATGGCCACCGGAACTCCTCACTGGTACCTAATTCAAGGGTGACGATAAGATATCTCGATTAAGATAGTTGAGCGACTATGACCAAGAAAATTTAAATGGTTTATAGTATGAGACTATGACTGCCGCGGCGTTGCTTATGACAAGAGGCTATAGTTTCTTATTAATAAAATTGTGAAGTGGGACTACATGTTTTAATAAACAAAAGGCCACCGACTAAATTGAAAAAAATAACTGCTTTTGTAGGTCACGTTTTGAAAGGCTTTTTTTGAATGATCTAATTATAAAATGTAGGTAGCGTTTTGGAAAGCTGTTTTTTTATGTTTTAAGAGGTCCAATTATTTAGGCATTGGTACTCATACATGTGCCTAATTATAATTATTATTACTATAAAATGCGATTTTTTTATATTTTAGTGTTCATTGTTTAGTACCTTAACCAATCGACGAGAAATACAGTTTAAAGCCTTATGCATGTTAGCGAGTCCTACCGCAAAACAGCAATGTTCAATGTAAGAAGGCCTCTGCAATTACTGTGATAGAAGTCCTGCCCTATAAGTCATATTTATTTGTTGTTTTCTTATGAGATATTTTCTAATAGGAAATTTAATACTCAATACTCAATACAAAATTATTTATTGCATTCCATAAAGTATACATACGTGGTATAGATCACTCCCGGTAACACAACAGAACTAAATTACACTTTCTAAAGTGGCCAGTTATTGACGATTTACCCTACACATACATACATACATAGTATTAGTGCTTCTGTATCGATTTTTACTAATAGTATGGACTTGTACTTTATTATGCAAAAGGCCCCTGGGCCGGTATTCAAGGCGCTAAAAACCATATCGTCTTTGATCTGTTATCGTATTGTTAACGTTTTGATAGCCCTTATTTACTTGCCAGTAATGGCGGCTGACGTCAAAACAATACCGTAACGGGTCAAATACGATCTGGTTTTTACCGCCGGGAATAAGTCCCAGGATGACAAAAGACGCGAGCGCGCGCGTTAGCGATTACGTTATACGTTTGCGATTTTCGATAGCTAACAAAATAAATTAATATCAGGGGACTATGTCACACCAATTGACCTAGTCCCAAACTAAGCTCTAGGCTTGTACTATGGGTACTAGCTAACGATATAAATACTTATATAGAGAAATACATACTTAAATACATAGAAAACATCCATGACTCAGGAACAAATATTTGCGTTCATCACACAAATATCTGCCCTTACCGGGATTTGAACCCAGGACCTCTAGCTTCGTAGGCAGGGTCACTACCAACAAGGCTATCGCGTCGTCATGCATGCAAAATGCAAAATGCATGGAATTGATTATAAGTACCGTAAAACTACACAACTATATGGTCCTGGCCTACAAGAATAGTCCAATTTTACTTATCACATTATTCTAAAAATATGATAGAATTAGCTATAGCTATATTTTAGAGCAATGGATTTTACGCCAAACAGTACATATACCCAGCAATGATAGTAGTCTATTGCATCATATTTTGGAATAATGTAATGAGGAAAACTGGACTACTGTTGCGGGCCAGGACCATAGTTGTGTAGTTTTACGGTAGCGAATGAGATAGATCGTTGGTTTACATTTTGTCTGCTTCCCAAAATAACTAACGGTATGCGTTATGCATATTGTCTAGGCCCGAATATTCTCTTAAACAACTCGCCTCTTTCGTCAGTGAATGACTGAAAGAGACCATTGTATTCAAGCGGCGCAAGACCGGTCCTTGTGTCAAACCTTGGGGGAGCCGAGGACGTTTTTCGGCTGAAATGATGATTTCATGACGAACTTGGTTTCTTTTCGTTCTGTGGTGTTTACAATAAAGTGTTTACATACATACTTACTTACATGTCAAAAGCAATATAGTTTTACCTAGTAGAATAGAACCTAGGGTCAACATCATTACTCTATTTTTTGTTCAATTGTGCTCGCGCTATTTATTATTTGGTAAAGACAACATACAAATCGAACGATAATAATACCTACTGTACGGCAGTACGGAACCCTCAGTGTGGGATTCCAGCTCGCACTTGACCTGTTTTTAAAGGTCCAACCACACGGAAGCTTAATTTACGCTGACGCAACGTTTACGTAGTGTCGCATCAACTGCGTCCCGTTATTTACGCGTCTTGTACGCGAATCTGTGTGGTTGCGTCGAAAGAACACCGTGTAGTGACATATTGCCTATGACGCAGCAAAATAAAAAAAAACTGGGGACAGTGTCACACCTTTTGACCTAGTCCCAAAGTAAATCCTAGGCTTGTACTGTGAGTACTAGACAGTGATATAAATACTTATATAGAGAAACATATAAGTACTTAAATACATACCCCCTTACTAATAAACGTTGAGTAATGATGGTATACCTGTACAATGTTTTGTCCTTATCTGTCAAATTCAAATGTCACAATGACAGATAATAAGGACCACATGATACAGCTATACTACCGTTACTCAACGTTTATTAGTATCTGCACTTTCCAGGATTTGAACCTAGGACCACTAGCTTTGTAAGCTTGGTCACTACCAACTAGCCCCCGCACATAATACAAAAAAAAGCAAACGCGTAAGTAGTATGGCATGTGGTAAAAAAAGCCGACTCAGCAAATACTGTCCTTTTGATTTACACCGGACCGTTTCAGCGTATCTAAACAAATATACTCGCTCCTTCAGACCTCTTGCACTGCAAACTTTTATAAAACAAATAAATAATGTATAATCATAAATATCATGATATACCATTAGTGTTACCACGAACTGGTCGGCCAATTCACCCCCCCTTTCCTACCCGCCTCAACAAAACCCCCCGAAGTAAATAACCCTCTATATAATAAAATTTTGCCCCTGCCGTTAATCAGAGAAGCGATGGAAAGACGTAAGAAAATGGAAATTTTCCTTCCCTCCTTTTTCCTGTTGGAGCCCCCCGAGAGGTTGGACAACTCCCACTCTCGGTCAAGTTGATATGGAGTAAGTACCTTTGTTATATAAAAGAAAAGGCAGAAACTAAGGCTAACTTACACATATTCGAACAATTAATAAGTTTATTTAACTGGTTGTCTAGTACTCATAGTACAGTCAACAGCATAAATAAGTGTTCATTTCTGTACCTTGTCGCTTTCAATCGTTTCACAATTTTGAATAACATTACAAACACGGCGTTAAAGTGACAAGGTACGTATATGATTACTTATTTATGCTGTTGACTGTAAAAGCCTAGAGCTTAGTTTGGGACTAGGTAAAATTGGTGTGACATTGTCCCCTGATATTTATTTATTTATTTAATTGTGACGCGTTTGATTCCCGGTATGGCCAAATATTTGTGCATGTGAAGAGCGCGAGTATTTTTTCCTCAGTCATTGATGTTTTCTCCGTATTTTTAAGCATGTATTTTTTATTTATAAGTTTGTTTTTTTGTACAAGCCTAGAGCTTACTTTAGGACTACGTCAATTGGTCTACTTCAAACGCAGAAACAAATACTCACGCCAAAAATTTTTACCTTTATCGGCAATCGAACCCGGCACGCTAGCTTCGTTGAATGTTAGGTATGTGTTGCAAAATAATGTACAAATATAACTTATTTGGTTGTTTTTAACATATGAAATCCTTCGGCATGATTAAGGGTGAAGTCAAACGAATGTAATTTTTTGAGCCGTGAGTCGCATATTTTTGGCCTCATATAAAAGTTTACTTCATTTTACAACGCCGTCTGAACTAAACAGAACTTTTGTATGAAATGAAATTACGCAACCAAAAATATGTCACTTAGGTACAACACAAAAAATTACCCTCGTTTGGCTTTACCCTTAGTACTTGCTATTTAGACATAGTTCTACAATACTGCAAATTCAAACACTGACTGCAAATTATGGTAAAGCACAAGATAGTAGCAATTTTTCCTGCTTATGTTCTATAAGATTTTTTACGTATTATTCGGAAGCCGCTTCCTCTCTCCCAAGCCTCCCTCGGAGGCTGCAGCCAAATGCAAATTTTATCACGCCACCCGCTTTCTTATAGGCATTGTCGTAAACCACCCGGGTCGGTCATTCTGCTTCTATGTGTTTAAAATACACGTTATGAAGTCTGGAGGGTACGATATACTCTATATAGGTTATTATGTGTCTCGCTTTACTGGGTAGTATGATGCAAGCTTTAGACTTCGTTTAGGAATTGATTGGTATTGAGGTTGTATAGTAATTCATCAATGTTTTATGTATGCGGAAAAACTACATTTCAAGAGTAAAAATAAATCTTTCCATATGTAATATTCTTTTTTTAAACCATGAATCTCGGAATACGTGGGTTGTCGGATTTACGGATCGTTCCACTATGATAATATTGTTATGAAACTGAATAATCGTGGCCAAAATCCAACCATTCAAAAATTAAAAGAAAACTTACACGAAAATTCTGGCCACAAGCCACTGGCCGTAAACAAAAACCGCATTCCAAATTCAAATCCTCATCAGTCAGACTCCGTACAGTTTGAAACTGGCTACATTTTTGCGCTCGCTCGCGAGATAAGTGTAATAAAAGTTGGGCTAATGCGAAAACTTGGTAATGTTATCGGTATACGTGATCTCACCGGCTTTTCGGGTTGGCGGGAAGCGGTACCAACGGTTTCAGAACAAAAACTAGCGAGAGTTTTTAATTGGATTTGGAATTTGCGATTGGTGATTGGTGGATTGCGAGATAAAGTGTTAGAAGTAAGAATGATTGTTTTTAAGATGGTTACATGGATAAAACAAGAATTGTCTGCGATTTTAATTGCGTTTGAGAATAATTTTAACTTCAGTTTATGTGAAGCAGCCGTTTGAATATAATGTGCTACGTCTTTTTTTTTTATTTTTTTTTTTATGGCATAGAGAAGACAAACGAGCACACAGGCCACCTGATGGTAAGTGGAAACTGTGACCCATAGACATTCGCATTCACAAGACTGCAATGCAATCCTAAGACTGCAAATGCGTTGCCAACCCTAAGGACTAAGATGGAATGCCTCTATGCTAGTAATTTCACCGGCTGTCTTTATTCGACATTTTCAAAGCAATTGTAAACAGCCCATTTCTATTCGCTTCTACGTTTTTTCTTTGACTTTTAAGCAACAAATAACTAATATTAGTGCAATAATTTCAAAAAACATCAAAATTAGTATTCACAAATTTTGAAGCAGGATAGTTTTACTTAAATTTCAGCTTAAATCATTTTTAAATAGGACTCCACTTTAACTCCAGCTGCCTGCTCATTGATGAAATATAAAGTGAAATTTTCAGCTTCAAGTAAATCTAATACTTGCCGTTTCTGTATACTTACTTTTGGCCTCCTCTTCTTCAATAAGTACTGCCTGCTCGTCATTTCCAAAGCCTCCATAGTCCAACATAATTAGTGAAATAATAGGCCCTCTTATTTTTCTTTCCATACATCATCTGGCAAATCATCATCATCATCAGACTTCTCCTACCCCTCCACATCACTACCAGCAATACCCAAATCATCTAATTAAGCATACATATCGATATCGCTGTAACATGTCTTATGTATGCCTTAATTTCTTTTTCTGTTTAGCAAAGCAAGGTTTAGGTAAAATATTGCAGGTAATACGCGGTCCGATTACAAACACACTTGATAATATATTCTACAGAATGATATTTCCGATATCTCTATATCCTGTCTCGTTCCTTTTATTTTATGGCAATGCAAATAGAAGCGAGACTCAAAACGATCGAAAACAGTATTGTTTACGCGATGTCAATTACTCTGTTTAAATAGAACTCGTTAAATACCCTTAGTACTATTGTATTACTCGTTTAAAATAAGTACAGTGCGTGGCCTACTCTTACTCTTAACTCTTATTAACTTGACAGCCCTGGGGGCTTATTATGACATGGCTATGCAGTTCATTTTACGGTGAGCATAAAGGACGGAGCTATAGCAGTGACATAACTCTGTCCTTTTCTCTCAGCGCAAAATGAATTGCACAGGTATCGTCAACTTGGGTTACTTTGATTTACGGGGTAACATTGCTCACCCCAAAAACTAGTTTTAATATTCAATTATTCTATTAAATGTTTCATCAGGAGCAAGCTACTTATATAGTTAAACAATTATTTAAATAATTTAAGAAGATTACCACTAAAATGGTTGTCGTTTTAAGGGTGCGCAATGTTACCCCGTAAATCAAAGCCCAGTTGACGGTACATCATAATAACAGTATCATATAATCAATCCGCGATATCGCTCTGGCAATATCGAAAAAATCTTCTGTACATACTTAGTCTGAAATAAAGTTGCTTCCCGTTGTCTGTCCCTCTGTATGTACACTGTAGAACTTTCAAAATGACGCAATGGATTTTAATGCAGTTTTCATCAATACATGTCATATTAGCACGAATTACGTAAGGGTAAACTCACATAAACCGAAGCAAAGCGAGGGTAGGTCGCTAGTCCTTTATAATAAATATCCCGATTTAAATTAGATGCCCGCGATGCCAGTTTTCTATCATTTGACGTTAACTTTAGCGTATTTATCCTGAAACTGGCAACTCACTAAGCAATCTGTTTACTTTATTTCATAAAAAAGATAACTTTAGATACTGGCAGGTAACATCTTCGAGAACCACTAGTACCGCAGCGCAGACCGCGGATTCTTTCGGCCATTATCCACCGAGTTATAATCGACTTCGAGACTCTGTGTAACGCTGATCCTTCGTGTAACAAGATTTTTGCCGCCATTAATGTATGAAGGTGCTTTTATAATTATGAAGTCATTACTCACTGGTGTAGTAGGTAACTTGAGCCAGGCTCATGATTCGTCATAATACGTCAAGGGAGTATTAGGTACTAAAAAAAACAAGAGTTAAAAAAAACAAAGATTTTTATTTAGTAAGTAGACACGGGCACTTTTTCACGTTGAAAATCTACCATTGCTTTCCACAAGGATACCACCGCTATAAAGAAAGCATAACCTAACTTAATGTTAATTTACGATGTTTTTCTTGATAGCTGGATTTGGTGATGGCAATTTATCTGAAACAAGGATCAAGTTTAATTTTACTAACTAAAAAGGGTTCATGCCATCTTACCTGTTTTATAATCTCAAAACGCTTCTTTTCGCCTAAAATAACAATTCTTCATAAAAAAAAACCTATTGTAAAATCGGGAAAATGATGAGCAAAGTGTGGTCTCTTATTGTTTTGTTTACCAGAAAACTGCCAATTTAGCCAAAACTGATGCATTTTGAGGTTATAAAAGTGTTAAGACAGGGGTGAAACGAACTTTAAAGACGCACATGTTTAAAATACAAAATAATTCTTCACCTTGTCAATTAAGATAAGTACACCCTGTGATCATTGAAGCGCTTATTATTTTAAAACGTACCTCCGTAAATAAATCTATTTATTGCTTTAAATAAACTCTTCTAAAATAACTAAAACTTAACGCCCCAACAATTCCGCTTTAAGCGCTAATCGATACACGTTTAAAAAAGATGGCGTCCTTTCATTAAGTTTTCCCGCGCATTTGATAGCGTCGCCGTAGAGCCCGTAGATTAAACCCTGAATGAAAGCGTATAGAATTTGCATAGAAATTAAAATTTACCTGGACCGGCGCTAGTGGACCCAAGTGGAATTCCTTCGGCGTACTATTTCAAAGTTCGAATTTGGAATTCGAAGCGCTGAATTTAAATTCGGAACGTTTTTGAAGCGCTTTGTTTTTAAGAACCGTTTTAGCATTCGGCGTGATATAGGGGGGTCATTTAGTTTTATAGCGCTGAGGATTTTGACGTGTTTTCAGAACAGTTTGTACCTACAGTTAAGTTGATATGTTTAATTTATGACGCGAGCCAGTTCTAGTTGTTTAAATCTTATTAGCACAGTTATTCAGACTAAGTCATTCACGTGTAACTATACAATCATTACAGAGCACCATTGTTTCAAAAACAGCGGGAAACAATACATTATCAAATACAACTCTAACTTTTACATTCTTAACTTGAATAAATAGGTAATTGTTCTGAAGTAAATAAGAACAATCATGTAAATAGAACTCTGATTCGTAAAACAAATGCTGACGCTTAGCAGACTTATTCAAACTTGAGAAGCAAAACTTTACAGTAATAAAGAATAAAGCGAACGATTCATTAAACTACGAGCGCTTGGCTTCGCTTTTCAAACTTAAAATAACGATTAAAAACACCGTCAAAATTTTACACCTCAAAGGAAATTATATCAAAAGTTCCAAAGGTAACGATAAGATATTTGGTAGAATTAAAATAACACTTCGCCGAGAGAAAAGTGGTTCCCCCTCCTATCTCCCCCTGCAGGGGGAGGCCACCAATCCCAAGATGGCTTCTTTTAAATGGGGTGGACGGGAGCTAGCCCCTTAAGAATAAAAGTATGCCGTACCTTCCGTAGATAGATATTGCGGGGGGGATAAGATTTCAAGCGCTTTGTGCGCGTTCGATTGCGTTCCGAATTTAAATTGAGTTTTGAATTTCGTTTTCAGTTCTAGGCTTTGTTCGAAATTTGAATATAGCGATCTGTTTTTTATTTTACGGCTTCGCTGGCTGGTTTGTTTTCATTTAATTTTGCGAGTGTATTTTTATTTCAAAAATTTTCGATTAATTAAAAATAACTGTATTTTCAATATACCCACATACTTTATCGCAATGCAATTTTAAAATGGAACCTGAATGGATATCCAGTTATTTTTTATCAAATAAATAACACATTTCAAATGGATGGCATACGTTTTAGATATTATTATTGTTTTTTATAATACAATAACCAAAAACAAAGAATACACGCAATAGAAAAACAAATGAATGAAAGCCTCATGTCATTTTGCATTTTGTAGAGTCATGACGTAATTAACAAATGTAAAAAAAAAAGTTAAAGTTAGAATTCTGAATTTAAAGATCCCTTAACAAACTTTAACGCAATTAAGAACAAAACTTCGTCATAGACAACCTTAAATTGATTCTAAACTTGCTCAACCTCAAATAAACCCATTTAGCTTCTGATAGGGTTGTTAATTGTGTGCTTTACGTGTGAAAGGTCTTTAACCTCGCATACGTGGGTCAGTGTAAGGCGTATGTTTTGATTCGGCGTCGGATTTGGGTCAATGTGCTAAATTGAGTGGTGGGGTCACGGATTTAAGATATTTGAGGTTTTATACTGTATACAGGACGTCCCCGACTTCGTACGTAGCATTAGTTTTCTACTACATCCTATATCTTCCTATTAGGGTTCAATTTAAAAAAAAAACTTGGTTCTCTCCTTGGGTAACCAGTTTTTTAAGTACCTAGGTTCAACAGTTTAGGCTGTGCTTTGTCGACTACGCGACCCTTTTATCCGTCAGTCTTTCACATGACTGCTAAAAATAAAGTAAAGAAAAAAGTGGATCAATCTACAAGAAACGTGTTTTTTTCTCGGCGAAATGTATGGTGGAACGGAACCCTTTGTGTGCGAGTCCGATTCACACTTGGCCGGTTTTTTATATCACGGAACAAATAACGTACCTAAACATAGACTGGTTATTCATAGTTTGCTTAAGATTTATTAACCAAACGAAGTCCCAATCAAAAAATATATTGAAGGATTATATAATGTTTTTGAATACCAAAGACGGATAACGTTTATTATTATAGTTCACAATGTTATTGTTTACACCTAAAGCAAACAAGTAATACAAATAAAATAATTGTACGTCAGGCATAAAAGTATAGTTTTGTAGATGTTTTTAATACAAGTAAAGGCAATCTAATTAAATAGAATCAACAAAATTTAAGCGTCGGGTTTATTAAAACGTCTTGTACAAACGTTAACCACTAAATAAAAGCATACGCAAGTAAACGAGCGAACAGGCCATCTGATAAGTTGACTCTAAAGCCTATAGGACACGATAAAAAAAACATTTTAATACAGCTATCCATTAATAAACAAAAATGGAACTGAGCCAGAACCATGACACCACCCTGTACTAAAAGTTTACACTTAAACAGTGTAATTAAAGAGAAGTAAAAAACTACACCCTGTATAAACTACGTTCGAAGGTTCAATAATACTAAGCATTATTTAATATTTTAATTTTAATTCAAAGTCTTCATGTAATAATTTAAAAAGAAAAAATAAACGACTGCACTAAAAACCGCCAACTCCCCGGCATATTCCAAAAGCATAATTAATCGGGCGGGGGTCCTTAATTGAATCCCCCCTCCGGAGAAAAACTTCCCTTTCTTATTTTTCCCTCGTCCTCCCCAAGTAAGACTATAAATCCTTGCTAGAGACAGTGGGGAGATACCTTTAAAATACAAAACAACTCAAACACAAAAGCTTTACAACCTACAACCTTAATATTAAAACACTAAAGATCATGATAAGAAATAAATCTTAGGTGAACAGTAAAAATAATTTGGTAATTGTAAAACAAGAAAAACCGTCCGCGATTCGTCATTCGAATACCGCGGGCGAGTTCCATTTTGGACGGTTTGAATTTTGAATTTGGAATTGATTTTTCTTAAAGAATGTTGCGCAGATGGAATGAATATTGTGCCTTTGAGTGTTGTTTTGTATATAAAAGTTCTTATCGAAATTTTATTTGTAAATGATCGTTGGTTTTTTCTTATCTTTATCTTATTAATGAGTCGGGGGAATTGATATTGAATGTAACATTTCGTTAATTACATAAAATAGTCTATTTGAAATGCGTGTGTTTGTTTTAATTTCTTAAAGTTGTATTTTCGTTGAAGTTATTAAACAAACGAATAAAGGTACGGTTCCATGTAGGTTATTTATTTAATTGACTTAGTGATAATTAAATATTATCTTTACTGCGTAGCAATGTACAAAATACAACTATATTAAGAAAGTAGAGTAGGGTAAGCTTACTGTGTGAAATATACTAGAACTTAAAAGGAAATCGAAGTTATTTTTTACCTGACTTCAACTGGAACAATGCCCAACATTATGGCGTAGTTTAGACCTTTTTTGATTTAATATGGTAACTTACTTAGAGTTTTAGTTGGACAAGAATAAAACGCATTCCTTTTCATACGCTTTTAATCCCCGGAGCCAAAACTGAGATTTTATAAGTGTAACGTAAATATATCCGTGTATCTATGTGTCTATAAGTGGCTTCGTAACTCCTAAACGGATCAATTGGGGTAGTTATTAGCTAAGTTTTATGAATGTCGGTTAGGCCGTTTAAGAGTTATCGGCTCTACAAGTAGAGAGCGGCATTGATTTTTATTAAATAAATTATTATATTTATGTTAAAACGCAACAAAAATCAATTTTACTAACGAGATTCATCGCTAAGAACAACAACGTAAACACGACTACTCTTTAGTCACGTTAAACAGATAACTACGGCAATAAAATGTTGATACTAACCGGGAAATAAGTATCACCCTGTATCAGTTACACATTAGACGTCGAGACAACAATGAGAATACATTTTCGCGAAGACATTTTACAGTTACACTTAAAATACAGCACTTTTTTATTTTGAAACTTATTTTTTTTAAGTATTTCTTGTTAATGCTGTATTTTTAGTTTTGTATTAGGGTGAGGGCCTAAATTCGATACAATATGTTTTCCGACAGTTTTCTTTCTCCTAACCTAGGTTTTGCAAAAAAGAAAGGGTCTGTAAAAGACACATACATACATAAACTCACGCCTTTATTCCCAGAGTGGGGTAGGCAGAGCTACAGAATTTCCAACAACTATAAAAGCTTGTTGATAATTCTGTAACCACATTTTGCACACTTAGGGCGAAGATGTTTAACAGTGTATTAGTGTCAGGTTGCAAGACTTGCAAGCCCATCGCCTAACAGTACTACAAGCCTTTATTACCTTAGTCGGCTTTTACGACATCCACGGGCAGACTTGGAGTGGCACTATTCTAATCCGGCAACCACACGGCAAATAGGTAAAAGATATATTACATTTACTGTTGTAAACCGATCTATTAGCAACTGCAAATGGTGAACACAGCATTAAGAAAATGGAATTTTTAATTATGCCATTACGTATTCCAAAATAATTATAAAAAAGTAATAACAATACAATTTTCTCCGTCGCTTCCTTGATTTAAGAAGGGTAACTTTTTAGGGGACAGCCCCATCAAGGGTCGCCTACCACTTTTTAAAGACACCAGCCACCTATATATTTTATTCTACATCTCTAAGACGGTGCAGGCCAGGTTATGCCGGTTCCTTTTGGGGGGTAAGGGGGTAAAAGAAGGAATAAATGAAGGCCCCTGTTTTAAATTGCCAAGACGAGGGGGTGCTTTGTGTTGTTCTTTAATTTTGTTTAGGTACCTACTTTTTTATATATGTACGTTTCGCTTTGAACCCGCTGTATAATTTGTAGAATTGAATATGTAATTCGAAATACGAATTATACGAAATTCTTGTGACGAGACAGAAATTTGTAGCTTATTGCTGTAGAAGTCAGGCTATTAAAAAAAAATAGGTGCAAAACAGTTTGAAGATTTTGTTAGGTTTATTATTATTATTTAAATGATGAGTACGAATATTTTTGTTATAGTTTTGAAGGTTATCTCTGTATCTAAATTAGTATTTATTTATTTATATACATGTATGTATGTTTATCAAGAGTCTTTGTTAGTTTGTGAAAGAATATCGTCTAATTATTTATTTGTTTGTCAATTCTCGTTTAATCTAAACTTTTTTGAAATTCCGTTTCTATTAATATTCCTATAGTCAATATTTTAAATCGATGTTATAACAATGATATACACTACATAGGTATAACAATGATATAATATTATACTGAACCAAATAGCATCAGTAAGGTGCGCTCAACGTTATGCGGAGGTGTCAGCACCTACAACGCTGATTTTCAACCAGTACCTAACCGTCTATAACTCAAGAAACGTCTACAACATTTTCGTTTTTTTTTTCGATAAATTTTTGTAGCTTAAAACACAAAGTACATACTTTTCTTACCCTCGCCCTTTCTCCCCTAAGCATATAAATAGAAGAGGGAGAAAAATCCTCCGTCATTACATTAAAGATATAATTGGGGGGGGGGGGGAGCGCCCTTAGGGAAACTCGCCTTCTTTTGACATTTTAAAGGGCCCTTTCTTAAACCCTTGAAACGTAGAATTAATTACTGGAAATGAATTTTATTCAATACAATGAATTTAAAAAAAGCAGATACGAGGGCTGCTACTTATGTAACCGGAATAGAAAAAATAAACAAACGTACATGGCTAAATATGGTTTTATTGTTTTTCGAAGTATTCTCCGTGATAATCGATGCACTTTTGCATACGTTGAAACCAATTTATAAAGCACTTTTTCCACTCTGACTGAGGTATCTCCAAAACGTGCTGTCTGAACGCGTCGACGGCATCTTCACGGGTCGAAAATCGTTGACCACGTAATTTATTCTTTACATTTGGAAATAAATAGAAATCATTGGGTGCCAAATCAGGGCTGTAAGGTGGATGACCCGTTAATTCTATATTTTGACCTTCCAAAAATCGAGTCGTTTCACGTGATGTATGACAGCTGGCGTTATCATGGTGCAGAATGATTCTCCGTCGCTGGTGGTTTTTCCGTATTTTTTCAAATACTTCCGGCAAACAAATGGTCGTGTACCACTCTGAATTAACCGTTTTACGATTCTCTAGGGGCACTGTAGCCACATGGCCATTAATACCAAAAAAGCAGGCCACCATTTGCTTCAAGGTGCTTTTTGCACGAGTTACTTTCGTAGGGTTCGGCTCATTTTGAAACACCCACACCGTTGATTGTTGTTTAGTTTCGGGATCATACGCATAGATCCAGGATTCGTCACCTGTGTAGATATTATAAACAGCTTTTGAGTCACCACGGTTATATTTTTTCAACATTTCCTTGCACCATTCGACGCGAGCCTCTTTTTGATCCTTAGTTAAGTTGTGCGGGATCCAACGCGAACAAATTTTTTTCACAGCTAAGTGTTCATGTAATATCTTATTAATGCTCGTCATACATATGCCTATAGTCGCCTCTATCTCGCGATACGTAACATGACGGTCATGCATTATAAGTTTTCGCACAGCTTCAATATTTTGTGGTACAACGACCGATTTCGGGCGACCATCCTTAACTTCGTCCCTGAGCATACTACGTCCACGATTGAACTCACTAAACCAGTGATACACAGTAGTTTTGGATGGAGCTTCATCACCAAAAGTCGAAGTTAGTTGATCTATGCACTGTTGTTGCGTTAAACCACGCCGAAAATCGTAATAAATCATAGCACGAATATTTTCACGAGTGAGTTCCATTCTTGCAGCGAGATTAAAATTTAAACCCGCCAAAAACAAAAGACTAGCGTACATAAGAAAAAAAATATATAGCGGCCAGTATTAAAAAAAGTTCAAATTTTACCATGGAGGTCAGATATAGCGTTTAAAAATGTTGGAATCCTGGATTCCGGTTACCTAAGTAGCAGCCCTCGTACAACAGTGTTAACGGTATTCGTTACATAACAAAAACCTTCCAAATATTTTTTTTTACTTTATATCGGTAAAATAATTATAGTTAATGGTGTGATTTTCGAAAATCGACAATATTTATCGACGTAAGTTGATGATAGAACGCGTCAAGTTTGTTTTTTTACTAGCCACGTTTAAGACTGCACCGAGCAAACGCCGAGCGTCCACTGGCGCGGTATGACCGTTATTGTGTTTTCTAATTAATTAAAAAAAAATCCTTGCAATCAGACGATACGTTTTTATAGCACAAGTAAAAACACAATTTATGGAATATGTAACAAACTTTAATAACAATTACCCTTTGAGTAGTCAGCTTAACGGGAAAAGGTGGCCACTTTTTTCCGTTAAATTGATAACTCGAAGGTGAATTGTTATTAAACTATGTGATATAAATAACTTATAAATTGAGTTTTCATTTGTAGAACAAAAACCTACCGACCAATGTCAAGAAAATTAAATTAGGACACGTAATAAATAATCCAATTAAAATTGCCAAAAAAATACCGAAAAAAGCTCAAATAATACCGTTGTTTAAAATGTTTTAACCGTTTCAATGATCTCTATGTCAATGTATGCATCCCCCAAACGTCGTTTAGAACGAATATAGCTTATAATTGCCGCAGGAGCTCGAACTTTTCTGTTTCTAAATATAGGTATATCTATTATTAGTATATGTTCGCGTTTTAGGGATTTTTAAATGGAATTTATCAGCTCAAATGCTTAAGACACGGAGCAGTCACTCGAGCTAATACCACAGAGTAGACAATTGTTAGCATGACTTATCAGAGTATTTATAAGCATATTTCATGAAGAAGGATGGACAAGTCAATTTCACTTTCACTGTAAGAAATCCCAAATATTTGAGTTAGAAAAGCTATTGCTACATCAGTACAGTGGGAGAAACTAAACATAACCACACTTGAGTTTTTTGTAATCTAGTTCTGAGATCTAGTAGTCTAGTAGGTTTCTAAGCGGGTCCATACATTTCTACCCATCCTCCCTTTGTACATCATTAATTCGTCACACTGGCCGAAAATAAAAACGAAATAAAACACCCATCTTACAACAAAGCCGCAAACAAATTCAAAAAGAGAACGTTTGTCTTTCAAAATTGGCGGGCCCGAGGGACGTGTCAACAGAAAACCGTTAAAAAAGGCGGGAAACGCGTCGGAGGGAAAAATAAGGAAAAAGTGTAGACCCGGGTATTATCCCTGTTAATTCCCTGGCTAATTTAATTCCCTAATTCTATTTGTCGAGTAAAACGGGAAAGTGATAATTGAGGGACAGTTTTTTGCGACGGAAAGGAAAAAAAAGGTTTTTAACCGCGCTAAGTGTTTCCTTTTTTAAGCCGTGGGAATTTTGGAGAGGAAAAGGTATCCCATAAACGGGCATGGACTTAATTGTAAGCTGACAGAATTTTTCTTTTACGTTTGTTTCAGTTCTATCTTTTAATACGACCGATGCGAATTATTTCGTACTTATTTTTTTACTCGAGAATGGTATAATTACAAAACAAAAGACAGCTTGCCAATCTATTGATGACTCTGTCTTAACACAGAAGGAGAAATTATAAGGACCATTAGACTAATGGAAGAAGATAAAATATTTTATAATACATTAAAGGAATTTCTAATAACTAATTAGCTTTTACAGGTTTTTTTTTTTTTTTTTTTAGATTTTAAGTATTAGTCAAACATACATAGCTTAAGTTTGTGTAAATTAATAAACATGTAAATTGCTGTGCCCTTACAGGGGTTATGTTGGACTATTTTAATAATTGTAACACCATTGTAACACATAAATGCAATAAATGATATGGCTATAAACTATTTTCTCTAACATTATAATAAAAAAAATAATACATTTTTTTTCTCTAGACGGACATAGTCGTAAAGTCAGAGTATGTTAGTTTTTATTCTGTTTAATATTTAAACAAAAGCAAGTTTAAAAAGCTGACTGCCTCAAGTTATTATTTATGTTTTAAATTATTGAAATTAATTAAAGTGACAACAGACGCTCTCCACGCTTATATAGATCTGTGTGACACCTGATTTAGACACCCGTTAAAACAAACCATTTCCGGAACAAAAATACAAACAAATAAAAAAAACCTATAGAGCTTTGTGGCAGTTAAATAAGTCACGATACAGACAAATACTCACTTGACACATTTGTTATAAAATACCTACTGTTTTACCCGAAACATTGAATTCACTAGTTTAAACTTAAAAACACGACAAGCACACATCACAACTATAACCAAACTGACCATTTGTTAAAAAGCTAATAATATCTATGTTTAACCCTTTCTTTTCTTCTTTAACCGGTTCCGCTGACCGGTGTCGCCGAAGGGTCAACTTATTGTTCCAACTGGTCAATCTGGTTTTGCTGACCCTTCTTGGACAGCTGGACATTACCGGTTTTGGCATTGTGCAATTTTGGTTTTAATTCCGGTACAATAGGTGTAATGGACAGATGTGCAGCGGAAGTGTTAAATATGAGCGTTGGTTATTTATTGGTAGGATTAAAATGAATTTGTGTATATTTTTCGTGACCAAATAATGGCGTTGTGAATTTATACAATTTGTATAACTTGTTAATGATAGGAAGAATCTGAGAAATCTAAAAAACAAATGCGTCTATGTAATTATTGTTAAATAACTGTTTTAATTAAAACGAAACTAAGACAGGCTTAACGTTAGTCAACAAACATTAAAGTTACGTCTAAGTTTTTTTGCCAATAATTTTTATCGAATAAAATTTATAAAATTTAATAGTTATTTCAAAACACAAAATACTATGAAATAAAATGATACTGTTTTGTAATTATTGTTTTTAAAATATGCAGCTACTTTTGTTTTCATTCTTCTTGCCCTTGAAGGGTGAAGATTTTATCAACAATGAAGTGAGCTCACGGGAAGATATATTACACTAGCGACCCGCCCTCGCTTCGCTTCGGTTTAGATTTTTTATACAAAAGGATTTTCCCGCTAATTCCCGTTCCCGTGGAAATTTCAGGAATTCCTTTCTTATTGCACCTCTACGGTACCTAAGCTACGTCCCTTCCAAATTTCAAGTTCCTACATCTAGCCGTTTAGGCTGTGCGTCGATATGTCAGTCAGTCAGTCAGTTTCTCCTTTTATATATTTAGAAGATAGATTCGCATTAGCTTTAACTAGGTTCAGATTATACTCGGAAATATAATAAAAAGTCAGAATAGTAAATAAATCCAATAGATAAACATCTGCAGTTCTCAACGAAACCAGAGCACCCGTAACGGCACCAAGGCATGCGCGGCTGACTTTATAAATAATCGATAAAAAGCGACATCTTTCGTTTGATGCGAGTTTTATCGGATGTTCGCGTGATTGCCTTTTGTACCGACGGCGGGCAGGGGTGGACTTGGTAGAAACTAGAAACCTGGTTTAATATGATTACGTTTATCGCGTGGCAAAATGTGGATATAACAACCGTCACTTTCTGACACGTATATAAGTACGAGAGTGACGGATTCTTTATACAAGTTTTGTCACGCGATTATCACGACAATACTAGGCTACTGAAATAGAGTATGGAATTTTCAAGATTTTTGTTGGGGTTTGGAGATTTTAAGTCCCCGTTTTCGTCTTTACCCATTGAGCACGAATACCTAAAGACCTACTAACGCGTTCAAGTACAGTCGGCAATAAAATAAATGTGGTCTACCACCCTACGGTTGAAGTTCATTTGCACGTCATGATAATTATAACAAGTTCGATTTTCCCTATCAACATTTTTTTTTATATTTTTTTACGGCTGACGGAGTGTAACAATCTTTTATTTTATTTCAATTAATGGCTTTCAATACTGTTGAGGTGAATTTTGCCAATGTCAAGTTATTTATAGACACTCCCACGGACTTATTACAGCAATTAAATCCGTGGATATCACACGCGAAGACAATTGTTCGGTAAAAGAGAATTTTCTCCAATGGACTAAACAGAAGCACATGGGGTTAACTCCACGCGCTTCTGTCAACACCGTTTCAACAATGTTATGACACTAAGAACTGTCAACCTTAGCGAAAATTAGATCTCACATAAAAACTTTTGTCAAAACTGGTAGACCACTATCTCGGCTGACCGGACAGGTAAAGGTAAAAAGGTGAATGCGATACCGGCTATTATGCTTATCTTCAACCTGACACGGTAATGAATATACCTATTTTTTTAATTTTACAAACTGAACCCTCTAAGTGCTCCCCTGAAGAAAACACAAAGGGTAATAATGACAGGCCGGCGGTAGGCGGTTCTTATAAATTGTTTATGGGCAGCCTTCTTTCATGCTAGTTACGTGTTATGGCTTCCATTTTGCATGTTTTATTAGCTATTGGCGGATTTTCCAATTCTTCTTCAATGTCAAAGTAAATACTGATCCGTAATTATTGTTTGCGTGGAAAACTATATTTTTGCGCAATTTTATTGTTTGTTTATGGCATGCGATTTATTACATCTTGAAAAATGGTGGTTTCATGTCTAGAAATCTTCTATTTTTGCGAAAATCATCTTCAGCAGGAGTTACACTTGCTCTTTTAGGTACTAAATTGTTTTTTATAATACTCAAAGAAGAATGCAAATTTTAAGCAATTAGTTTAAGTAAGCTTTGACCAAAGGGGTTTGGGTAAAAGTGTTATCATTTGTAAGAATCATACATTTTCAAGGTGAGCGGCCATTAGTAAAAGTTGTAAATTATGATAGAATAATTCAAAATAAACATGTTTCGGCATGTAATGTAATAATCTCAAGTGCATTGGAGCCGAGATATTAACCAAAAACTGAACACTTAAATCTTAAATATCTCGGGTCCGATATTATTAAACGCCATAAGTTATATATATCTACTCGTATGTGTATTTCGTGGTCCTCTAAATAACTATGTAAAAATCATCCGCAGCAACTGAAAAAAAAATGACAATATTCTTCAAACAAATTTACCTAATGCCCTTTCATAAAATGTAGCCTGTAAATCAAATAAGTAATTAGCAAAGAATATAAAGATAAAAGATAAAAAAGATAAAAGATGTTTATTCACTAAGTAGGCCGTACGGGCACTTTTACACGTCAAGAATCTACCAGCGCTTCCCAAGAGGAGACACTGCTGAGAAGAAACGCCGCAAGAAACTCAGCAGTCAGTCATTTTTTAAACATATTAACAATGGTACTTACTACTTAATCTAGCATTATATAACGCAATAAATATTAAATTCAATATAATTATAAGCCCAACAACAAATGCAAACAAGAAAAATCAATAAAACATAATTCCTAGCTACACCCTTTACACGTGTTTTCAAATATTTCACCAACAATTTAAACACCAATTGCCCAAATTTACTGGCCGTAAATAACTAGTAAGAACATTCGTCTCGAACTGGGTTGGCAATTTGTAAGGCAAATTTTTAGCTCACACGGATATCCGGCAGCTAACTTTTCCCGGAAACCCGGTGTAAATCTTACATTTGAACCGGGGTACAGCCGCTGGGACTGATGGTGATCATTACACGGTTCTTGGCGCCAAAATACGGATATATCGTAAAACCCACGTCAAATTTCGTTAGTTTGAAGAATAATCATGTGTTTCCTAAATTAAGGACGTTTGGTCTGACGTGGTTAAAACGTAATTTGGAATGTTTTATGTGATAAAACTGTATGCCTTACTAGTTTATTTCATAATAACGCGTTAATCTCTCACCGGTTGATCCTGTGATGACACAAATAAATATTTTATATTTTTATCTTTATTTGGAAAAGTCAATCGCAACAACATAATTTTTACTGTTTAAAAAAAATAAGTATATCAAAAAATTAATCCGTTTCTGTCAAATTCAAATGTCATAATGACAGATGACAGAGCATATTTCAATCACATTTTAGCTATACCGTTTATGAATTAGAGAATTAGGACATATACATTCCCAAATATAATATAAGATTGTATTTTTTGGCAAACTAAGAATGCAAATATGATTAATAAGAATTAAATTTGTTATTTATAAATGTTTCAAAGATTTAAACAATAAAGTTGCGATTAGAATCAGAAAATAGTCACACTCCATAGCCCCCAGCGCGTGTGCGGCATATCTCGCGCGGCGCGGTGTTTTCGCGAATTCTTCTCGCTCGCGTGTCGCCGCTTCCTGAATGTGAACGATACAGTACTTGGCTTCGGCACTACCGGGCTCATTCCCGCTAATACACGGTGGTTAAATTTCAACCACCGTGAGTAATTGTTCTTTGTATCGGCGAAAATATTACGAATAAATTTTTTAATAATAATTTCGAATAGCTGTGATTTTCTTTACATCTTTGTTAATGATTAATTTGTCTATAAATTAAATAATCATAATTACATACTTTTTCACATAATATTACACTTTTTTTTTACTTTACATTGCGGGTCACCGTGATTAAGAATATATGAATACTAATGCATTTGGAGCATAGTCTTTGTGTTTTACTTTAAATAAGTTAACAAAACCATGGATAATAAACACAAAATAAATGTTACAATGTGAGCCAACAGAAGGTCTTATCGCTAGATAGCGATCTCTTCCGGACAACTCTCTTAGGGTCTATCTTTAGTGTAAAGGTACGTAATTTAGAGATAGATGATCTCTATCAATATCCATTTCGATCGGAATCAAAATAAGGCATCATTTGTGTCATATTTCCTTACCAGTTAACCCTTTAACTGGCAAAAAGGGTTTTTTTTTTAAATCTATGAGTCCTGCACATTGTTTTCAAAAACAAAAGTAAGTCTCTTTTGTGTAGAATTTGTTATTTGAAATATTCAAGGTTGTCCTCCAGATGGCGTTTTGTCTATCTTGTATACATAGCACAAAATATCCTAGACTCAGAAATATATATTCGTACTCGCCTCAAATATTTCCTCCGAACATAAATCGAACCTGGGTCCGATCACTTCCTAGGTAGGGTCACTACCAGGCGCTTTGTCAAAAACATTCTATTATTATTACATTTGGCTTAGCAACAAAATCGCCAACCCCATCGCGATTATAACAGATAGCATATTGTCTATCGCAACTGGTCAGCCCTTTTTATCCAATCCTTTTTTGTCAATAACTGACCAGTGAAAGGGCCTTTTGTCCTAAAATGCAAATGCAACCATCTGCCGCTGGACAATGCGCGCTAGGAACCGGATCTAGCCCGAACCGGTTTTTACCGGCTTCCGTCGTAAGCTTGAGGTGGACATTTGGGGTGTTAAAAAGCCCTTTTGTAACTAGTAAAATAAGCAAGACGCTTTTTTATTTGGGTTCTTTTGTTATAATTCGTAACGTATGATTATTAAAATAGTTTTAGTTAAATTTTATCTTAGTACTAAGTATGTACATATAATAAATTCGAAAGTTTCAATGGATGGATGTTTGTTAATCAATCACGCCAAAACAACTCAACATAATCTGGTTGAAATTTGGCGCCGAGATAGATATAGTCTGGAATAACATTTAGGTTACTTTTAATCAGGAAAATTGGATAGTTCCCAAAAGAACAGCGATAAAGTAGGTACTTCTACGAGGACAGAGTCGCTGGTGAATTATAAATGCAAAAGTGTTTGTTTATTGGTTCATTTTCACGGTTAAACGCCTGAACCGATCAACGTAAAATTTAATACAGGGATAGTTCACGGCCCGGAGACGGACATGGATTATTTTTTATCCCAGAAAATTAATCAGATCCCGGGGGAACAGCCATAAACTACTTCTACGCGGACAAAGTCGTAAGCAGGAGCTAGTTAAATTATTTTTATACATAGAAAAATTGCAGGGACCGACACATGCGTAGGTATCCTAATGTAGAACATAAACTCACGCCGTTCCCAAGATGGAATAGGCAGAGCTACAGAATTACCTGCGACTCCAAAAGCTTGTTGATAATTCTGTAACCACATTTTGCACAATAAGGCTAAGATGTTTACCAGTGTATTAGTGACAGGTTGCAAGCCCATCGCCTAACGGTACTACACAGCCTTTATTCCCTTAGTCACCTCTTACGACATCCACGGGAAGACATGGAGTGGACACTGTTCTAACCCGGCAACCACACGAAAACATAAGAAATTTCACGAGTATTTATACCAAAAAAATAATGTTACATCAATACTAACATTACTTTTAATCACCGTCTTTAACAAACCACAAAAAAGTAATCACACCTTACAACCCTTGACGATGTAGCAGAACCAATTAACTTGGCCCTCTACTAAACTCTTACGCCGTTGACCGAGGGTTTATTATTGCTTAATCCGCGCGCCATATTGTGTCCTGCTACAATGAATAGCTAGCTGACCGTCGCTTGCGCACGTAACTCGTCACTTTCTATTCTTTGACGTAAGGATGAAAAGGGTGGAGAGTCCGTTATTTGTATGGTTCCGCGTAGCGTAAGAATTAAATAACTTTTAATTGATAATGAAAAAGAAAGGTAAAGTTTAGAGTTTCATTTGAGGAACTATTAATTTTAAATATTGCTTTTTAACAAACAAACGTAGGTACTCGTACAACGTACAATAAAGTGTAAGTAAGGTTTTCAACGAATTAACTAGTATGATTTGGTAAACATAGTAAAATTTTAAGTAATCCTGGTTTTTTCAAAGGCTTATGCTTTTTTCCGAGCTTTAACAGTTAAGTTAATATTAATTTAAAAAATCTTGTTAAAAACATACTTAAAAAGATTGTATTTATATGCCAAATCCTGCCTGTCATGCATTCTAAGCATAAAAATAATAATTAAATTCTCCGTCGAACTTTTATCTCGTTGTAAAATCATCCAACGGAACCCTAAAACTTTAAAAAGAACACGTCCATATGTCGACAAAGGACCTTATTTTTGACCACGCTTCTTTTTACAACATCACGTACCTTTTCAATCCGTAACCATAACATAAACATCCTAACCACCATTCATTTCCTGTACACTTACAACGTTTTGCTATTGTCAACTTAACTATAAAGACATAGTGCTCGGTTGGAAAACGATGTAAGTGTTAAAGAGTTAGACGTTTTTATGTTGTTTTGCTTTTGTTTAGCTTATAGAAAGGGTTAGCCATGTTGTATCTATTGATTATCGGTTATCGCTTCGTTGATTTTTATGGGTTTTAGAAACGTTTTTATAATAACGATTATTGTCGATGTTTTGATGACATGTTGTTAATAGTTTAACGTTTGAACAGGGTTTGGAGGTTTTATTAAAAACTAGCTGTTGTCCGCGACCCTGTCCGCGTAAAACTCGTTTATCACTATTTGCTTGTGCAGGGTCTGTCCGGCAAACAGCAGTGTTTGCATTGTTGTGTTCCGGTTTGGGGATAAGACAGCCGGTGAAATGACTAGCATAGAGGCATTCCATCTTAGTCCTCAGGGTTGGCAACGCATTTGCAGTCTTAGGATTGCATTGCAGTCTTGTGAATGCGAATGTCTATGGGTCACAGTTTCCACTTACCATCAGGTGGCTTGTGTGCTCGTTTGTATTCTCTATGCCATAAAAAAACAACTAAAATACGATAAAATTAAATAAACTGGTCAATTTACGGGGATAAAAAGTGTCCTATGTCCTTTCCCGGGAATCAAACTATCTACATATTAAAGTTTTACTATCAGTTCAGCGGTTCAACGGTGAAAGTGTAACCACCAGTTCTTGACTCTTTCGTTGCTGGTCTAAGAGGGTGGAGTGGGAGGGTGCTGTGGTCTTAAGCCCATTTTACATTGTTCAAAGACATTGGACATTGGACAGTGACAGTGGACCGTATTAATATTAAGTAATTTTTTGTAGCAAGGCCAGACGATTTTGATTACTTGACAACATTCTCTTAATAAACACAAGATCAAATAGAAAATACGCCTTTTATGACACAAAGGAGACATTTGAAAGTGCTTTAGGCACACGTAATACGATTCCTCTTAACGTTTTTTACCCTTTTTATCCTAAAAGCCTTACTTTTTACCCCCCCCCCCTATCACCCCCATTAGCGACTAATACATAGGCATTGTAAAATGTGCACCGGAAGCCGCCGGCCACTTCCGCCGGAAGTCAGCTTCGTGCTTTACACCCGCTAAATGCCTTAGGTCTTGTTAGGGCTTTTACAGATTGGCCTGTGGGGCTAATATTAGATGTGGGTTAGATAAATGACTCAACAAGTAAAATAATTTCACTATCTATTAATTTTATCTACACTTATGTTATAACGAGGAAAGATTTGTATTTTTGTACATTACCATTTTTTTATACAGTCCCTGTGTCAGTGAAACACCGAATCGCAATACTAAGCAGCAGTGTTCGTATTGTTGTGTTCCGGACGGGATAGCCGGTGAAATTAATAACGTAGAGGCATTCCATCTTAGTATTCTTAGGGCCGTATTAATAAACTCACCTTGGATGAGACGCCATCACAAGATACGTCAAAGTAAACGTCAAATCATAGAACACTGTCATTTTTGACACATCCCGAGACGAGCGTTAGAGTTGAGATTAGTTTATTAATACGGCCCTTAGTCGTCAGGGTTAGCAATGCATTTGCGATCTTAGGATTGCAATCTTTAGATTGTAGCTTTGAGAATGCAATTGTCTATGGGTCACAAATGCCAGTAACCTTCAGGTAGCCTGTGTGCTCATTTATCTTTGCTATACCATAAAAAGGAAACCCGATAATCAGTGGGGTCTTGTCTTACTCCCATACCGCTACTGAACACAACAACACTGAACATGTTTTAGGAATACCCTTAAAACTATGGAATGAGCTTCCTTCCACGGTGTTTCTTCAGCACTACGACATGTCCTCCTTTAAACGCGGCTTAAAAAGAGGGTCCATATTGGCTCACCTAATTATTTTAAGTCCGAATGTTTTTGTATTCATAATCATCACAACTCCTAAAGTCTTTTTTACTGAAACGGTTTTTATTTCAAGGTTTTTATAAAACAAACCTTATTTTTTCCCGTGATAAATCCATTATGGACACCAAGCACTAAAAACTAACTGTTGAGTTTATTGCGGCGTTTCTTCTCAGCAGTGGTCTCTTGCGAAGCGCTGGTAGATTTTTGACGTGTAAAAGTACCCGTGCGGCCTACTTACTGAATCAACATCTTTTTTTTTTTAGCGATCCGGAGGCGGCGCGGTTATGTCGGACTCACACCGATTAAAACCCCTGAGGTGTTCCTTCTGCCACCATAGACGAGGTCGTCGGAGTGGTATTCCATCCGCTAACTCGTCTATCGGCGTTTGCCCTTACGGGCCCGTCTTCAATAGGGTTTTTTTCTTATGACCTAAACTACCTTATTTTTTTTTATATGGCATAGAGGAGACAAACGAGCACACAGGCCACCTGATGGTAAGTGGAAACTGTGGCCCATAGACATTCGCATTCACAAGACTGCAATGCAATCCTAAGACTGCAAATGCGTTGCCAACTCTGAGTACTAAGATGGAATGCCTCTATGCTAGTCATTTTACCGGCTGTCTTATCCCCGAACCGGAACACAACAGTGCGAACACAGTGGTATCTTACTGGTTACCAGCAGGTGGCCCATCTGCTCGTTTGCCTTTTACTGTTACAAAAAAAAACTATTTTGTAAATCAGATATTGATATTTGCTTATGGCATGTAAGCGAATAAGATAATGATGATCTTGACGGACCCTGCACAAGGTCCTTCTTCTGTAAGGTATACGTTTCGTGAACAGTTTCGTTAGAAGTCCAACAGGTGGCGCGCAGTTGTCGCTAGATCGCTGGACGCGCACGCGCCTTACCTCACAGATTACGTAATATACTTATAGACAGATGCGTCAGACACCACACTGATTGATTTCTACCTAACAGAATATATAGGTTTAGTAAATGGCGGTAAAAAAATAGAGCCCTCCTCAGACAAAGCTAGCAAGCGCTCATTGGAAGGTTATACTGTCATTAGGCTGATGAAGATGATAGGTAAAGTTTATTCTGGTTTGACGTGCGTCACTTTCATTTTACCATCAGATACTTCAATCGTAGATTTCTTATATAGTATAAATGTATAGATAGATAACATAGTTCTACTAGCTGGTGGTAACTGGATTGAGCGCTTTTAAGACAGCTGGAAAACGCTCAGCGGAAGGACATACAGTCATAAGGCTGATGAAGATGATAGATAAGGTTGATTCTGGCTTGTTGTGGTCACATTTTTAAACTACTCAATTGATCAGAGCGTATGCGTCTTTATTTGGCTTCTGGATTGATCGAATTTGCATGAACTCTAATGGTCATGTCACTTTACGGAATATTTAGATGACTAAGAGAAGAGTAAGGGAGAAGGAAATTAAAGGAACAAAGAACATTCATGGCAATTATATGGCATCAAAGCAAAAATGTATAGTATGATTTTGCTCAATTCAGGTGAAAATATATAAAATCATTCGCCACTCTGATATTTTATAGTCTTTGACCGAATTTCAACTAGGTGTCGATCTGTTATTTATCGAAGACAACTTATTGAAATTTAAAACATTCCCTTTTTGGTCACTCGTTCTTTACAAAACATTGAAAATGACGCCTTCAGTAGAGTCAGTTTAGATTGAAAATCGAAAAACAATTTAAAGGGGTCGATCGCCGAACCATAGACAAATAAAGTGACAACACATGTCATGACATCTTTAAGAAAACGAAAGTTATGCTTCCGGTAAGTAATTTAAATTGAAATTGATCTTTGTTTATATAGGGGTATGGTCATAATTTGATTGGGTTTAATTATTCATAGGGTTGTCACACTTTCGATTTTTGTATTGATTTCGACCCTTTTTTGTTTGGTTTTGGGAGGAAGCGATTTCTTAAGGAATTGTTTTTTGACAATCGATTTTAAATTATGATCGGTGGTTTAAGCGTGACATGATAAGTGTGGTATTTTAAGTTTTTTGATTGTTTTATTGAAGGGAAAGTTCGTTTTTGATTTAAAACATCTGTTTTGTGAATTAAGTCACCTGTTTCAAATGTATTATAATATAACGTCGGCTCTACTTGCTACAGTGCTTGTGTGGACTCGGGTTTACTAATAAATCGGCGAAAATTGTATCGCAAAGTATCACTTTCTAAACAGTTTGAAGGCAAAATCATTTGTCAAAATCGTACTTTTAGTTTTCGCAACTCAATGTTTCGGTAAACTTTTAATAATAATAATAATCATAACTAGATGATTAGTAACAAACAATAGGTACCTACTCTTAAAACTATGTTAGCAAACAAACATATAAAATGATAAAATTTAAGATAAAATGCGACGGATCTTTCAATAAAAAACTTAAATCAAAATTGGCATCCAATGCTTACTACTCAGTCAATGCATTTTTCGAGAGCTAACATCTATAGGGGACAGGTTGATGCGTTTTAACATCCAAATGCGTCTGGTTCGCTAGCTCAGCCTTGCCTCACTAACGTTAATACATGTTACAAACATGTAAACTATGTACTAGCGTTAAGTAATAGCTATAATTATTCCTAATTTGAATGTACCTAATATGACATGTAAAATTTTATTTTATTAATAAATGATTGAATTGAATTGAATTGAATGAGTTCCAGTGGTGAACTATGGGACAGTGCAACATAGGATCCCGTTGTTGTTGTTGTTTAGGGTTAATGTCTTGGTCATCTTTCAATATGCCATTCGGTTACTACTTTAGCAAACACTCGTATCTGACATGCCGAGATGAATAAGTTTAAATTTAATTGTCTTCACATTTAAGTTTAAAATCGAACGTCGTGAAATGTGAGATACGAGGTTTTTTCAAAGGAATTACGATTATCTTTTCGTCAAATCGTCCCTTTACTTTCTCAATTCAATACTCTTTATTTTTTAGGGGACATGAGTGCTTTTCCTATGTAACTATTCGATCAGATACGACCTACAAGGTTGCGAAAGTAAACGTAATGTGAATGTGTCAATTGGCATTAGTGTACATGAATTTTCAGCGCATTGACACATCTCTTACCTGACCTTATCTAGCAGCTTGGTCCTATTGTGGTCAAAGTTAAACCGATCCTTGAATTCGTAAAGTTTGACATAAATTATTGGGCTAAGTGTTAATTTCATAGTATCTTTTGCCAATAGGTAAATTAGTAATAGTCAAATGTTTGCTAAATGATTTGAAAAATTGCAAAATCAAAATGTGCTAAAGATAGGTTTGCCTAACAAAAGTGTGTACCGACTTCGATAAGTAAGTTTGGAAATTATATGAGACGAACACATACATATTACATATTTATACATATTTCGCCGAAGCAGCAGTAGATACACAATTCTTTATAGAACATTTAATATTTGTGTGATGATTGCGCGAGTAAATATTGTGTCCCTGAGTTGGAAGTTTTCTTTGAATTCTTTAAGTATATAAGTATCTTTATGGTTGTAGGTCAATTTATGTGAGATGGTCTCCTGAAATTTATATTATTTATTTAATATAAAAAATTGCTCAGTCTGTGGGCGTGTTGTTTGATCAGAAGTTAACTCAACTAATTGTTCAAATTCGAAAAAGGAATCGAAAAACCACATTTCCTTGAGATTTAACCATTAGTTACGATTATTAACGATTAGTTAGTTTAACTACTGATCAAACAACAGGGGCTTAATAACAAAGATCATTATCGAAACTACATAAAAGAACATCAGCATGTATAAAAATCAATAAAATGGAAATCTATACTTTATGTTTATTCTTTAAATGGCCACCTCTGGTATTTCCATACAGGGTGTTAAAATTCAAACCGGCATTTCCGAAACCATTTAAATATACTTACCTAAGAAATATTTACCACAAATGCATTCGCAAAACTGCACACAAGTGTACTCAACGGAACGTCGCCTCGAAAAATGACGGTTTAATGACAGCTCTGTCAAAGACAGTGAACCAATGACAGTGGTTACGTTACCGAATAATCGCCCACCACGCTCCACCGGCACAAATCGTGTGTGCAAAAATTATAGGAAAGCATTGGAATTATATGGCATTACGGGGAAAGTAGAAGCGAGTTTGAATTTTGTAATGAGGTAGGCAGGGTAGATTTAGGCATTTTTTCAACTGAATTTATTTTTAATGAACATAGGAATCATCGGTAATTACATTTCCATATTGCACACAATTTTAAATAAACATTAAAATTAAAATTGAAATGAAAATCATAAATAAAAGTAAAAATTAAATCACGCCAACGTCTAAATTTAGCATATTCGTTTTGATTTAGTTTAATTTTAATTTTTTCATATTCTAAGTTTTATTAAAAAAAGCCTTATGACATCTAAACGATGTATTGTTTAGGATTTAGACCCGAAAATAATAAGAAGTAGATTTGTGGACATTTATTATATTTAAAGTTATTACCGACCTTTTTGTACAGTCGGGCAAAAATGTTGTCTACCCACCCTACGGTTAAAGTTTCGCACGTCATGATACAACAAGTTCGATTTCCCTTGCAATATTATGATAGTGACAAGTGTCAACCTTAGCGATAGTTAGATCTCACAGAAACTTTTATCAAAACTTGTAGACCGTACGTCCCATCGTGTTAAAACATGAACATTTTCTATCTTAAGATACGGCTATATTTTGCGTGCAAAAAACAAAACATCCTTTTCTTATTCATAAATATATATTGCAAATGGTAATAATACAACTAGTAAATACAAGATCATCTTACGGCACTTGGTTCAAGATGTTATCCGAGCCTGAGTGTATCGTAATGACGTCATCAATACAATCACCCCTTATGTCTATGATAGTAATATCAATTGAACTTGACACCTATTGCCATAACTAAAAACGTGTGTTCTTACACTTTAAAAAAAACATGGAAAATAGGCAAATATGTTATGGGTAGTGATTCTCTCAACAACGATGGTCGAACGGACGGACGAGTGAACGTCCAAGCGGCGAGTTTAAGTAGTCCCGTCAGAGCGAACAAAACATATTTTAGAGCGAGCATTTTCAATTTAGCAGCATGGTTAACGTATAATGCTGCTTAATTGAAAGTGCATGCGCCTTATTGTGTTTTGTTCGCTCTGACGGGACTACTTAAACTCGCCGCTGCGATTTCGCGTGTTCGTCCGACCGTTCGTTGTTTTTGAGAGAATATCATCACCCCATGTTGATCTTATATGTGTAGGTAATCGGAAAATAAAGGATGTTGCAGGATAACTTTGAAAATGGGCTCTCAAAGCCTGGAATTCTGAACTATGATCAATCAATACCTTTATGAAGAGAACACTATGTCCAGTATAAATCCTTTACTACCATACAAGGGCTACTATACCAAACTAATTAAAAACTGCGTTTTTTTCTGAAAATCTGCATAACCGATAAGTTTTATATTTTGCACGCCAGGCCATTAGGGGAAACTGGAGGTTTGAAGCTTTGTAAATAGAGCTATGTCTTTTTATGGCATCATTAAACCATAGGTAAGACCTTCAGGTTTTAGGAGGCATTTCGCAAAGGCTATCCTGCTACACCCTTTACCGTCACACCTTCAAGATCCCACGGAAAACCTTCCATAATAAATATAAAACGAAAATTCATAATTACATCTTACTCAGCAGTTTCATTGTATACATCCATCTTAGCCGTACACACGGGGTGTTCCAAACTCCCTACATAATACAGGCCGCTACAAAACAGGGCGACTCGCCGCTCAGCTATGTAAGTGCAATTTAAAATGTAAATTAACACAGCAAAGAAGTAGGGAGAGCCACCAACACTTGGGAATTTTGCACCAACACTGTCTTGAACACCCTGTACTTTTAACGAGTTTTGTAATGTCTTGAACTGTGTTTATCGCATGTTAATTTGAATCTAAATTCAGTTGAAAATGGTTGGTTTTCGCTTGATTAAGACTAGGTAGTTAAGGTGATCGTGATAAAGTGCACAGAATGAAGAAAGAGCGGAAGTCTTTTGTTTATTTGATTAAATTTAAATTTTATACAGATGAGTATAAGGTGGGGATTCAGTTGTTGAGACGTGATTGTACATAGGCTGTTATTGTGATATTTTTTATATTTCTTACTAACACAAGGATTTTGCGAGAAAATGCGGGGTTGCTGTATTTTGCAAGTAAAGGGAGATTAATTGTGGGAAGTGATTGCTTTTTAAATATATTAATCATTTCCATAACTTTAACAATACGAAACTAGAAGTAAATGTTACCAATAGTTAAGTTATTTTAAGGGGACAGTGAAATTCTACTAAAATAAAAAAGTCTTCCAACAAGCTGATTTCATACGTAAATTAGATACTACCGTAGAGTTTGTTAATTAACTAGGTAATAATGAAACTTAAAGTTAAAATACCTAATCTTTACTAATTACCCTCCATTTTTACTTAAGTAGCCGGGCAAAAAACCGGGGTGGAAATCTCCCCCGTTGCCTGGCAACGTGAGACCACTTCTTTTTTCCCCCACGAGGAGGGGGGGTGGGCCGAGAAATGGAAAACTCGGGAAAATTGTAGCATTCTTGAGGCGACGCGCCTCTCACACCTTCTTGCGGCAGGCGTTCGAAACCTTTGGCTCAGAGATTACAGATTATAATATTTTTATATTTAGTTAGTTCTAGAACCGTACAGTTAGAGGTTTAATTATTTGTAGTTACTACCAATACCATGGTCAAGTATGAAATTTAAAGTTCTAGTAAAATTAAAAACGGCAAGACTCAAATCACGAGCGCATATGCGCACAAAAAAGCATTACTACACAAATCAAAAGTCTTTTTAGGTCATAACACAGTTTACTTGGTGTTCGGCAGCGATGAGATAATGAACTAAAAAATTAAATTAATAAATTTACTAAATTACAAAAACTATTAAAAACAATTGTATTACGCGTGTATTAATTTGAATTGAAAAATATATTTTATTATTAAACGTCTAAATTATGAATTATAACGTAATTTTCAGATTTAACAGAAACGTTTGTGATAAAACCTAATAGTATATTAAAGTGGCTTATTTTTTAACTTTATAAAGAATGATGTCAAAACGTTAACGTTCTCGGAATTGTCAGAATTTAAAACTTTCACAAAACGATCGTTAATAAGTATAGAGTTTTGAATGAAATAGTTCGTCGTGAGATCACGCCTTGTCACTGATGAACTTACCTACCGTTAATTTTGTGGTACCTAATTAACAAATAAATAACAAATTTTAAAGTCTCAAAAGTCGCTAAAGTAGTTTTTGGTCTAAATAGACGAAAAACCATTTTAGCAAGCATCATTCATTCTTCATTGCTTACTTTTTTCAAATAAAAGACCTTTATTAATAGTTAGTACCAAATAATAAGCCTAGATTGTTAACATTTCTTATTGGCTGTCACGTGTTAAATCGTTAGTGCTTATTAACCTAAACTTGATGCAAGTTCATTCAATAACTTATCCCCATCTCACTCACACATGAATGAACATGCATCAAGTTCATTAAGCACTACCTATTCCGACCCCTGCTTATCCTAATATCAATTCATTTCCTTACATGAAACATGATTAATTTCCTTTTTTTTTTCAAAACGAGTCTATTATAGACCAACTCAAGTTTTTATAAGCGTAACCTTTAAGAAAAGGTTGGTGAGCGGCGCCGGCGCGGCTCGTAAAAAGGAGCCGTGTCGGACCCCCCGCCCACGGCCGCCCGCCCCCCGCTCCGGACACTTTCAGGGGCACGGACTCGGGGATGCAATATTATCATAATTTTTTTTTTTCTTTTTTTTTTAATAATGACCCTTGGCCTTGGATGACGAAGACTTGGTCGTCGAGCGAGCTCACCCAGAAGATGCCTATTCAACCCAGCTAAAAAAAACTTTATCCTTTTGATATATTTGTTTTATTTTATTTACACGTATGGCATTTTTACAATATTATAATTTAAGTACAACACTAATTTTAGTCCTTGTATCCATTGGATTGAGACATGTCGGGTGAACAGGTCATCGTCGTACTTGGTAAGTGGACAATCCTAGAGGATATGTTTTAAGTCTTGTATATGTTTTTATGTCGTATCGAATGATATGATTTAATGCATGAATTGTATTTTACTTCTTATCACTACATAGTATAAAACAAAGTCGCTTCCCGCTGTCTGTCCCTATGTATGCTTAGATCTTCAAAACTACGCAACGGATTTTGATGCCGTTTTTTTTAATAGATAGAGTGAATCAAGAGGAAGGTTTATATGTATAATATTTTTTTAATTCATGTACTGGTGTTACCTAAAATTCATATAAACCGAAGCGAAGCGAGGGCGGGTCGCTAGTCTATATTATAAATGCGAAAGTTAGGATGGTTTTTAGGCACAGAGATAGTCTGAGCACATAGGTAGCTAGTTTATAAAGAAATAATATAGTAACTTTACATATCTTAATATTCAGTACAGCCAACGGCTAACCTAATATTAATAAAAAAATACTTGACCACCACAACGGCAACCGAAGAAAATAGGACCCGCCGTAGATTAAAATATAATTATAATCAAGTTACATGCGAACTTAATTCATTATCGTAACTACTCTTAAACAATAAAAGTATCAAATACAACATGATTTTTTGTTTCTGTCACGATACCTATCAAAAAGAAACCTACTGCAGTAGAACGAATAATTATAATATTACATTACACGTCATAAAAAACCTTTAATTTAAATAAAACAACCAGTTGGTCAACTCAATTCTTGTGAACAAATCCTTAGAAACACGTAAAGACACTCGTATTTACGAGCAATTTTATTAGTCGCATAAAACTGATACTGCTTATCGATTAGACTAGATTGGTAAAATTTTATCTAGCATAGTAACTTTATGTTTGCGGCAACTTATAAGGTTCCTTTGTTTGGTAAAAATAACTTACCTACCTACTACCTTGACTTGACCCCTTGCCTGGCAAGCAACTTTGTAACGATCTATATTGCATAACCAGGCAGAAAAGTTATGTCGATTTCAGCAAAAATCACCAAAAGTTAACGGTGTGTGATTTATGGTCCGACAGAGAATTAAAGTCATCAATGTAGTTAAGGCAATGGGCCGGCCATATTAGCCGTAAAACTGATAATCGTTGGAGTTATAGTGTTCTTTGGTGGAGAACTCTGTTGGGAAAACGCAGTGTTGGACACGCCCTCGGACTAGATGAAGTGACGATCTTCGTAAGGTTGACCAAAGCTGGATGAGCTGCCGCTAGGCTGGATGAGCTGCTGCTAGGCTGGATGAGCTGCTGCTGGGCTGGATGAGCGTGGCCGCGCGCCCTGCTTAGTGGTGTACAACGGGAGAGGACTTTGGCCAGCAGTGGACTAGTATCTAAGCTGATAATAATGATGGTGGTGATTTGGTGGAGAACTCTGTTGGGAAAACGCAGCGTCGGACGCCCTCAGACTAGATGGAGTGACGATCTTGGCAAGGTTGACCAAAGCTGGATGAGCTGCTGCTGGGCTGGATGAGCTGCTGCTAGGCTGGATGAGCTGCTGCTGGGCTGGATGAGCGTGGCCGCGCGCCCTGCTTAGTGGTGTACAAAGGGAGAGGACTTTGGCCAGCAGTGGACTAGTATCTAAGCTGATAATAATGATGGTGGTGATGATGAAGTATGGTGTTCGTGCAAGGTAAATTCAGTCAAACCATATACCTAGCTCTTATGTGAGGCTAACCAACTTTACACGAACCCGAAAGACTTTTTCAACTTGCATTGTAGGATTATCTATATAGAGCATCATAATGATTCTCCAGTTTTGGAATACCTTTTTTTTTTAATATTAAAATGTTCCTCAGTCCGTCCCCGCGCCATCGCCGCGGGTCTCGCGTTTTACATATTTCTTCGCTCGCCCCCATTGTGTATTGAATCAACCGTGCTCATTGCTATGTACTGTCTTTGTTCAGGCGGCCGTCTTGGTTTTTAATTACTGAATAAAAAACAACACCCTTTCAGCATTTTTGAAACTACAACATACAACTTATCTAAATAGGTAATAAATAACACCCTGTAAATGATATAATGTAAGGAACAAAATACAAGGTGTTTTTTTTACGTCTCATAAAACTTGCTATACGTAATCAGCAACTATTTCTAAACTTATTTTACTTATAAAAAAAGCCTTCTAGCCAGCATCTTCGTCGTTCATTCCACTCTTAATTCAAGTTAGATATGACGATAACCTCCGGTCTCTCTAAATTCTCAATATTCGTTATGTCCGTTGTGTATAAAATAATTCGATTTAAGACATGCTTTTACTGATATATTATATGTATGTGGGTATATAAGCGTGAATGAACACATAAACACATATAATGTCTCGCCATCCATCTTACCCCGAACAATACACCCCCTAACCGTCATAATTTCTTAAAGCTTTTTGCTTCATTTAAGCTGAGCCAAACAAAACATTCACATTCAAGCTTAACCAGCATAACTTGAGCTTCCAACGTCTTGGATCGATACAAAAATGTTAGCCGTTGCGGAGCCCAGGTTACGATGGTTAGATATATGCTGACACATTTGGTTAAAGGAACGTGACGTCGTTTGGGATCAGCCTGTATGTTTAAAGAAAGTATTATTTCTTTAAGAAATTGTATTACAAGAATAGAGAAGGTAGAATTATAATTATTTGACTTTTACTCTCGTATGTTATTAATTAGAAGCTATTTCGTGTGTTTATTTAAAAGGAAATAAATTAAAGAATAGAAATTTCTCTACCTACAAGAGCATAACTCTGAAGTAAAGGATGATCTATCCAAAATACATCTTTTTTCGTAATAGCTTGTTATTTTTATTAGTTTGGTACAATAATAATGAAATAATTTCTTCTTAGTTTTGTTATTATAATTGCGTGAAAATGTTCAAACGCATTTTCATAGAATTGTTTTATTAATTTTCCATTTATTTTCATACAGTTCCGAAAATATATTTGTATGTATACAATGAAAACCGACTTAAATAAACAAAACCACACAAACACGACTCACCCACACAAATTAAGCATATCCGTTTCCGTTAGTTCCGACTCACAGCCGT
The DNA here is from genome assembly GCA_963966035.1 of Acleris laterana. Classification (NCBI taxonomy): domain Eukaryota; kingdom Metazoa; phylum Arthropoda; class Insecta; order Lepidoptera; family Tortricidae; genus Acleris; species Acleris laterana. The sequence goes on from OZ014462.1 coordinate 3,718,438, forward strand.
CATAGCTCTATCTCTTGTTAACAAACTAATTTTAACTTAAATGTGGGAGTATAGAGTTGATTTTGGTTAAAAACTGTGTCTTGATTTAGGTTTTAGGGTACGGACATGGAAAAAATTGAGTTTTGGAAAAAAGGCGGCCAAGTGCGAGTCGGTCTAGCGCACCGAGGGTTCCGTACGCAAATTTGCAGTTTTCGTATGTTTCCCGTTACATATGCTTTAAGACATCCTAGATCAACGGGAAGTAAAGGTTTGAATTCCCTTGCGAGTGTTAAAACATGCGGCATAAACGGCCGTATCTTTTGATTGCGTTGACTTAGAAGTTGGATAATTTCACAGCTTTAAAGATAAACATAAAGATATATTTACTGTCAAAACTGCCTCACATTGCCTATCTATTTCAACTTGATATCTCCACGAGTTCTTGAGAAAAAGGGTCTTGACAGACAGACAGATAACAAAGTGGTCCTTTTGGATTGCAATAGGGGTAAAAACACTTTGGACCAAAGGCCGTCGTCCATTTTGTGTAAAAATCCGCATGTACCAAGAACTGAATATGTTCATGTCTTAGTTCGCTCATTTATAGCTATGTATAGCATAGAGCTAGCACTGCATCACTAGCCTTACGAGAACGTGTGCCAACATGACGCCCAGAATTAATGTTTTTTGCGAACTATCTCGGCTTAATGGAACAAATAAACGGTATTTTTGGGAGATAGGACAATTTGGCCGGAATTCCGGGACTGCCTTAAATCTCGGGAAACGAATGGTCTAGCTTTTGTGTGGGTTTATATGAAAAGAAGATCAAGAATGTAGAAGTTTTTATTGGTAAAAATATTAAAAATAACTGTGACTTTTATTACATATGTAAGTTTTCCCCGCGACTCCGTGTAGAAGTGGTTTACCGCTATTCCCTCGGGAACTATCCAATTTACTGAGATTCTTTCCTGGGATCCTATCTCTATTCCCAAATTTCTTTAAAATCGATTTAGTGGTTAGAAAAAGTAACAAACAGAGTAACTTTCGCAAGTATTATGGATGGATGTTATTTAATTACAGTTTTATTATTGTTAAACCTGTTGAAAGTGATCAACTTAAGTTATATTAAGTATGTATTTTACGTTTGAATTACAACCTCCGCCGGTGAAATGACTAGCATAGAGGCATTCCATCTTAGCCTCAGGGTTGGCAACGCATTTGCAGTCTTAGGATTGCATCGCAGTCTTGTGATTGCGAATGTCTATGGGTCACAGTTTCCACTTACCATCAGGTGGTCTGTGTGCTCGTTTGTCTTCTCGATGCCATAAAAAAAAAAAAAAAAAAAAAAAAAAAAAAACCTCTACGTTAATAGAATGCTGGTTCGGTAATAACACTACTGTTATAATTAAAAAGTTGATATAGTAGTAGTAGTTGATAGTTGGCCAGGTTTTATATAGGCCCGTTAGTAAATACCTATGTCAGATCAAATTTCAGTAACTTCATACAAGTTTTGACATTCCTGACCGAAATTTGATCTAACGGATCTTTATAAAACCCAGCCTAAGAATGTAAACATACGTCATGTTTCCCTGCTTTAATACGTACTTGAACAAAAGACGTTTTACTTTTCCTTGTCTACTAAAATACATAAACAAAATCTAACGCACAAGAATCTAAACCAAAATGCCGCGGCATTATTATAAAACAAATCGCGACCGGCGCGCGTTCCAAATTCAAAAATCCTTCCGCAACTCGCGCCCGCGTATTTTTCTTGCGGCCACCCCGACGCAGTGCACCCACACAGGCGCAACATTTTTCCTCCGTACGCCAGTGTGGCGTAAAACTTACTTAAGTGTGCATAAAATTCTGTGTACGGACATGGCAAGAGCGCTGTGTGAGTGACGGTCTCCATTGGGCACAGAGCTATTTCTTTATTGATCCATATTTCTTCTTCTTTAGACTGCCCTCGACCCCCCAGGGGGGTGTAGGAGGTGTTTTTCTACACTTTTAATGAAGGACGAGTTTGGGGGAAGATGTTATTAATGTTTTTAAGCGGAGTAATTTTCGTCGTTAATGTTTTAGGCGTTTTTGCTGATGCGTTTTTAACTGATGCTTGTTTTTGCATTTATTTTGATTGGGGTTTTGTGATGTCTTTTATTTTCATTTGGGAAGCAAATGTTTGAGGTTTTTTAAAAATGTTTCTGGTTAACTTTCTCAGGCTGTGCGGAGTGTTTTGTCTTAAAACCATGAAGTTTTTAAATATTGATGATGTTGACAGCCTTAAAACAATGCAAAACTTACTTTTTGAGAAGTTGAAGTTTTCAGCATATGTTTTACTGCATTATCCATATTCAGAAACTTCATGGTTGTGCAATGTGTCCGGATTGACTTCTAATAGTTGAGTTACCATAGAGTTATGTATTTCTGTTATACAAAAATACATAGTACTTAACTACTAGTAGTAACCTGTTGTTATGTTCTGATACGAGTAAGTACCTACTCATCTTTACATAGTATAAAATTATGTCGCTTCCGTCATCTGTTCGCTTATATCTCCTAAACTACTCAACGGATTTTAATGCGGTTTTCATCAATAGAGAGATTCAAGAGGGTGGTTTTTATGTATAATAATTTAGGTTTATGTAAGGATGGTACCGGAAACTCACATAAACTTAAGCGAAGCGAGGGCGGGTCGTTGTTTATCATAATATAGCGGGTCGTTTGTATATTTCAATTTCTGTCGACATGTTATCGTATTGTTTTTAACTCGGCCACCATTACTGTCAAGTAAATAAGAGCTATTATGTTATAACGTTGAGGATGTGATAACATCAGTGTAATATGCATTTTCATTATATATTATCATGGAGGCACACAAAGTTAAAAGGCAAAAATCAACCGTATAATATTAAAAGTTTTATGGCTTGTGAAAATGCATGTAGCACTGGTTGCATAAAAACTTAGAATTTAATTCATGAAAGAATAATAATCCAATATTTTTCACATGACAGTTTTAACCAAACATTTAAAGCGAAATGTACAAAAACCATGACATAAAGACGTCGACTGTACAAAGTTAAAAAACGCCCAAAAAACGTCCTTTAAAAACCCCTAACAATCTGTGAGAACCCAAATCATTTGGCTCATTACAAAATGTAGGAAAAACATATTCTGCCTATACCGGGCCATAAATAAAGAAGGGAGAGAAGGGAAAAATTTTATTATCGCCGCCACCCCGAAGGAGAAATATGAAATAAAATGAAATGTGATGGGGAAAAAATACGCGCCGGGCAAGACAAAGGGAATGGGGGGTGGGGAAGAAAGGAGACCGACTCTGATGGAATATGTTTTCGGTCGACAAGAAAAAAATCATAAAGAGGATTATATGTTTTGATTCTTTCGTAACTACTGGATATTCGTCTATTTTACGTCCGTCATAGGCAGGTATTTTTCTGATGAACGCATTTGTTTGTTTATAAGTCCTGGGTGTTTTATATGTTGGTATTTTGACTATACACTCTTTCAAGTGGTTTTTTAGTACCCTAGTACCCATAGTACAATCCTAGAGTTTTCCTAGGGACTAGGTCAGTAAGGGCTTGTTTGATCAGTAGTTAGCTCAACTAATTATTAAATTTCGAAAATGGAATCGAAAATTTTACACATTTCCTTGAGATTTAACCATGAGTTACGGTTTTGCCTCCACTCGAAATCATTAATTATAGGGTTCAAAAGCAAGTTCTCGAAGAAGATTCTAAAACTCAAACGAGAAAAGACTTGGGCAGTGACTAGGATCCTAACTGGACACTGCAAATTGAACAGACACTAGTCCCTAATGGGAATGAAACAAGAAGCGACATACAGGTTCTGTCAGGAAACAGAGGAGACAGCTATGCACATCCTCTGTTCTTGCGGACCACTAATGCGTAGTATAAGTATCTACCTTGGGCGACATATCATGGACCCACAAGAGATACAGCTCCTCACTGCCCAAAGCATCTGGAAATTCCTGGACGCAACGGGCCTTTGCGGTGAACTCTAAACAAAGGGCTGTCACAAAATATCAGCAATGGTCGGTGGCACACAAAGCCTATCTCAACCCCCTGATTTTGATAAATGATAAGGCATTAAATTCGTGAAAATTAAATTGTTAAAAAAAAACAATTGAGTTTTATGTGTTTTAATATTTTTACTTACTTACATCGATGACAGTTATCAAAAAATACGGTCGGGTTTTTAAGGCTTGCTTTTTACTTTTAATCATTAATGCTCCCGTTTTCTCTATTTCTCAGAGTCCTGCTCCACACCCTGCAGCCGCCCAGGCAGACGCAGCCCGAGGCGAAGACTCGTTTCTATAAATCTGCCTTATCTCAAAAATATACCCTTCTTATATTTATATCTGCTGCGATACCCGGGCTTTATGTCTACTTGGAATTTTAATGTTTTTATTTGAATTTAGTAATATGGGGGAATTTTTGTATGGAACTGTTGGTATGATTTTTAAGGGACGGCACACGAGCACTCAGGCCACCTGATGGTACAGTCAACCAATTTGATTCCTAGGCCACTATGGACTTTGTCAACGTGACGTTGTACAAACCAAATCATAGGGAGTCTCTTACGTTTTGGTTGACAACGTCACTTTAACATAGTCCAAAGTGGCCTAGAAATCAAATTGGTTGACTGTACGTGGGATCTGAAAACCATAGAAATTAGAATTTTTAAGACTGCAATACTTAAGACTCGTATTAATAAACTAATCTCGACTAAAGATGCGTCAACAATGACAGTTTTCTATGGTTTGGAGTCTACTTTGACGTATCTTGTGACGGGGTCTCAGCCAAGATGAGTTTATTAATATGGGCATTAAGACCCGTATTAATAAATTAATCTCAACTCTAATGCTCGTCTCGAGATGCGTCAAAAATGACAGTGTTCTATGGTTTGACGTTTACTTTGACGTATCTTGTGACCGACATCTCAGCCAAGATGAGTTTATTAATACGGCCCTGAGACTTAAGTTCAAACCTACTGAAATGGAATCCCTCTTTGCTTATAATTAGTAACTTTCGTCTTTTTTTCTGTGTTAAAAAATTAGTCACGAAAAATTATTGGTACTTTGGCATTGGGGTAAGTATATTGCATAATATAATGGGGGATGTTTATAGGATCGTTGGTTTAAGGTATATATACCTAAAAAGGGGTTCTGTATTTCTGGCCTCTACTGAGGACAAGGTAAAAAAAAAAGTTGCCAATAATATCGTATATTTATCGTCATTATGACATTGGATAGGATTGAAAGAAGCGCTGTAATTCCCCAACATTCAATTATTTAGGTCTCTTCGATTTTTTTGTTAATTTCAAAATTATGTTTTTTTATATCCAGGACCAGGAGATGTGGGTGTGCATATTAAATAAACAATAAAACTTTTCTTTTATTGTTTCTCTCAGTTTTTACCTAGTTATTAGTAAATCTAAACAATAATTGACTTTAAGTAAGACGGACAGACATTTTTAATCTCAAGACTGCAATCCTAAGACGGAAAATACGCAGCCAACTCTAAAGACTAAAACGGAAAACTAGTACTACTCTATACTAGCTTTCGCTGGTTACCTTACCGGTTCGGAGTTAGTTTTCCTTTTTGTAGTACTTCTCTACTTCACTTTTTCTCCTTGAAATTGCCTACAGACGCCTGACACTAGTCGATTTCAAATGAAATAGGCAAATTTGTAAACAAAACAAACCAATTTACATACCATTATTACTTTATATTTATAATCTTTAGAAGATCAAGTGCCCTCTGATCAGTAAATATCAAATTCCTTACGTTGCCTGATTTTTATTTTGCACTCAGTAAAATAAAAAACGTTAATTAATTTAAACCCCAATGTAAGATCGAGCACAAGACCCATTATAAAACCAGGCATCCATACAAAATTATTAGTCGTAACCAAACCCAACGGTTAAAAATAAAAAGCATTCAAGCGGATTCTTCCAAAGGGCGTTCCCTTGCCCAGGTAAAAGAAACCCCCCTTAAAAAACCACCCCGGGGGTGGGGATTTTTCTCACGAGGGAGGTATTGTTCAGTTTTTGCGTTGCCTTAACTAAGTGAATTTTGGAGATAGGTAATTTTGGCTTAGGGGGATTTTTTGCAGCGTATTCGGCATATGTTTTTAATGAAGTACTGTTGGTTTTGGTAAGGAAAGGTTTTTTTGTAGATACTCGGCTTTATTTGTGTTTTGATATGGTTTGACGAAATAGATGTTCAGAGTGAAAGTGACTGGAAGGGTCGGAAGGGGCTGCTTTAGGCGTACTTTTTCGAATCAAATTGGAGAAATACTGGAAAGGGGCCGAATCTTAAATACCCGAAACCGACGTACCTACAGATGTAGTGAATAATCCTTTCCCATCGTTTTTGGTCGGATAACTTCGTATTTATCTTGCTTTCTCAGTTGGCTTATTGATGGGTACTGAAAATAATTGAGAAAGCTAGATAAATACGAACACATCCGACAAAAGACGATGTCATAGGATTTTCAGTACATCTGTACAAGCATGACTCGAGATTTGTCAGGATCATAGCAGGTAAAAAAGAAGTGGTCTTTGCCTACCCCTCTGGGACACAGGCACGCAATATACAGATATTTAATGTATGATAAGGTTTTTTATAAATTAAAAGGTGGAATTTTTCGTCTCGAGATTAGTTTTATCTACACTGATATTATAAAGAGGAACGATTTGTATTTTTGTGTGTATTAGAAAGCTACAGTCACCCTGAGTGACATAGGCTATGTTTTATTTTTGTCTGCTTTAAAATTGAGTTGTGGTTTTACCGCATGACGGATCGTGGCAATGGCAACCACACGGTAAAATATAATAAGATAATGTTAATTCAACATTATAATGCAGATCTATAATATAAAAATGAATCGCAAAATGTGTTGGTAAGTCGAGAACGGCTGAACCGATTTGGCTGATTTATTTTTTGTTGTGTTCGTTATTGTCAGGGTAAGGTTTATATGTAAGACAAAATAGAAAAATCCAACGGGAAGGTCGGGAATTTGCAGCGAGGCGAAGCCGCTGGCAGGCAGCTAGTAACTTATAAAAATATGGAATTAATATAAATATGGAATTAATATAAATATGAAATTAATATAAATATGGAATTAATATAACTATGGAATTAATATAAATATGGAATCAATATTTACCAGGCTAGAGGTTGATTCCACAACGGCTCTCGTCAAGTCAACTAACCTAAGATTACAGTAAAAACATTCATTTTGTAAAATAAACATACCTACGTAATTATACAAAATCAGTAGCCATTACAAAAGTAAAGTTCTAACGCAGCATAGCCACTCGCCCCGGGTTTCCTTGCCTCCCCTTATAAAAATAATAATCCTCTAAGGTGGCCCCTCGGCCTCACGGGGGGGAGGCAAGGGGGCTTTTTTAATGGCAGTGTCAGTAGCAGTAGGTATTTGAGATTTTATATTTCGTTCTTAGAATTAAATAAATGTTATGGTATGGAATATACGTTCTTAGCTATTTTATTTCGTTTTCTAATTTTTTATTTATTAGAAAACTTATTTAATACAATAAAATAAGTGAGGGTTTGTAAGTACAGTCAGCCAAAAATGTGTGTACCACTTTACGGTTGAATTCATTTGCACTTGATACAACAAGTTCGATTTTCCCTTGCAATAATATTATGACAGTGACAAGACAAGTGTCAACCTTAGCCATAATTAGATCTCACAGAAACTTTTGTCAAAACTGGTAGACCACTTTCTTAGCCAACCGTACCTATGTTTCTCTTTTAACATGTTTAAAAGTACCCTGGAGTACCTGTGCCCAGTCTTAAGATATTTCTCATAGATTTTTTTATTGTTTCCGATTGAAATGCAATGAACGAGGTTCTAAGCAGATGAAATCGCAGGTAACGCAATTTTACCGGTATTTAACCGGTTTAGTATGAAAATAACCAGTTAAAACCGGTTATTTGCATTCCCTAGTCGCAGGCCTAGGCTAGGCTCTTCCTCTTTTTCCTTGAACCTTTCCTAAATCATCCACTTTTATATATTGCAACCGACTGTACCCTAAGCAGTCCTAAATTTTTAAACCCAAAGAAACATAACATTAACTCTACCCCTAAAAGGGGTAAAGGGGTGCAGAAAGGTAAAGCGTATCCGTAATGGAAAAAAGGATAAAATTGTAAGCCTTTTAATATTTTTTTCATTAAAGTTTTTAATATTAATGGAAAAGTATCCGAGTTCGGGCATCCCTAATTATTTCGGGGGTTCCCGTCTGCGCACGGAAGGAGTTGGGATTCCGTGGAAATGAACCCTTTGCGATATGACGAGATATAATAATGGGGCATTGACATTTGTTAAGCGATACAGAAGATCGGACGCTCGCGAGATGTCTAAAAAAAGCAGGATATTGGCAATGTCTTGGTGTTATTTTAGTATTTTATGTGACCTAGTGATTTGTTCTTGACATAAAAAAACAAAAATGATTTAAAAATGATGCCAATCATTTTGTTAATTAATTTAATTAAGTGTTATATTTGAAAAAAATAACTTACACACGTACATACTTGATGGCATTGCCGAAAACCTAGATAGACAAAACTAATTCTAATGTAAGACACATCAGGAATGACAGTTTACTTATTCCCACACAAGACCACATTTCCAATGCTGCTCAAACAGCATTGTTCGAATTGTTGTGTTCCGGTTTGGGGATAAGACAGCCGGTGAAATAACTAGCATAGAGGCATTCCATCTTAGTCCTCAGGGTTGGCAACGCATTTCATTTCCTAAGATTGCATTGCAGTCTTGTGAATGCAAATGTCTATGGGTCACAGTTTCCACTTACCATCAGGTGGCCTGTGTGCTCGTTTGTCTTCTCCATGCCATAATAAAAGAAAGAAAGGTTAAAGGATAAGATGGTGGTAGCGATCTGAACGGACCCTACATAAGTTCCTACCACCTACCCCCACTGAACGTAATTTGACGTATAAGTTATACAAAACATTACTCATGACACGCTTAATCTAAAAACGTCTTAATTAAAATACCTACATTACGAGTATAACACAGTTCAGTTATTATTTAAAATGTCGTCGTACTTATCATGCGGAACCAGGCGAGCGCGAATTCTTTTTTCTTTCAGTCGAAAAATCGCAGGTGTATTAAAATTAATTTGTTTTTACGAACTGTCTGACGGAGATAGCGGCTTAGTTCCGTCTCAGCGGGTTTGTTTGCTTTAATATATTATATTTTATTTCTTTTGGGCGATTTTATTTTAAGAGAGGCTTTAGACTGTCACTGTTTCACAAAATATAAAATGGAAACCGTTGCATGTTATTGTTTTACTATAAGACCTCTTTGTTGACTCACTTTATAACGTTTATTTTATATTTACACTGAAATAAAAACTTTTTGATTCCATTCGAGCAAACCAAGACGTTAGAAACATCAACTAAGATGTTAGATGAATCACCAAAGAACTCTCTGTTGTTACTACCAGCTTTGGTTGATATCTAATATCATAACAATCATATTAAATTGACAACTAAGAAAATAACCTCCTTAACTTGGCTCTCTTTTTTGTGTTATTTTTATGTTGTGATTGTAAATTGTGTTTAATAAAAAGGATTGGTCGATTGTATTTATATTCTCAGAACCCTAACCCCCTTACCTATAAACAAAGCATTGCAAAAACTATTCCAAGCTTATTCCACAGTTTGGAATAGTTTATGCAATGCTTTTTCCTTATCTGTAATTGTGACATCGTCCAAAAAGATAAGTTAAAAATATATAAAAAGACTAGCGACCCGCCCTCGCATCGCTCCGGTTTATGTGTTTTCTGTAAGTACGTAAATCAGAATCTATACCATATAAACCTTCCTCTTGAATCACTCTATCTATTGCTGAAAACTGCACCGTGGAGTAGGTAGTTTAAAAGATCGAAGCGAACAGACAGCGGATGCGACTTCATTTTATACTATGTAAAGATATCTAAAATTTTACTACAAATCCGTGCCTTAGCAAACCAGGGGGTTAATTGTACATATAAGTATGAATAGAATAATAATAATGTACCGTGCGATTTTTTGTTTTTTTTTATGGCATGGAGAAGACAAACGAGCACACAGGCCACCTGATGGTAAGTGGAAACTGTGACCCATAGACATTCGCATTCACAAGACTGCAATGCAATCCTAAGACTGCAAACGCGTTGCCAACCCTGAGGACTAAGATGGAATGCCTCTATGCTAGTCATTTCACCGGCTGTCTTATCCCCAAACCGGATCACAACAATGCGAACACTGCTGTTTGGCGGTAGGTTAATGGATAAGATGGTGGTAGCGTTCCGGACGGACCCTGCACAAGGTTCTACCACCCGCAAAGGAAGATTTAGACATACCCTTGACTATCGTATTATTTGCTGTCAGTCCTTACAATGGCAGTTTTTCTATTGGACTGGTTCTCTTTGTGTATCTAATTATACTGTCGATTTTACTTTTAAATACTTTTAATCACACTCAAAAGCACCGTGATGTGTGTACGTCAATACCTATTGTACTGAGTCTTTGTTATGTAGGCTTTAACCCTATTCTATATTTTATTGAAAAGAACAACTTAACTTTAACTTTCACTGCCTAAGTTATAATAATTATTAATTTCTATATAATACTCAAAAATTATGTTATGCCGTTCATATTATAGTAAAATCATTGAATAAAACAGCTCATTAAATTATATAAATAAACAAATCTAGTGTTTTTCGATATATTAAAATTGTAAACATTTTCTAATAAGCCAGGTACAACGGGATAGTGACGCCATCTATTGCTGAGTAGACGAAGCTTAAGTCTAATAAGACGCTCTATTTAGAAAAAGTTTTAAGGCACAGCACGGTATCTAACTTACATAAAAATTATAAAATTATCTTGGTAGTCTCGGTAACTGTTTATTTTGAGCATGTTTTTATAAAAAAACGTGTGTGTTTTTATTTGCCATCTGTTGGAGAGTAGATGAACTAAAGTTATTTAGTTGAGAAAGATGTGAAAATAAATACCTTCGGTTGATTAAAGGGTGACTATAATATTAAAACTAAGGTAATCCCTCTAAAAATTACTTGCATAAACCAACAAAGAGACCGTGTTACCAATTTAACAATAATAATCTTGTGAAAAAAAACCATTTTCTTGCAAATGAAGCAAATTTAACGTTACGTGACGTGGAATTTCAGTACGTTATTTTAACATTATGTTTCAATAATTTGAAGTTACCTTATTCACTAATACCTACCCCTAATTTTCAAATTACCATGGGCTCATAATACCCAAAATGGCTATTGGCTCTTGTATTAAAATGAACGAAATTCATTATGACTGACTTAAAATGTCATATTCTCTAATACTTAAAGTGATGACACAATGATGTTTGCCTGACATATCGATTTATAATCTTTCCATTAGTACTTCAATTTTAAGTGGCCAGTATTTAAGTAGGATAGGTATCAAAATGGTTAACTAGACAGTTTGTGACAAAAGATTACCGTCGCAACTGACAGTGAGGTTATCTTAAGCATATTATGTTGTTTTGCCATGAAAAGGATTTTGAAGTTTAGGCATTATGAGACTAAGGTATTTTGAAATTCAGCCATATTAAGATTCTGGTGTTATAAGAAAACAAAATTAGGCATTCTGCAATTTAGGTATTTTGAGATCTGGGAATATTGATAATAGGGTAAAATGCAATTTAGAATTTATAAGCCCAAAGCCATTTAAGTAAGTGTTTCAAAGATCTGACCAATTGAAAATTAAATATCGTTGTTTAGCTGTGAGATTCTCTTTTAAAAATAAAAAAAAATGTTAACAAAGCTTTGACAGCTTGCCTTTTAAGAAATATTTTTATGAGTACCTAAATTCTTAATTTCAGAATATTTTTTTTTTTTAAAGGTAAGGTCGCTGATCGCTGATATCTAATAAATATTAAACCTCTCAATTTTTTTAAAGTATTTTCATAAAAAAATACTCAAAACAGTATCATCGTCAATGTTTAAAGCAAACACCGGGAATCGAATCTAATCCCTCAATCTCCCGCGACAGCCGCTGCTCACAAAAGCCTCTGTGAAAACGTTTCATTTCGCTTTTTTGTATTTTTCCCTACTTTCAGGGTACCGTTGGGCATTTCGCTCGAAACGTTATATTTTAATTAACAAAAATGTCTCAAATTTTTTATTGGAATAATGGTATGATTCCATTTTTTCCAATAAGAATAGCAATGTACCTACTCGTATATAAGCTTATTCATTTATTATTCGTTTTTTATTGGTAATAGTCGAATCAGAATCAATAGTATCATGATTCCTGTGTCTATTTTATTTATTTATTATTTATGATTTTATTTTAAACAGGCAGGTGGCACAATGTCACACTAATTTAGAATGTTTGTCAAACTTATTTTTGAACTGTTTAACACTTTTAGAGTATTTTGTTGTACGTATTTATCAAAAAAACTTGAGAGTTAATAATGTCGTTGGTTTGTCTGTTTTGAGTAGGTAAATTAAATTACCTAGACATAAATAAATTAAAAAAATTACCTATAATGTTGCTAGAAGTACTGTCCCACTTTTTTGTAAAGAAATATAACATTCAAGTACTGTAAACCAAATCAATAGGTACCTATACCGTTTTATTATACTTACAATAGTATTTATTCTTATAGTTAGCATTACTTTATGAAATTTTCACACAAAGCTTCACGAAAAAACCACATACAGAACCCTACGCAGTTTAAAAGCCCAACCCCGACCTTTCCCGTCGCGTCGCGTTTTTCCCTTTTTTTCAATTTATCTCTTTTTCCACATTGGATTTTTCGCTTATTTGCTCGCTTCATTGGCTCGTAAGTGAGATGGGTTGCTTTTTTCCCCTTTTGTTTTTAAACATGCGGATATTGGATTTGGGTCAGAGACTTTTATTGCTCGTGTAAATGTTTTTATGAAGTCCGTGCGCTGGGGAGCGCGGATGTTCCTGGAACTAATACAGCGACACCTGTTGGCGAGTAGTGGCGTTATTGTAAATGAAAGACGTCGGTTTAAGAATGTTGTACTGTTTTTGGGATTGGAGTTGTATACACTTTATAATGGCAAAATTAAAACCAAGCAAAAATTATGTAAAACAAATAAATTTTAAATTGACTATAATATTTTTCAGAACCTTGTAGTTTATTTTTATTTTTTTTAACCGAACATAGTTTTTTTTTACAATCATAACAGTACCATCGTGTCTTTTTTTGTACAAAATCGATTTACATTTACATTATTTACATTATTTCAAAGCAAAAACCAACTTCAGTTTGACTTATTCAAAATATTCCACTTTCATTGGAGTCGGTTAACCATAACTAATTATCCGTTATTAAGTACATCCTACGAGGTATGACATACTATTTGTTTACCTTTGACACTTGAGTTTTGCTATTGGATTAAAAGATATCAAATTGAAATCTAATAAAAATGTCTTATCAGATACTCGTATCCCCGTGTGGTTGCCGGGTTAGAATAGTGCCACTCCATGTCTTCCCGTGGATGTCGTAAGAGACGGCTAAGGGAATAAAGGCGTATAGTACTGTTAGGCGATGGGCTTGCAACCTGTCACTAATACACTGGTAAACATCTTAGCCTAAGTGTGCAAAATGTGGTTACAGAATTATCAAAAAGTTTTTAGAGTTGTTGGTAATTCTGTAGCTCTGCCTACCCCACTCTGGGAATAAAGGCGTGAGTTTATGTATGTATGTATACTCGTATTAACAAATCTGATGTATTTGTATAAACATGCATGTTTGTGTGATCTGTTGGCCTATTGCCTAACGCACCCGCTATCGCACTTGACTTCAAAGCGGAACAATTGTTTTCATTTTGTATGCAGACAAGCCTTCGATTTTCAAAATGAAAACGATTGCGATTGCGAGTGCGTTAGGCAATAGCCCCTCTGGTCGATCTCTATTTTGAATGACTTTACGTTACCATTTAAGGTTGAAATTGGAATTAGTAGACTTTATGACAATGCAATATTATGGTGCCTTAGCTGATCTGATGAGGAAGGTGGTGACAGTAGCTCTGTTACGTATAACATAGACCTACTGTGTAAGGAATCGTTAATGGCGAAATAGACTAGTACCTAATAAAAACTGCAGAATTTGATTTTAGTATGACGGCACCTTTGTTGGACACTTAACTCTTATTTCATAAGGTTATAAATTATTTTTCTCAAAATAAGTGTTAGATTCTTCTTCTTGTACACTTGTTTACTCGTTGCATAACCTTTCACTCTTCTCAATCTTTCAAGGGTTAGCTAGAAGAGATCCCTTAAAGGGATAAGTTCGCCTTTGTACATATTTTTATATTAATTGTATTGTTATGGTTTTTATTTTGTACAATAAAGTGTTTACATACATACATACATCATACATACATAAATGAATAACCCTTATCTTCTGTAACATAACAATCAAGTGCCATAATTTTACCTTGTTCAATACTAGTTCCATCACATACTTTATCTATAGTTCTAGAGCAAGTTTAAACTTTGCTATCTTTTTCTAACTTCAAAGTTAGAGTAAGATAGCTGACCACTTCTCCAATCTTTATTAGTACTCTAAACCTCTTGACAAGCAGATGATGGTTATGCAAAACAGTTCAACAACAAAAGGTGGCCAAAAAAAAACACCATACGGTTGAAATTAATTTGCACGTCATGATACAAGTTGAATTTTCCCTTGCAATAAAACACTGGCCCGCAAACTTCATCGAAAGTGTGATATTTACAGATGTAGTGAATAATCCTTTCCCATCGTTTTTGGTCGGATAACTTCGTATTTATCTTGCTTTCTCAGTTGGCTTATTGATGGGTACTGAAGCTAATTGAGAAAGCTAGATAAATACGAACTAATCCGACAAAAAACGATGGGAAAGGATTATTCACTACATCTGTACTTAGTTTTGCGGACCAGCGTATTACGAGTATGACGGTGACAAGTGTCAACCTTAGCGATAATTAGATCTCACAGAAACATTTGTCAAAACTGGTAGACCACTATCATGGCCGACCGTACTATCAGCCCAATGGAACCCTGACCCACCATAGAACGGTGTCACAGTGACATTATAAAACAATTTGTTTGACACTTCTTATGACTTGAATCATAACGTCTCTGTGACACAGTTCTATGGTGGGTCAAGGTTCCAATGGTCTAATAGTACCTATAATGTATAATTATGTCTTTTTTCACCAAATCACTCCCCGACTCAAACCAATTTGAAAAACCGCAAATTTTCCCAGAAGTCCTCCAAAACGTAAAAAGGGGCAAAAACCAGCCCCTGGGAAGTATTTACGAACGTTCATTGCGCTAATACTCTGGGGTGCGTTTTTAAGAGCAAGTGATTTATTGTAAGAACTGACCAACGGACAAGTTCGTACGGAGACGGCTTAATACTGAATAAATTATAAATAAAATGTTTTTTCATAAAGGGGTTTGGGTAAAAGTGTTGTCTTTTGTAATTTGTATAAGGCGCACATTTTCAAGGCGAATGGCCATTAGTAAAAGTGGTAAATTATGATAGAATAATTCAAAATAGACATGGTTTGTTATGTAATGTAAGTCTTAAGTGCATCGGAGCCGAGATATTTAACATGCTTACCTGGACGTACTTTTAGTACCAAAAACTGATCTCACCTTCGATATTATTAAACGCTATATATGTATGGGTATTTCGAGGTCCTCTAAATAACTACGTAAAAAACATCAGGGGCCGCTGAAAAAAAAAATGACAATATTCTTCAAACAAATTTACCCAATGCCCTTTGTATTACTACCGAGAATTAATACACACTATTTATTAAAAAAAACTCGGTCCGTCTGTTAGTTTGTGGAAGACTTTAGAATTACAAAGTGGTAGAGAGTTGCCTTTATATAATTTGGTCATAAGCCATATTGTTTTAAATTATTCATATTGTAAATAGAAGAAAGTTCTGTCACTTAAAATAAAGGGAAAGGCAGAAAGTGACAAAATGAAGCGATTATGATAACGATCGGAAACAATATGGTCGATCAAAGTGGAACAGATAATGGTCATAGTGCTACGTTTCTGCGCCTACGCATGGAGCTACGCCGTAGAAGCGTAGCAGGCTGTACATACTATGTAGCATAACATTCATAGCTAAAGCGAGTCACTACGCAGATACGATAATATTTTAGAATAGTGCCACTCCATGTCTTCCAGTGGATGTCGTAAGAAGCGACTAAGGGAATAAAGGCTTGTAGTACTATTAGGCGATGTGTTTGCAAACTGTCACTAAATAATACACTGGTAGACATCTTAGCCTGATCATGAAAAATGGGGTTACAGAACTATCAACAAGTTTTTGGAGTTGTTGGTAATTCTGTAGCTCTGCCTACCCCACTCTGGGAATGAAAGGCGTGAGTTTATGTATGTATGTATGAAAACTTAATTATTTGAATGTATCACACACTACAAAAGTACGACAACATACCATAATGATACATTTACTCGTCTCTGTTATCTGCTGATATATTTGTATGCGCAGATAATATTCTGAACATCCATCGATACATTATGTCGATGCTATCAGATGCTTTACGATACTTTTACAGCTAAACCCCTAAACCGATTTTAATGAAATTTGGTATGGAGATCGTTTAAGACCCGAGAAAGACAGACCTTTAATTTGAAGAGCAGTAAACGAGTTATGAAGACGGAATCATGGGCATGACCTAGTTAAATAATTTAACATACACGAACTTCCTTTTTTGTTACCAAACAAACATTATACATTTTAATGTCGGGAATAAAACTATCCTATGTCCTTTCCTAGGATTCAAACTATCTTTGCACCAAATTTCACCTAAATCGGGTCAGCGGTGTAAGCGTGAAGAGGTAACAGACAGACAGACACACTTTCGCATTTATATGTAATATTAGTATGGATAGGATTTTTAAACGGTAGGTTTTTTCGTCATTTTATACTAAGTCAAAACGGTTCCATTCAAAAACATTGGAGACCGCTGGCTGGTAACACAGCTGGAACTGAAACGTCGATTCTTCACACGCTTGATTTGTTCGTATGAATATGTATGTCCTTCCTAGTATACCGGTGAATATTATGTATGTATGGATCACTTCAATTTTGCATCACAGGTAAATTTTTCTTAAGACTGCGCCGAGCGTACGCCGGATGTACAGTGGCGCCATCGTTACTATTAAAGTATTGTCTTGAAATTGGTCGGTAGGTTTTTGTACTACAAATGAAAACACAACTTAAAGGGTACATCACTTAGTTTAATAATAATTCACCTTCGAGTTATCAACTTAATAGAAAAAAGTGGCCACCTTTTCCTGCTAAGCTAACTAAATACTCAAAGGGTAATTGTTATTAAAGTCTGTTACGTATCCCATAAATTGTATTTCTACTTTGTTTACAAAAACGTATCGTTTGATTTCAAGGATTTTTTTTTGGTTAAATTAGAAAACACAATAATAGTAATGAGGGCGCCACTGGACGCTCGACGTTTGCTCGGTGCAGTCTTAATGTTTCGTCTTTAAAAGCATTTTCGAACCGCGTTTAATTTGGTTATGTAATAATATGTATGTTAATTTCAATCCTGAAATAAATTAAAAAAACGAGAATGTAGGTGTATTTTATTTTTCACGCTGCATTAATTTTTTTTTTTGGGAAATTGAACATTTCCTAAGGAAAATAGTAACAAACGACGAGTTGTGAGCAAAACTTAGTAAGTAATTCGATAATATAATACAAGTAATTTTTTGTGACCAAAACCAAAAATAAAACTTTTTTAAATATTTAGATTTATTTTCCTTTAAGATATAACCAATCCATTCAAAAACTTCGGCGACCGCTCGCTGGTAACACAGCTGGAACTGAAACGTCCATTCTTCACACGCTCGATTCAATTGCATGAATATGTATTCAAGTCCTTCCTCGTATACCGGTGAGTTGGGTCAGGCGTGTGATTCTCTAAAGAAGCAAAGGTGAACGAATGCAAGAGTGATGTCCAAGCGGCGAGATTAAGTAGTCCCGTCGAAGCGAACAAAACACATTCTGTCCGTGTATTCTCGATTTGGCAGCCTTATACGTTCTCCCGCTCGATCGCCAGTGTCAGATCACGCAATTCTGTAGCCAGGTAAGTCTTCGTCGTAGGTAACATTTTCTTAACCTAATTAAACATGATTCGAAAAGCACTTTCAAGCCATGTTGAATTCTGGTAAGAAAAATAAAGTGCATATAATTGTACTGCCTATATTTTGTATCTATTGAACATTGCTGAATAGACTTATGATTAGTGGACATTACATACAAAAATACGCTGCTGTTACATTTTTATGCATATTTATTGTCATGTCTTTCTTTTTTTAGACATTTGGGGAAAATACGAAATATGCCCGGGTAATTCCGAAAAAGATGAAAAGTAGATCTTACTACTCATAGACTGATGGTTTATAGAGTGTTGGGGTTATTGCGAATCACTAAAAAAGGCGCGAAATCACTCGGCTGCGGCTGTCGAGACGGCACTTTGTTCACACACTTACGCTAGCAGCGACGAACGGCGACTGGAGCGTCAAAGCCAATAACAATGGCGTCTAAAGTAATGCTGCCAGTAAGAAAATATCGCGGAGTTTGGTAGTTTTTATAAACTTTCCAAATATACCCAAATTCGCAATCACCTCAATGCACTATACCTGAATTAGTTTTAATTCTAAGTAATATTAATTAAATACAAAGATAAGTGTATTTTTTTGTTTGTTTTTCACGATTTATCGTTTCAACCAATCGATGTATAGCCCGGAGTTTATTTTTAATTAAAGTACTTATTATTTTATACCAGATATCGATTATCGTTATTCCCTCGGGTACTTTTTAATTTTCCGGTATAAAAAGTAGCAAAGACGTGCGTGCATGACTCGATGTATGAATGTGGAAGAAACGAAAGAAATTTGTCAAGATCGTAGCAAGTGGAAAGAAGTGGTCTCTGCCTACGCCTCTGGGGCACAGGCGTGATTTAATGTATGTATGTAAAAAGTAGCCTATGTGTTAATGAAGAAGAATTTACTTATTTAATAGCTATCTCAATCCCAAATTTCATCCAAATCCGTCTAGCCGTTGCAGCGTGAAGGAGTGACAAACATACACACTCACAAAAGATAAGAGATAAAAGAGGAAATAACGATACACGACATCTCTGCAGACGGAGTCACGGGCAAAGGCTAGTAACTAAATAATTTAACGACTTATTTGTAGACAAACTTGTTGTGTTACGAAAAACCAAAAAAAAAAAGAAATTTAGTTTTATTTTTAAACGGTATTCCCATTTAGAGCAGAAAAAAACAAACTACAAATTCTGTGTACTATCAGACCATTGGACCCTTGACCCACCATCGGAACTGTGTCACACAGACGTTATGATTCAAGTCATAAGAAGTGTCAAACAAATTGTTTTATAATGTCACTGTGACACCGTTCTATGGTGGGCCAGGGTTCCATTGGGCTGATAGTACTTAAGTAAATAAGTAATCGGAACCCTCTCCATACAAATCTGCCCTTCGTTTTTTCCCGGACATACGCTCAGCTTACCGCCCGTTAATCGGCGGTTAGCTGCCACCGGCCAGTTAATTTAACGGTTGTTGGTGCGGCCGGCCGCGGCGATTGTTTTTTTCTATTTTCTGAATGCCAGCGGTTTAGCGATTTTTCTCTGCGGAGCTGTGATTGGTTGGTTGTTTTTTGATTGGATTTTTTGTAGGCTTTTTTAGTTGTTCTATTGAAAAGTAACGTAAAACAATATTATTATGTTTTGAGTATCGTTACATTTTTTTTTTTTATGGCATAGAGAAGACAAACGAGCACACAGGCCACCTGATGGTAAGTGGAAACTGTGACCCATAGACATTCGCATTCACAAGACTGCAATGCAATCCTAAGACTGCAAATGCGTTGCCAACCCTGAGGACTAAGATGGAATGCCTCTATGCTAGTCATTTCACCGGCTGGCTTATCCCCAAACCGGAACACAACAGTGCGAACACTGGTGTTTGGCGGTAGGTTAATGGATAAGATGGTGGTAGCGATCCGGACGGACCCTGCACAAGGTCCTACCACCCGCAAACGTTGTTATTTACATAGGGTAAATCGCCAATAACTGGTCACTAAGAGTCATTTACTTAGTTAATAGCAAGCTGTTAGTAAAGATACTTGGACAGTATTCCGGGTAATAACTCAAGGGTGTTATTCTCTCAAAAACAACGGACGGTCGGACGGACGAGCGAAATCGCAGCGGCGAGTTTAGGTCGTCCATTCAGAGCGAACAAAACACATTTTAACGCGTGCATTTTCAATTAAGCAGCCTTATACGTTCGATCCATCGGCAGAAACCATGCTGCTAAATTGAAAATGCACGCGCTAAAATTTTCAATTTATACGAAACTCGTATACTTAGACTTTATTACTTGTTACGCGTTCAAGGAACTGGGTTAAAGACGCTTACATGCGTTGCCGGCAGTGAATTGGTTATTCACTTTTGAACCGTGACAGATAGCTGGTATTTTTTTTAGAATAATTATGTGTTTTAACTAAAAAAAAATTAAACATAAAGAAATAGTGAAGGTCCCTATAAAATTTATGTTTTTAAATGTATGTTTTTTTTTAAATGTAAAATGTAGAAGCGTCAAATCCTACTAATATTATAAATGCGAAAGTTTGTGTGTGTATTTGTTACTCCTTCACGCTGCAATGGCTGGACGAATTTAAATAAAATTTGGAATGGAGATAGGTCTGGATTAACACATAGACTTACATACATTTTATCCCGAAAAGTTTAAAAGTTCCCGAGGGAATAACGATAATTGAAATCTAGTCGGACGAAGTAGCAGGCAGAAGCTAGTTTGGGATAAACACTGAAAAAAACAACAAATACAAAAAAATGGTCAGGTGTGAGTTAAGCTTGCGTTGGGTTCGATTCAAAATTGAAATCAAATCGGAATATAATAATACCTACTGTGTGGTACGGAACCCTCGGTGCGCGTATCTGACTTGCATTAATATAATCGTGTGATAAAATGTGGATAAAACATTCGTCACTTTTTGACACGTATAAAGTACGAGAGTGACGGATGCTTTATTCAGATTTTATCATGCGATAAACGCAGTTGTACTAGGCCCACAAGACAAGTTTTGTATCGAAGTAAGCAATCACCTGGAACAGTAAAAAAAAACCCGGGCGACGCCGAAACGAACAGCTTTTAAGACTGCGCCGAGCAAACGCCGAGCGTCCAGTGGCGCCCTCATGACTTTTATTGGGTTTTCTAACTAACTAAAGAATTTTCTTGCAATCAGACGATGTGTGTTTGTAGTGCAAGTAAAAATACAATTTATCGGATACGTAACAAACGTTAATAACAATTGCCCGTTGAGTAGTCAGCTTAACAGGAAAAGGTGGCCACTTTTTTCCGTTAAGTTGATAACTCGAAGGTGCATTGTTATTAAACTATGTGATATACCATATAAGTTGTGTTTTCATTTGTAGTACAAAAACCTTCCAACCAAATTCAAGAAAAGCCTTTAGTTGATTAGAAAACACAATAATAGTAAGGAGGGCGCCACTGTACATCCGGCGTACGCTCGGCGCAGTCTTAATAATAATCATATTAGTCTGTGAGCACTTAGAAAATGCTTCGGTTTTATACATCTCTCTCACTCGCTCTTGATAAGATCGTATTTTTTTTTATGGCATAGAGTAGACAAACGAGCACACAGGCCACTTGATGGTAAGTGGAAACTGTGACCCATAGACATTCGCATTCACAAGAATGCAATGCAATCTTAAGACTGCAAATGTGTTGCCAACCCTGAGGACTAAGATGGAATGCCTCTATGCTAGTCATTTCACCGGCTCTCTTATCCCCAAACCGGAACACAACAATGCGAACACTGCTGTTTGGCGGTAGGTTAATGGATAAGATGGTGGTAGCGATCCGGACGGACCCTGCACAAGGTCCTACCACCCGCAATCGTATGAGAGTGAGTGAAAGGTAAGTACAAACTCGAAGCCAATTCTAAGAGCTATTACACAGTAACTTGGTATAAGTATAACCTAGGGCGACGGCACCAATGTTGGACACTAACTAATTTTTAAAAACTGTAACAAATAGTTAAATTTCAAGGAAATGTGTCAAATTTTCGATTCCTTTTTCAAATTTTAATAAACGTTTAAGATTACGCCGAGCGTCCAGTGGCGTCCTCATTACTTTTATTGTGTTTTCTAATAAACTAAAGTATTTTCTTGAAATTGGACGAAATTTGTTTGTACTACAAATGAAAACACAACTTATAGGGTATATCATATAGTTTAATAACAATTCACCATCGAGTTATTAACTTAACGAAAAAAAGTAGCCACCTTTTCCCGTTAAGCTGACTACTCAAAGGGTAATTGTTATTAAAGTTTGTTACGTATCCCATAAGTTGTGTTTATACTTGCGCTACAAACACATTTTGTTTGGTTCCAAGGAAATTGGTTAGTTAATTAGAAAACCCAATAACAGTAATGAGGGCGCCACTGGACGCTCGGCGCAGTCTTAACTACAGGTCTATTATGGCTGCGTAAAAAAGTACGAGAGTGACAGATGATTTATCCACATTTTGTCACGAGGTAAAAGCAATCATACTAGGCCCGCTAATCAAACAACAGGCCCTTAGCTTACTTAGACACTTAATTCTTAATGCAATAAAAAAGTTATAACTTTTTTTTGCTAGCTCGGAATGATTCACTGTTGGGCAAAGGCCTCCTTCCCACCTTTCCACGTAATTCAGTTTTGGGCAATCTCCCGCTAATTGTGCTGAAAGGCTTCAAGCTCATCTCGCCATCTGCGCCGGTGTCTGCCACGTCGTCGTATCCGATCTTGTGGTATCCAATTTGTGGTTATTTTTGCCCTAAGGTCGTCAGGCAATTCCACTTGAGGGTACAATACAATACAATACAAAACACTTTATTGTACACCAAACAATAACATTACAGAGATACAGCATTATTAAAAACAACACAGGTAAACAACATGCGGTCTTATCGCTGATTAGCGATCTCTTCCAGACAACCTTACTAGGGATAAGGTGTCAGATTAAAACATTTTACGAGGTAGGTGGTACAGACAGGGTAGCAGTAGGTTATAAATTATTTTCTGCATATAAAGTGAATAACTCTCATCTTTTGTAGGATAAAAATCAAGACAGTGTCCGTTATTAGTACAGTCACGAGATTTAATTTTGTACCCACCTTAGGTCCAAAGTCAATCTGACATTCTACAATAATAAGGTTGAGTTTCCTAAAAGTTACAAATGGCACGACATCTCTAATGACATTGACGACCTCAAGCATATTTTTCTTGAAATGGGTCCCAAATTAACGCTCGTGACCGTACTAGTTCATTACTGGTGCCTATACCATATGAAATATTTAACGAACTGTATTTCTCTTTAGAAAGCCAAGCCCTTTGTTACCTAAAGAATCCCCCTAACATCTTAATTTGAAAACTCAAATTAGAATTTACAGATTTAAACATATAACCACCCTTTCCCCCTAAAAGGGTAACACCTGCCCCACAAAGAAAATTCCAAGACGTTTCATTTGCTTAGAGATTTAATTAAAATTCTGCCCCCCGGGGAGTTTCCCCCTGTTAAGTTTTTAGGGGGAAGGCAAACATTGTATTAACATATTATTTAAATTTCGGGATCTTGAGCGGCGCTATTGAGTGTTGGTGTTTCAAAGAAACTCGCGTTAGATCTTTATATACGGGGTGAATTTAGTTATCAAAGAATTTCAGTTAAAAAAATACATTAATAACCCACCATTTAATTTAATTTAATTTCATCTAACGCTATTTTCTGCTCATACGATGTTTTAAAACTAAACTAAAAAAAATATTCGGCGAGAAATTCCAATCGATATAATGAAATTTTTTCGTAATGATACGTTTTCTGAAAGGTCTTTCGATAAAAATTGGTAAAAAAATACGGCCACGTTTGTCAATTTGATGGATCAACTTTAGCGATATTTTTATTTTATCCATACTTATGGGGTATAGGTGAAAAACTTAAGTAAATGACCTCGTGTATGTAGTTGTACCCCATCTGTATAGACCGTTCGACATTCTATAGGTATTTGAAACATGTTAATTCCATACTAGTTTTTGACCCAACTACAAGAGGTCACTTACTTCAGTTTTTTCACCTTTACCCCCATACGTATGTATAAAATAAAAATGGACGTGAAATTCAATGACCATCACAAAAAGTATCTAGTAAAGTAGTTTGCATTATTGTGTTCCGTTGCGGGGTAAGACAACTGGTGTAATGACTAGAAGCATTCCACTTAATTCCGCAGGGTTCGCAACGCATTCCAGTATTTAGATTACAATCTTAAGATTACAAATATCCGTGGGTTTTAAGAGTCTACAATCAGGTGGCCTGTTCGCTCGTTTGCCTTGTGCTATAAAAAATCCTCGTGATTGTAACAGACCTCTTCTAAAGTCCAGTCCCCCTTTAGTAAATTTTTTTCGTAACATCAAAAGAGAAGCTTTTGTGGAAACTTATATTATTTTCTCATTTGCCTGTTCTGTCTTTTTTTTAATCGACGACCTGGTTAGGATCGCGGGGAGCCGCTGGATGCGAGCGGCTCAAGACCGTGTTTTGTGGCGCTCTTTGGGGGAGGCCTTTGTCCAGCAGTGGACGCCCCCGGGCTGATGATGATTTTTTAATCAGTACCGTAAAAATACGCAACTATGGCCCTGGCCTACAACAATAATCCAATTTTACTTATCACATTAATCTTAAAATATGATAGTTTTAGCTACAGCTAAAGTTTAGAGCAATCGATTTTAGACCAAACAGTACGTTATCATATTTTAGAATAATGTAAAGAGGAAAATTGGACTATTGTTGCAGGTTAGGGCCATAGGGGTCCATATTGACTCACATAAAATTCATATTCCTATTTTTTGTTTTCCTACTTATTTGTATTCATAATAATTACTCTTCATTTTTTTTTCCTCATACTTTTTTGTTCATACTTTTTAATTCATAATTATCGCAATTCATAATGCATTTTTTTTAAAGAAATTATTACTTTTTGAGGTTTTTTATAAATCTAACCCAACCTAACCTAACCTTATTACACGTAAGATATTTAAGAAATTGTGAAAAGTGTACGGCTTCTTTAATATTGGCGTTATGTGATCAGATGATTATGAGATCCGACCGTTAGTACTAAAAAAAATATGAAGAGTATAAAGAGTGATAATTATGATGTAAAATGGTATGAGAAACATTTTCGGACTTCCGATAATAGGACTTAAAAAGTTATGTGAGTAGATACGCACCCGGGCCATAGTTGTGTAGTTTTACGGTACAATAATGTAAGTTGTCTTTGTTTTATTCCAGTAGGTTCCTTTAAGTCCATGTTTATTCATTCCGTTAAAGTATGATGCAGCTAAGTATAAGGGTAAAAATCAAAATAAATGTCCAGTTACAGAGAGTTTTGTCACCGTCACGAAACTGTTGGTTAACGTCAAACATACGTCAATTGTAATGAAATTGTAAGTTAGACATCATTTAAGTAACATTTAAATAGCGTCTTTATGTACATTTATTTTGATTTTTACCCATAAACATAAAAATAGTCTAAAACAGTATATTAATAATCACATCACGAATCTCTTGTCTCTCTTTTTGATAATTAAAAATTTCACTTTGAATTTTTTCGTGTATTTTGTTAGGTGCTTTATTTTTTATCACAGTAAAATAATTAATCTGTTTTTAGATTTCTTACGAACTCATTGGTCGTATTTTCGAATAAAAATGTCCTTTTTTAGTTTTTATCACGGAACCCTAAAGGTAGCTAATTCAAATCTCTATAAAAAAAACACATAACATGGACATGGAAGACACACTTTTTTTTTCATTAAAAGTTTTGATTTAATTGCATTATTAAAATTAAAACAAATCGGTATAAGCGTTGAAATTTACTTTAATTTCTAAACATATAGAGGTTTATTTAAGTATAAAGTCGTTTCTTTGACACACCACTACAAACAAGTTCTAATTAATTCAAGACGTGACGTGTAACGACGACGTCGTGATCGTTCGTCATCATTACGTCTTTATTCGTCGCATAACGCTATCACTTTTCGTCGCAATATATTTTGGGTAATATTAAATCAAGCCTATTTTTTTAAATGTTTTATCTACGTGTTAGTATTTGTAAGGTATTTTGTATATTAACTAATGTTTTTTTTTTTCAGTAAGCTGAATACTAAGAATCTTTCAAAACAAAATCATTGTTTTTAACAGCATAACATCATTTACTTAACCTAAATCATTATTAAGTTTCAGAACGTTTTAAATTAGTTGTTTTAAAATAAATTTAAAAGCTGCATCAATTTAAGAACAACTTTTAAAAGTGTCCGTTAGTTTTTTA
Organism: Acleris laterana; assembly: GCA_963966035.1. Classification (NCBI taxonomy): domain Eukaryota; kingdom Metazoa; phylum Arthropoda; class Insecta; order Lepidoptera; family Tortricidae; genus Acleris; species Acleris laterana. The sequence continues at coordinate 3,744,988 of OZ014462.1, forward strand.
ACATTATAATTAACGTTTATTTAAATCCAGCATTCATCCAATTAAAAATAAAGCGAAAACATACTTACATGATTTTTTTCGTCAATATCGGAATCACATGCATATTCCCTATTACTAACGTGTTTCTATTCCAATTAAACGGTAAAACTACAGAATATTTTCTGTATCGAAGCTCCTTCTAAGAAAATACAGGTTGTTATTTTTTTCAAGACGAAACCCAACACCTATTTCTGCACCCCTTATCTCCCACGATCTTAACTTCTAACTCTTATAAGTGCGAATAATAATTACACCCCCCCTGTACCGTGGGGGTTCGTTAGCAGCCCTAATGCCGGCAGACATTAATCATTCCTTTCATAAAGAGTGGGGCCATAGATAAATAAGTGTAGTATGTGTTTTCTTAGGGTACGGTCTTGAGGCGACGTTGATGCTATAAGGATACGACTCCTAATAATTATTCATGTTAAAAATGAAAAAGTGTGTTTTGTTTTTGTGCTATGGGAAATGTGGTAATGAGAGAGATAGTTTATTATTTGGAAAGTTTAGTAGAAAATACTTTTGATAAACTAGTGTTACTTAGTGTTACTTCTCGACGGCTACAACGCCGCGTGCCTCTCAGACTGACATTGCACGGAGGCGTCTATATACAAATAAAATAGGCACAAGTTTGAGGATTTAAACATTGTAATTAGAATAGGTTAATTTAAACTTTTCAACGAAAATAAGGAACTTTATTCTAGTGCCATATAGGTGGGACTGAAGCAACGATTTGATATATGTCTAGTTGCCCTAGATACGATGCATTCGACGAGCGTAATCGTTAACGAAAATTACTTTCTGACAGTTATCATGTTTTTACGTTTTCATTTAGCATCTTGTTTAAGGCCCCAGGTATGTCATTCTGTTAAAAACTTTTTGTCAAACAGTGGATCGAGCCGAGTGAGTGAAATGATACGAGCCATCTTAAGCTACCTAAGCGAGAACTTACGCACTCAAATTTTGTGTGTACGCTCTAACGGGACAATCTAAACTCGCTGGTTAATAATTCATCCATTAGGTTATTATAGCGAGTTGGTTACGAGAATCCACAGAAGTGGATGTGACATTTTAATTCTAAAGTCACATAAACCCAGTTAAAAAAAAGTTAACCTTTTTGTGAGTCTACGTTCAGCTTTCCATGAGATAGTATAGCTGAATCGTTTTGAGGAGGAAGATAGCAACAAGCATTGCAACATGTAACCTACAGGGACTTGTGGGCTTAAGTTTCCAATAAATTGTCATGCTAGCTTTGTTAAATTATGTGTCTAAAGTGCTTTTAACTCAGGTATCAAGTTGTAAAAAGTAAGCAAGAGGTTCCTATAATTATGAATTATGACAAACGTTGAATTTAAAAGAATCAATTTCTTCTGTGCTAATATAAAATCTATACATAACATTACCCTTTCCAGCACTTAAAAATAACTTTAAAAAAACGTTAATATCTAAAGCGTACTATAGGGTCGAGAGGACTATCTAACAGATAAAAATGCTTGGCCTAAACCCGAAACTTAGTCATTCATAATATGTAAAATTGCAAAGTTGTTTGTCTAGGGGACACCGTTGATGTGGGAAAGCATATCAAACTTTTTTTGGTTGTCCTGTGTTTTTTTTTCTCCTTTCTTCCCCCCCCCCTTTGTCTCTCTCGTAATATTTTTGACATGTTTTCCTGCTGAACTACGCATGCTATTTGATATTATATTTAAGTTAATATTTATTGCTATAGATAATGCTAGATTCAGTAGTACCATTGTAACATGTTTAAAAAATGACTGACTGCTGAGTTTCTTGCGGCGTTTCTTCTCGGCAGTGGTCTCCTCTTGGGAAGCGCTGGTAGATTAATGACATGTAAAAGTTCCCGTGCGGCCTACTTACTGAATAAATATCTTTTATGTTTTATATTTTTATACAAAATAAAATAAGCCAATTCTTATTATTTTCCGGTCACATCCACATTACGCTACCTCATTTCCTCCACGAAGACGGCGCTACCACATAATTATTCATCTTAAATTGCACGTGTGTGAGTATGTACGTACGTACCTTGGGAACTCGAATTACCGCTGCTTTGTAAGAAACCGGGGCGAAATTTTGAGAATTTATCAAGTTCCGGGCTTAATTATATTTTGTACCGGGGCGTGCGTTAATTTTCCTTGCAGTCTTATGTAGAGGGTCTTTGTATACTTGAGTATATGTTTCAGTTTTGGCGGGACTTTATATATTTTTCTTGTGAGAAATATTGTTAGGAGGCATTATGCGGAGTTAATATTACGTAGATGACCAAATGGGCTGGATCTGGTTTAGCCCGTTTGTTATAATACTAAAAAAAACCGTTTACACTGGTCGGGTCACAAATACAGGCAAAAAAATACGTTTATTCAATGAGTAAGCCGCATGGGCACTTTTACACGTAAACGTTACCCTACTCTCAGTGTAATTATAACGTTCTGTAAATTACAGGGAAACCTATTATTGGCCTATTTTAAGTTTCTAATGATTGTACTACTAACTATCATCAGATAAATAAAAAGACAGCTTCCCAATACAAGAGTGCCGAGAAGAAACGTCGTAAGAAACTCAACATTCAGTATTTTTTTAAATACTACCTTCCCTGGCATTATTACATTTAAAAAAAAACCTCATGTGTATAATTGAGCAGAAAAACGTGTCGTTGTATAATGTAAACACCCCATAACTTAACTTAACCATTGATATAAAAGTGCTCCCAAACCTTAGTCTGTCGCATCACAGTAAAAGATGCTACAAATAATTTTTGACATGAATATGAAATGTTTTCTTGCAAAGTGCATGTTAACTACAGAATAGGTTAATTAACGAAGATGTTAATTGCTACTCTTGTGATAACTAATTTTGCTTAATTAGGACTAACTGTGAGATTCTTGAGTTTCTTGGAAAGGGGTGATGGACTCCAAAATCTAAAAGTCTAGCAGATTTTTTCGAATTATTTTATATGATCAGAACCTGAGAGCTTAGTTTGGGAATATACGATACAAAACCAAATAATTCTACCTAATAGCCACTTTCGCGTCAAAGTTGAGAAAGTAGTTGAACTGGTTGAATTGTAGTAGGTACGTCTTAAGGTCTATTTTACGTGGACGTACCGCATATGTAGATTTCAACTTTTAATTAATTTCGTCAAACTTCAAGTGTTTATTATAGTTTACCTTGTGACTTATGCCTTTCCTAATTTAAAAATGTTACAACTATATATCAAGTTATAACAAAAAAATTTTTTTAATCGTTTATAAAATTAGATTTATTTGTACACCTTTTATAAAAACGCTCAGAATATACAATAGTGAGCTTTGCAGACCACGTTAAAAAGTTAAGAAAAATGAGTTTTTTTATGACCTATCTAAAGTTACTTCATTGCTAATTCTTTGTACTATTAATCTGCTCAATATACATATAATTTATTCAACAGGATACGAAAAAAAACAAAAATGTTTACTAAATGTCCATAAATATTCCAATCCCATTATGTTAAATTATGAATCAAGCGACACACCATTACCTCCGTGTGGTCTGCATCTTGAATAACAAAAGATTCTTTCTCAAGATCCAGCACACCATGTATATATCACATTTTCGGGACCCACGTCACCGCGCGTGTGTGCGTGGGCTGCGCGCGACGTAACGAAGGCAGCGTTTTTTGCCGCGGCCTCCTTCCCCGGTACTTACTGGGCTGAGAAAATTACTTACAGGGTGCTTGCGAAGCGAAGAAAATTAATAAAACTGTAGGTTCTGACTCAAGGTGAGGTACATTTTGAAGGATCGTTGTTTCATAGATTCACTTTATAGAACATTAATTTAATCTGGCATTTCTCTAAGCAGAGTCAGTGTTGTTGTTGTCTTAGATCTACTTATCTTATCTAATCCATGTAATCAATGATCAGGAAACTAGAAGGCTTAAGCAAAAATTGCTATTAGTGAAATAAATAAAGGCTATATATGTATTAATTGTTGTCACATTATCTATTCTATCTGTGTCACATACACTTTTAGACGTGTAATGCTATAAAAGCTCCTTCACTGGCCGAGTTATAATCCCTACTTACAGCTTCATGTCAACGTTCTAAGATAAGCTAATGCCCACAGCTAAGCTCCAAAGCTCAACGAGTAAGGTAACATTTTTATATATTTAGACAAGCTTAAAATTTAATAACTCTGTTATTTATTGAATGTTAAGTTCCCGATACACCCTGTACACCGAAATTCGTCCAAGAAAACGGTGGGTTCGGCGGCAATTTATCACGAGTCAAGTTATATTAATGTGGATAAATGGGGCGAGAGGGGGTGGGAAAGGGATGGAGGAGTGGGGGGTGACCGACCGCCTCGCTAGTTTTTGCCGATCGGTTTTAATAGCCGCGCGATGGTATCGGAACGTTATTAGAAAATTTAACCCTTAGCGGTAGTTCACTAGAAACGGCACAAATGGAATAAGTCTAGGTAATATCGCATATTATTGTGTGAATGTTGTCTTCATCAGTTCTTGTTTTGTGAACAGGTATAGTTTTTAGACAGTTCTAATTTTAATCAACCTGTATACGAATATTATCAACTCCTTGCCCTTTTCTCAATCATTTAAGCCTTTAACTTCTTCAATCAGCCTGTAGATATATCCATTAAATAGAGCGTATGTATTTGTTAGTCTATTAAACTGGGTGAATATTATTACTGATACCAAACCTTAAAATTAAAAAAAAAACGGTTCCAACGTTACTAAGGGGTGTTGTTTTATTTCTATCCGTTGTCTATGTACCGCGCACGTCAGTAACACGGTCTGTTAGGTAAAAAAAATGTGGTTCTGAAAACGATGGTGCTCTTTTTTATTTATGAATATGCTTTGGTACTTCATTGTTTTGTTCATCATTGTTCTTTGTCACTGTAAATGATCCCTTTTTATAGAACGGCGTATTTCATCGCGAGTGTGTTAAGTATCAAAATGTTTTTTTTTCTTTACTTCTTTCATTGGAGTAGAGTATAGAAGTAGAGCTTTTTTATGAGTAAATCATGATACAGTAGGTACCAAATTTTAATTGAATACTAATTTTATTTAAAAAACACCGTTTACGCCTGAGTGAAAAGAAATTTTAAAAACTTATATTTATTAAATTGTAGTAGATTAATAATGAATAAATATTCTACACTCCAAAACATAATTAAAAACAAATTTATCTCCAATCATCAAACTTCATTAAAACATAACGGCGTAACTTCTAAAACTCCTATTAGCAGTGATAACAAAGGCTTCTCATAAATATTCTCGTTGTCAATACACGCTGTATATAACTAGTTATCTGTTAGATATTATATAAACGCCGGGAGGTAGAGAAGCGGGGAATGCTAAGGGGTGTTCAGACGATGACGTGGAGCGGGTTTTTAAACGCTGATAATTGTACTGCTGTTCAAACGCTGCGGTTAAGACGATTGCGCATGGTTAGGTTTTTAAGTTACAGTTTAGAAAGGGGCCAGTTTAGAAAAGTAATGCTTACTTTTATGCCCATATTCTGTAAAAACAGTGGTGAGTTTAAGTAGTCCCGTCTAAGCGAACAAAACACATTAAGCACGTGCATTTTCAATTTGGCAGCATGGCTTCTGTCGATAATATCGATTGTATAAGGCTGCCTAATTGTGAATGCACGCGGTTAAATGTGTTTTGTTCGCTCTGACAGGACAACTTAAACTCGCCGCTGCGATTTCGCTCGTTCGTCCGATCGTCCGTTGTTTTTGAGAGAATAACACCCCTGAGGGGCTATTGCCTAACGCACTCGCAATCGCAGTGGGCTTCAAAGCGGAACAATTGTTTTCATTTTGTATGCAGACAAGCCTTCGATTTTCAAAATGAAAACGATCGTGATTGCGAGTTCGTTAGACAATAGGCCCGCTGGTCTACCCGGGCGTCTCCCACTGCAGTCAGTAACTAACTACTGGGTCTGGGTTGCCACTGTTATATTTTCTGTTGTCACCCAGTGCGTCTCTTTCGTAAAAGACTGCGTAGAGAGAATAATAAGTGATTAAGAAATCGCGGGCAAGACGTGATAGCTTCAATCACCAACCTGATGATATTATTTTATCAAATAACCTGTCTTTCCTGAGGCACCACTTGCAGCCACTAGTATTATCTTTGGTGCTTTGATAGCTCTTCAAATTCGAATTCAAAACATTTATTTGACAAAAAACACACTACAACACAACAGACGGTAAAAATGTAGAAACAAGATTAGAGCAGTGATAGAATCGTTGCCCTGTAGTGTGAAGTCAAACAGGACTCAGCTCAGCATGTGCTGCAGCAGGAGCCACGGCGCTGGTATTCAGCTGAACCCTGGTGTTCACCTGTTCGTAGCTGAACACCAGGGTAGATATAAATATTGACAGCAACCTCCTCACGCAAAATAGGGGCATAGTTAAGGTCATGATGCGCCCTTGCAAGGCGTATGTTGAAGCTACCTACTGTATTTTTAAGATCTCATTGTACAACATAAAGCAATAAATGAATATGACTATGACTATGACTATACATACATAAACCCACGCCTTTATTCCCAGAGTGGGGTAGGCAGAGCTACAGAATTACCAACAACTCCAGAAACTTGTTAATAATTCTGTAACCACATTTTGCACTTTTAGGCTAAGATGTTTACCAGTGTATTAGTGACAGGTTGCAAGCCCATCGCCTAACAGTACTATACGCCTTTATTCCCTTAGCCGTCTCTTACGACATCCACGGGAAGATATCGTTCATTGAATACAAAACGGACGCAATCCGAAATGAGTCAGTGTTGCATTTTAATATTAGAAGCGGTGGTATACGATTTTTAATGGAAGAGCAAATTATTTTGGAATGTGTCCGTTTTGTATTCAATGAGCGATATGGAGTGGCACTATTCTAACCCGGCAACCACACGGGTAAAACTATGACTATGAGATTGCATAAAACTAGCTCGCTACATCTTGTAACCTTAATACAAAATTGCATAGCCATCATAATTCGCAACATTAATTTGAACTAAATTAGAATCAGTTTAATTACAATTTTAAAATCGCAGCGGTTAAAAATCCGCGCGTTTCTCGTCGCTCGTGTGGCGCCGCCGACGCCCCGTAATGAGCCCCAGCACAACTTTCTGTAGAGCCGCGAAAGTAGCACGGAAAACTTTAACAGCGTCTTCGGCGTCGATGGATCGCGCCTACTTGATACTTGTAAGATATATGAGGTGCTAATTTATGAGTTTAAAAAAAAACTCGTATGGCAACAGGCAACTCTTGGGAAAAATGGGATGTTGCTAATTACATTCCGAAAATGCCTTTATGTTTTTCAAATTTTTTTTGGTTAACTATAACTAGGTAGATAGATGCTTTGTGCGAATAAATTGTTCCTTTTTTGCCATATTGAAGTATAGCGGTGGAGACCGAGTACCGGAACTACATACGGTACTGGTGTTACCGGTGTTCATAGGCGGTGCTGATTACTTTTAAGGTGATCAAACAGAAAACGTGTATTTCAAAGTACAAATAGTTAACTCGGTAAAGTGATAGCCGTTCTTGTGTGAAGATCACGACTTAGTAAATATCCTGCGGCGCGATGGAGTGACGACTTCTGGTAGCCGGCAGGAATTGGATATAGCTCACTTTAGGTAGAGCAAGCTGGAACTCATTTGGAGAAGCTTATCTCCAGTAGTGGATTACATAGGCTAATGGTGATGGAGCTGATTTTTTCACATCAATAGTTCGCGTGCTCGTTTGCCTCTTTATTTGAATAAAAAAGACTCGTTATTTTAAAAAATGTGTAAGTGTGCCCACGAACTCCATTATTTTTATTATTATTATTTATTTGTCATGAAAATAAGATGAAATTACATCATATATAGGAACTGGATATGTCCCACAAAACCGTTTGCACAGTTTGACTGTGGGATCGAGCAGTCTCTACTCTTTGAGAGTGTATTTTATTAAAGATTCATATTTATTCAATAAAGAAGTTAATTCAAGGTTCACCTACACCGCAAACAGCGGTGGTGAAGTTTAGATTGTAATTATTTGTAATTATAAATATTAAGGTACGATTTTATTAAGAATGTCTCACATGTTCGTTTTAGAGCTCTCTTTCAGAACTCTCTATTAAATAACCCAAATGATGCGATACTAAATTAGAAACTTCGTTCGGCATACAAATACAATTTACAAAAAGTCGAATTGAGATCAATACCCATGTTTTCTAATAACCTGACAAGTTTTTAAACACTTTGCTTGAATCTCGTGTCACCCCTTTCCCACGGTGACCGCCGTCCGGTGCCAACCCTATTGTTAATTGCAAACTTGTTTATTTGTAAGAAACTGTTTGACCAAACTTGTTTGTAAGAAAAGGTTTGTTGAAAAACCGGTTTTTATTCTCACTTGGACAGTGTCTTTTACACAATAGAGTGATGACCGGTGGATCGGACTTGAAATATTCTCATAGATTTATTTTGTAGGGTGCTATGACTGGTTATTGTAATACTGGGGATAGGATTTATGAAGTCAACAGCGGTAAACAAAATTTTGATATAGAATCATACGTTTATTGTAATCAAGACGGAATTTAGCGAATAAACATTCAAATATAACAAAAAAAAACTTCAAGCACGGCTCGCCTTATAATATTATGTGGTCCCGTTTAAACGGGTAAAAGACACGCACCGTTATCACCATGTAGTAAAACACTCGCTAGTTGGTTTAAAATCGATTTTTTTACATAATACCCTCTATTACACGTATCAAACTAAGTACATCAAATATGTCTACTACAGTAATTTTATAACATAATTACATGATTGAAAAAGTATAAGCCACAAAGATTACGCAGTTGTTTTACTACCTTTTCAAATATACATTAAAAAACAATTCACCTCATTACGTAAGCAAGCACCAAGAACAGCCAGTCGCAGTATTCCCGCTCGAGATAAATTTCGGAGCGTCAGTGAAATTTTAATAACTAATTTTCTTGTAGGACCCGCGAGCGCCTGCAGCGATCCGCCCCGCTATATCCATGGCTGTGTAGGTAAAAAACTTGGAGATGTGTATATTCAGCGTGTTTGGATAGATTGACGTTCGATGTTTGAAATGTGCGAATTCGAAATTTGTCTTTCGAACATTAAACGTTTAAGTTTGGAATGTTGATTTTGTTTTTCTTGTATTTTTTAATCGGTTGCTATTTTAAGAGTTGAATTTTATATTTAACGGATGTTGAGATAGAATAACACATTTTTAATTTTATTATCAAGTCTTAGATTTGGTAAAGGTGTAATTAATTTACTGAGACTTTTTAAAATTAGATTATAATGATATAATAAGTGATATAAGTACTTAGTAGAATGTTAGGTTATTCATTCCTACAGATAATTTTGGATTGATTTTGTTCGTCTTTGGCGACTTAAAATATTAATTAAATGATCTTACCTTAAGTTCTCTAGTGCACCTTAGAACAATTAGTTATCATTTAATTTACGTGCATAATGAACAATAAATCAATTAAAAATGTACTCCCGAGACTACAAATTAAAAGCAAGTTCTACCTTTGTACCAGTTGTCCAACTTACGAAGAGCTTCCGTCTCCCCAAACTTTATATTCTTGTAACGTAGACAAGAGGTCCTGTTAAAGTGGGCGGTGTATACAAATTACCGATGGGGAGGGAGGGGGCAAAAGCGCGAAAATTACACAAGAAAATTCCTCCATTCAGCATCTTTGTGTTTCCTACAAGATGGCGGACGGGGGAAGGATAACGAACGCGCTGAAATTTTGGTAGGTTTATTTTTTTAAATAAGGACCATGGTTTTTGGATTATTCGGCATGTTAAAATGCGTTTGGTTCAAAAGAGATAGATGCTGGTAATTTAAGTATGAATGAAAGAGTTACGAAAGAGGTATAAGGGTCATTATTCGAGCGTTTCAAGCGCATCACTTTTGTGGACATATTTTTGAAGAATTGGGTGATAACATATAATATTGGGATATTGATGCCGTTTTTGGATATTTGTTAGACGTCCGGTAAAGTTAGATACCTGACCAGGAACGAATTCGAAATCTGCAGCCACTTCTACAAAAATGTGGCCATGAACGTGATTCGTCACGAACAAACGCCCAAATAGTGACCCATAACGAGAGTGATTGGAGATGTCAGAAAGGGATATCCTAGATGCACATACAGTGATCAGATTCGCGACGTACTAAATATAAATAAGGGGTAAATCAAAAGCACCCGAAACCAAAGTACTTCGTAAAGACGTTGATGAATGTAGAGGAAGCGAAAGGTCTATGCTTATACCGGTGTGCCGGGTGTTCCATAGTCTCTGGCCACCACATGGGAGACAGTCGTGAAGGGATGATGATGATGATGATGAGGCGAAAATGGTTGTATTGTTGTAGTTTTTCAGCGCTTCTTAGCAGTGATCTTCTCTGGAAAGGGTTTTAATTGATTTTTGACTTTGTTCGTGATACTTCTTTGAATAATATAAAATGAAGTCGCTTCCGCTGTCTGTTCGCTTAGATCTTTTAAAGTAAGTACTCAACGGATTTTAATGCAGTTTTCAGCAATAGGTTATTCAAGAGGAAGGTTTATATGTATGATAAAATAGTTGGCTGGTTTATGTACTGATGTTACATATAGCTATTGTCTATACTTTTAGGTATTGAAAAAAATGTAAACAAAACAACCACGTATAGCTCGTCATCGTCAGCCAATACAAGCAGAATACTGATACGTCAAAGTGCAATAAAACAGTTTTGATTGGTTGTTTAACAATGTCACGTGGTTTGAAATGTTTTCATTTTTTTTTATACCTAAAAGTAAGGTAAAAGCTCCTATTATGGACAGTGCTCTAGTTATGAACAATTCCATAAATATAAGTCTCTGAGATTGATAATGCTTTTAGTGCTATTATTAGATTATATAAAATTATTCGGGATTACTACTATTAGAATAAAATGTTTAGTATTGATATGTTTTCATTTAAAAAAGTGATAATGTTCATCACTGGAGCCTTGTCCATAATAGGTGCTTTTACCTTATAGACTATAGTTTTTGGCCTCGACTTTGTCCGCATAGATGCCGATTATCGTAATTCCTCGGGATATTTTACATCAAATTTCATCCCGATCAGTTCAGTGGTTGAAGCATGATTGAGTAACAGACATCCAAACTTTTTCATTTATAACATTAAAAATAAGATAATATATTTTTACGCCTAGTTCATATCACCATCATATCATATCATTTATTATATCATTGTTCATATCATTTGTTCCTCGTGTTTTAAGAGTAAATGTTCACTTGCGGAGTTCTCTACATCGCGACCGAAAGTCGGCCCGTTCTTTGATCGTCGTAATTACCGGCGTCGCCCGCGCACTCCTGCGACGAGGAAATTGAATTTGGAAGGGAAAGATTGCTTAAGACTTCATTATTATATATCAGCCTTTACGGAGCTTGAATATTTTTTCGCCGGGATATTTCTGATTTTATAAAAAGAAGTTATTGATGTGATTTTACTCATTGGGTTATTACTTTCGATATCAGTTTAAAGTTTTCTGATATCTGTTATATTTGCGGAATAATTTCTCTGGCTACACTGCTCCAATTTGGAGTATGACAATTTGCGTAAGATTTTCCGATTATATTTTATTTATCCTAGCTTGCCGAGAATACAAAAATAACAAAATTAAGTATACATTATATATTTTTTTAAATATTATTGGGGATATAATGTATCTACCATATATGTATGTAGTAACCATACAATAAAAAAAAAAAAAAAAAAAAAAATGCTTATTCAGTAAGTCACTTTTAAACGTCAAAATACGTCGTACAAATACATCAAAGTCTTTATGATCATTGTTACATTAGACCATTCAAATTCAACCTAAAGACCATTCAAGTTAATAAAATAAAGCTCAATTTTTTTATATTTCATAATTATTGGTAACTGAAGAAGATCAAGAAGAATAAACATTTATTTAGTATTAATACAGTAACATATTATGCTATTTTAACTAAAAACGTTCTATACTTATGCATTTAGCACCAAAAAGGCGATCAGCCCCCTATTTGACCATCCCGACAATGACAGGTGATAGGTGACATTTCAGTGTACATGTCGCAGCTAATATGAAACTAAGTCATGTATCAGCGTGTTAACTTTGCAATGTATACAGAATTGTCACCTGTCATGTGTCGTTGTCAAGACGGCGAAATAGGGGGCTGCTCAGCAATAAATATGCTGCGACTAAAAATCACATCGCTGATCTTCTACTGGACCCAGTTGGATACAACTAATTATTAAAAGCTCTTCAAATAGGTACTAAATATTAGAAAAATAACGAATACAACTACTATTTTAGGTATTTAATCTAATAATAACTTACTAGCATTCCTGCCGGCAAGTAAAATTTTAACAGCGTATTATATTATACTTACGTCCATAACAATATTGCTTCAAACAACCAGTTTATGCTAAAGCAAACACGTGTTCCATTGTAACCCTGACTTAAAACGTTAACAATGTAAATGTTCGTCATTTCATCAAAAAAATCAAGTTTCCAAATAAAATTCGATTAGTTCGAATTTCAAAAAGAACCGGCTTTAACCCCAACGGCCGAAAACTAGTTCCATAGACACGACAGTTGTCTAATTCGGTTCTATTCGAACTCGTTCAATTTTGTTCGGAAACTTGTTTGTGGACAGTATTGGTTTTTTAACTGGTTCGTCCATTATTATTAAAGAAATAACATTTGGAACACATAAAAAATCTGGCATTATAAAAACCTCGAACCTTGAAAGAAGCATATTTTTATATCCTTAATATTTTTTAACACTAGCAACCTATAAACAACACACATCAAAATTCAAATCGATTCAAAATTCGAATGCACCCCCGCGCTATAAATTGGGTTCTTTATCGAGCACCATCTCTTAGTTTTATCTAAACATCGCTAGAAGTCTACCCATTTTAATTATAGTACGGAATGGCATAAAAGCAGTTTATCGCGGCCTCCCTTTCCTCCCAGGGGGGGTAAGAAGGGGCAAGAAGCAGAGATTTTATAGCTCGGTGTCACCGTCGCAACGCTTTTAATGGCTTATTTGCCCGGCCTTTGTAAGGGGGCTTTGTATTGCCTATTTTATTCAGTCGGAGAATGATAACGGCCCTGTAAAAGACCCAGATTGAGAAAACTATGGGTGTGTATTGAGTTGAGTTTATATCGTAAGTCTAATATTATATAGATTGACACTTTATGGATTTATTAATGTGTTGGAAGCCATTTTTTTATGATAAAATGCTATACCAAAAGTTTGGTATTTTTTTTGGAGCATATTTTTTTGTACCTTCATGGGTTTTACAATATGCTCTTTTATTGCAATTTAACACGGCAACATTTTCCTTTAAAAATAAATTTTCTCATTATCTGTATTAAATCCCGCTTTTTTCCACGCTCACCTTTAAGATAAGCACTTATTTTACAAATTCAAACAGTAGGTATAAGTATAACATTGAATTTTGTTTTAAAAAAATATCACCGAATTTAATTAAAGACTCCTTTACGACGAGTATACAGATTGTGTAGTCTGTGGACGATGTTAAAAAGTTGCAGCGCTTTGTCTACGTCGTAGCAGCTACACAGATATTCCGTAGCAACTCGCAGCGTCTGGAACAATAGAAAATATTAATGTAAAACAAAATCACTGTAGCAGTATTGCTAGCGTTAGTGTTACGTTATAAAAAATTTAACATTATTTTGTTAACATTTTTAGGCTAAAATGTTTATTTTCATTCCTATCTTATCCTAAGTTACGGTCACGGACTTTAATTGAACCACCAAAGAACCTTGTCATACAAAACCAACGATAAATTCCTATGTCATTTCTATCTCGTCACTTGACGCTGTCATTATGAGAGGGTTATATGGTGTATCAACATTTAAAGTCCTTGATGATACTAAAATTGACCAAGTAAAAAGTGTGATATCTAAGCTTTCTTCCAAAACCAAGTAATACAGGTTATTTTGGTTTTTTTTAATCTTTCTTCCTTGTCATATCATAAGAGAACAAACCAACAAAAAAATACCAAATTAGATCAAAAAACATACATGGAATTTATGTCATAAAAATATTTGAACCAAATGTATCATTTGAACGAATTACTACTACTCAAATGTACTTTTAACAATTTTTCTTAATTATTTTAAGGGGCCTAAATCAACCAAAACATCATTAAGTTAAACCAAAGACAACTCATCTAGAAAACTGTAAGTGACAGCTGTTTACAACACCCATTGTATTAAAATCTAATTTATCAGGCACAATAGTTTTTACGCGCATCAAATTACCCTATCTTACAAACAATACCTTAATAAAACCTCTGCGGAGAACAAAAGCGTTATCTCTTACTAAAATCAATACCTTTTTGCCCCCCAATTTTCCCCACCCAATTTCAATTTAAACGACAAAGTATTATTTAATTTCCCCGTCTTTTCTCCATTGTAAGGAGAAGAGAGAGCAAGCGATCTATTCTTTCCTTTAAGACGTCTCCCCTCTCTGTCTAGCTACAGCGTTCTACGAAAAAAAGTGCAGGAGGGAAAGAGACGTGTATACGCAAGACGGTGCCTTCTTAATGATGTCGTATAGATTTGTAGATGTGGAGGGGGGCGGTCCTAGCTGGGGGAGGAAAGTTTTTAGTACGCTATGAATGTTTTAGTTTTTTTTGCGAGGTTTTAATCCGTTTGGATTAAAATGTTGCTTTGGAATGGTTTTTTGTTGAGACGTACGTTTTAATAGGAGGTCTGTTTTGTCTAGTGTACTTATTTAAAAAGGTTTCTTGTGAGAATATTGTTAAAAAAACATTTCGTCTGTCTACTTAAATGTCATACAAGTAAACTGTTTTTCTATACTCAATGAAAATCATATTAAACACCTAAAAAAAGCTCATTAAAAATACCATAGGTAACTAATATTTTTTACCAACAGCAACTGTTGCTAAATTTTACACTACCTAATTAAAAAACTCGTACACGTTCCAAATTTAAATTCCACATAATCCATTTAAATTCAGCGCGTTCCATTTCGCTAAGGCATAAAACGCAGAGCCGAGGCGTGCGTTCCAAATACGAAAAAGCCGTTGTAAATCGCGTAATCTTGAGACCTTTGCCTCATGACGTATGTGAAGCACGTTCGAAGATAGAACACGAGTTCAAATTATCAGTACAAGTCTTATTACAAGTGCCACAGACTAGCTAACTCTCCATACAATATTTTTTGACTCTGTGATTTGATGATACTTTATTATATGGGTTCAATTTATTCTGTGGCGTTGTTGTAGTGTTGGAATTTGGACAACGTGATAGGCAAATAGAGGAATCTTGGGCGGTCTAATCCAGCAATTACGCATTTTAATGGCGTTCGTTTGCCGTAGCTACTGGTTTTAATATTCAGCTCCTTGTTTTACGGCTCACGGCTTAAGTCTGTATCTGTTTTGTTTACTTACTTCTATTTACTTAAATGGTCTTATGTAACGTATAGGTAATTTAGATAATTTAAGCTCGAAAATTAAAAAAAACTGTTTCGATTACTACGTGTACCTTATTTGTTTGCTATTTTTTTTTTTACTTGGGTAACTAATATTCTATAGGTTCTCTTAATTCAGCATTCTAAACTTGGATAGCCATAACCGTCAAGTAGTTAGGAGCTATCTAAACGTCAATACGGAAACATGTCAAAAACAACAAGGTTTTACCGTGTAGAATCTCAACCTAAATAATTTATTAAACTAAATCTCACTGGCCGCAAAACGCTTCCAATTTCAAAAAAGGAACGCCCCCATCCATGCAGCAGGGAAAACACAATAACTACACGTCTCTAGAGTGGCATAAACGAATTCTCATTTCGAAAACGGCAAAGGTTGCTGGCTGGGCATAAAATGAAAGCAAAAGATGGCGGAATTATTAAAACGCCAGTTTTGCAAAGTTAAAATTAAACATGAAAAACGGGTGGGGAGAAGGGGGGAGGGTGGCGCGAACTATGTTCTACTTTATTTCGGCGGGAAATTTGTAAATTTATGTAAATTTTGGACGTCTTCGTGGGGAGAAAGTTGGTCGGAGCGTAAGGCGTTTTATAGAGGGGTTTATGTAAAAAGTTAGTTGTCTGTGGTTGGGACTGTGCCGGGTTTTAATAAATATGAGAAGATTACTCATTAAAGTTGCTAGTAACTGACGCTAGCTAATGAAATTTGTTTAATACATTATGTGTTAATTATTAAATAGGTAAGTTAAAAATTAAATATTTATTTGAATACATTATTTTGTAACTGCGCAAATGTGATACGTCTACATAAAAAAATATTTTGGAGAAATTGTTACATATCGGGAGAGTCTGGGATATTTTTCACGAAAAAAGTTCCCAAAACGAACAACCCAACATTTCTATACAAACCTTAATACCGTATCGAATTTAAAACCGATATTCCTATACTAACGAACAAGATCTACGAGTATTGAAATACACATTCATAATATTACGGTGCGTTTAGACTAAGCAAACGAACAAGAATTCTATGGCATTATATCTTACGTTTTCCTTGTAAAAATAAAGACAAAACACGTTATAGAGCATTCGCTCGTTTGGTCTAAACCCACCGTTAACGAAAACATTGAACGACGAAAATCGCCATAAATACATTGTTTGGCGTCTCATTAAGTTCCTATTATTCTACAAGCTGACAGGCAATCCCCCGGAGATAGTCTAGCCAGAAGTCGTGAACTTTACCTACCAATAAAGCAAAACAAATCTAATGCACTGGTGGTCACATAATGGAAACGCTTGCGTATTTCCCAAAACAATGGCATAAAAATGTGACTTTAAAATTTTGTTATTGTTAGTTACACTTATCGTTAATTAATTAACAAAGATTTAAAATTATTCACACCTTATCTCTGATGAAAACAAAACATTAGTTTTTTTACTTATCCCGTTTTTGACAAAAGTTTATCGTACATTAGTTTAGTTTAGACCTAAAGCAAATTGTAACAATTTTTTTTTTATTAAAGTTTACCGTACAAAGAACCCCCGTTTACTGTACAAAGAACCAGATCGTGTGCCAGAACCTTCGATTTGTAGTATACTAGACGACGCCCGCGACTTTGTACGCGTTGAATTCCTCCTTATTTCTCCTCTTCCTGAAGGGTGATTTTTGAAAAGTCCTATCTAAATACACGCCTAATGATTTAAGGTTTGTTTGATCTATCTGTTAGTCAGCCCGGCACAAAAGTGTACTATTATGGAAGTATTCAATGAAATAAAAAAAAAATACTTTAACCTGTGTTCTGTAATTAGATATTTTTTGGAGCCCTTCATGATAGCTGTTTCAGTCAGTTTCATTAGTCAATAGCCCGCATGCTTGTAGCAATCCATTGACGGGTTGTTTTAACATTTTTGAGTCAGGAGCTATTGCAGCGATGCAATGGAACACGAAAAGCAATGAATGGCTATAGACTAATGAAACTCGCGTCTTTACTATTTGATCGACTCTCTTGACACACTGTAACACAACAATGCGAACACTGTTGTTAGGCGGCAACAAACACAGTTTTTTTTTGTTATAACTCTAAAAAAAAAGCATGAACCTAGTTATTACTGATTTACACCGCACTGAGGAATACTAGTTATGAAACCGTTAACGGTGTTATAATAACATTAACGGTAATATAAAATATGAGTCCGTTAATAAAGGCAGGTATTAGAGTAGCCGTAAATAGCGCGATTGCCGCCGCGAGTGGCAAGTTTTAATAGAAATTTAGATTAGATCCAGCTGTCGGGCCATGCACGGGCAGACTTAGTCGCAGGAAATATTGCGATTTTTTTATTAATAAATTTTTATTGTGTTGCAATTACTTGCGGCACAAAGCTAGTGTATAATGTCTTTGGAAGGTGTGATTTTGCTTTTTGCACTCTGATTACGTTGGGATAGATATTTTGCTCCTCTTAAACTAATCTTAACTGAGTTAAGCGGCGAGTTTAAGTTACCCCGTCAGAGCATTGAAACCACATGTACATTTGTGCATTGTCAATTATGTAGTATTAGTATTACCCATCGCCTTCGCTCAATCAATCGATTGTTCGAAAGTCAGCCGTTTTAACACCTCTGAGTCTTGGAAGATTTCTATGTATTTATCTTTATAAGTCTGTTTATCGTTGTCTAGTACCCATAGAACAAGCGTAGAGCTTAGTTTAAAGCTAGGTAAATTTGTGTAAGCTTGGCCGATTTACTTATTTATAAGCTCCTAAAACGCGACAAATTTAAGCTGCGTTTAAACATAGAAAAGTAACAGCTGGCCTAGACATAACGCAGCACTGGGCAGCCTTTTTACGTTCGATCATTCGGCAGAAGCCCTGCTCCTAATTGAGAACGCACGCGCTAAAGATTTTTGTACGCTCTGACGTGACTACTTAAACTCGCCGGTTAGCCGCGTTCCCTCGTTCACTCGTGTGAACATTTACCTTATGTCAATCTCAAACTTTTTGGCATTCTTCACAAGTAGTTTACTTTAGCGTAAGGCATCTTGTCCTGAATGATATACCTGACTTCAAATTGGTAATACAAAACACTTAATGGCTCCGATAATGACTAATACCTTATTTAAGTAAGCAATCTTTTTGTAATAAAACTAATAATAAAAATCCTAGTGTGGTTACCCTATATTTGATACCTAACTGTCATAGCTGTCACTCGATAGTGGTAGGGTAACCATATTAAACCAAATAAAATGGGACAAAAACTTCAATATTTTTTTTATTAAATTACCAGCATGAGACTTATTAGAGGGGTTTAGTTTAGGGAAAATGTGTGTAAAACATGAATTTTATATTGCCAATTTGAAGCCTCCCGGAATAAATCTGGTAAAAATATACTCCAAACCTAGTTAAGCAAAACGCGTTCAAAACGCGATAAAATCGCCCGTGAATAGCGTCTCCTGCGATACTTAGTTCGCTACATATTTATTTGTCACTCTCATCTCGACGAGCTAAACAAAATAACTAAACCTATTTAAGTTTAAGTTTGTTTTTATAAGTTATATTGAGTCTCTTGTGGCTTAAATATGTATTAGATGTTCCATATTCAAGTTTCAATTTAAGTAAATTGGTATTCCTTTTCGTACCTTTTGTCTTCCTTTATTCGTTTTGTAGTATTAAAATACATAGATAAGCTCACGCTTTCGATCCCAGAATGAGCTAGGCAGAGCTACAGAACAACCAACAACTCTTTGTGGTATTTATTGCCTAGAAAACATTTATATGCATTGTAAGCTATCTAGCGAAACCAGTCCATAAGTCCACAGAACACCAGCGTCATACTCTCAATGACGAAGGTGGTACGACACCATGTCATAACTGAGTGGATATCATTTTCTCACCACTGTTATATACACGCAATGTACCTACAAATACATGCAAAACTCTCGAAATAAATGTTTTCTATTGTATTCTATTCTATTTTACTCTATTCTATGCTACATTGATAATTCAAATGTAAAATGTAAAGAATTGTTTACACTCATTAACTGTGAGAAAAGTTAGACAGTTAGACAGCACCATTAAATTGTAGAAAACTTTTTAACGAAATTCAAATCCCTTCTAAAATCATTCAAAAGTTCCAAATTCAAAACTTTCGAATAAGACGCTCAGCTAAAATAAAGACGTCAGCTTTATGATTGTCAAACAGGCAACTTCGAGCCATTTGCCGTGCTCGAGCCGGGCCGAGTTGGCCCGAGTTGGCCCGGGCTCGAGCCACCGAGCTCGTTTGGCGCAAGTTTTGATAGAATTTTCAATTACCTTCCTTTGTTTCAAGAGTTTTGCCGCGATGTGTGCCCGACTGCTCGTCTGGAGTGGATTGGCGAATAGTTTGTCATTGTCGTTCAATTGTTGTTTTAGTTTTGCGTTTTTTATTTAAATTAAAACTTGAGCGTAGACAATAGACGGTCAAGTCTAAATCATTGTCGAATTTATAGTAATATTTGTAATACAACTTAAACTTGTTTTTTTAATTTAAGTATCTTTGTTGCGTACGTAGTACGTATGAGATTCTAAGCTTACGGTAATCCAAAGTGAATAGTAGTGACGTATAAATGTGTCAATTCCATACAATGTTGAATGTTTTCGAAAACCGTTTACGTCAACTATAAGTCGACTATAGCTTAAAAATAATAATATTCTTTAGCATTCCTTACTTTTATGTCTTGGACTTAAACTATATTAAAATTAAATCATCAAACTAGTATTACAAAAAAACAAATTCTGAGCAAATCAAAAACCGAAAGCGTCTCCTCAAACGCTAGGCAACCATAGACATTTCAAAAACAATATCCCGCGAGATATGCAGATGTCACAATCTACATTTGAATTAGGAATACAAGATGACGCCCCGACTGGCTGATTCTTATTTTAATTAGTTATTCATTTGTTTGACGACACATAGATGGCGTAACTTGTACATGTAGGTTAAGTGTATAGTATACAGTAGATATTTATGTCTTGTACAAAAAAGGTGAAAAAAAATGTATTTTCATTCTTGAAAATCCAAACCTGAATTTATGCAACGCTGTATTACATATACTACGCTATATAAAGTATTATAATACAAAAAAAACGTATTGTCTGTTAATATTATATTTAAATAAAACAGAAGTGTAAGTACATCATTTTGAATATAATTATCTTGAATTATAATGGGAAGGTTTTTTTAAATATGTATAACAGTAAATTTTAATGTACCAAAAGTCTTAAATTAATTCGGCTTATAATAGCAAAATTTAAGAAGTGGTTTAGAACCACCACAATGTACATTATTAATTTCATCGAATTTTATTTACGTTCTTAAAAATATGCAACAGCCGCCAATCAAATGCCCTCTTAATATTAATAGAACAACCTTACCTACTTACAACTTCCTCCCTAAACACCTAAAAGCGCTAACCGACAAAAACATTATCCATTCCATCTTCAAACCCCTCCAAATTCAAATTCAAATTCAAATTCAACAAAGAAACATTCTAAATTCGAAATCCGCTCCATCTTGGCGTTCCATTTTTCCCCTCCCCCGAAGTTCGCCTGCAACTAACGGGGCCTAGCGGTTGGCTCGAGCTTTAATCAATTTTTAAACTTCATTTCGGGTTGTTAATTAATCTTGCGAAGTGATGAAATAAGTGTGCTTCATAGTTAAAACCTGTTTTACGTAAAGTATCCTGTCCTATATCCTCCGTGTCCTTTACCATGTATAGATTTATGTTACGAAGGTTTTATAACAGTAGGTACTCGACAATACTATTTATCATATCAGTTCATCTGACTAATTTAAAATGGCTTGTTCTATATTAACAGGGTTGTCAGCTGATTGTCTTCGTATAGTAATTTAGTACCAATTACTTTCCTTACTTAATTCATATTCTTTTGTTTTTTTGTATGGCTTTTCGACATGAAACTTTTAACAGAAGTAGGTAAAAACATTGATATGTCTTCCAAATTTTATAAGTTTTTACGCTATGCTGTATCGTGTTATAAAAATTCACAGTCAATTTCTTTGATCAGGGTCTTAGCACTAAGAGGCTAAGGGGTGATCAAAAACGGTACAATTTAAAAATTAAGAAGAATTCCAAAGTTCAAGGTAACGTGGTAAAAAAGTTATAACTATCATTATTAATGTTTTTTTTAGATCCAAGCTTAGTCTTAGAGCTAGCGTAAAGTCCAAACTACAAAAGCCTAACATTTCTCTAGAGAATCCTTTGTCAAACTAAAAAAAACACCACAACCTTCCCATATTTAAATGCAATAGGCCCATCTGTTCTCGAAAAACAACCCGAACGAAGAACTTTCCGAACGTAATTTCCAACAAAACTATCCCTCGGCAAAAAAGGTCGGCCTATCCAAACACCGACCCTCGAAAAACCGTCCAAAAAGGCTCCATACTTCTTCTAGCAAACGCGACTTCACTAAGCCTTTCGACTATGTAAACAAGGTTGGGATTCGCGAAACGAAGCGTTGGTATACGTCAGAACTATAAAACTAAAGGAATTAGGCGGGACCAACTACTTTTCAAAACACTTTCGAACCCAACACTAAAATATATGAAACCCAATTTATATTTTCTGCTCGTGTACCGCAGGGGTGTACTCTGGGACACGTCCTTTTCAATATCACTGAAATAATGTTTTTTGCTACGGATATTAGATTTCGAAACTGTAACTTGAGGTAGTGGATAATAAGGTATATTAGATGATCTTGATTGATCAATTGTTCTAATGCAATTTACTAATATTTAATGTATTTTTAATACTTAATTTTATTTGTTTAGCAACATAATAGATTCTTAGTTATTAAACATGACACGGCACTCAATCAATAGCCAAGTCAGTGAACCGGGTTTGACATCACACTTTGTACCTACAGCATTTTTTTATGTGTAGACATGTTTCTATGACAATGTAACGATGGAACAATCATCAACCAATCTACATTAAAATACTTTGAATCTTAGTACAAAAGCTATTTGGAAACTATTATTAAAGTCTTAAGTAAGTCTTTCTTAGATTACATAGTAAATTATAGTATATTTGTCTTCTAATTCGTCCCTGGTTCATATATCCCGGAAATGTCACAGCCCGACATTCCTACATCGAATATTGGATTCTGGGAAAATTTTAAATTTCCCCGGAAAGCTATTCGTTTTCCGCTACTAGGGATAGTTTTAATCTCTTTTGAATTCCTAATTTATCTAATTAAATATTTTATTAAATGGCCTTACACTGGTAAAACATTTTGATGTACTTAAATTTTCATAAATACTTAAAAAACTGGCTTGCTAATGCCAATTCTGATCGTAAAAATTCGTTGATGATTCTGATACCTACTTTGATAGATCTAGAATAGGTTGACGGAACCAGTAATAGACAAGGGCCAATGAAGGACACGTAATTCTTAAACAGTAAATAAGGGTTTTCATTTGTTTTGCAACAATTAATTTACGACCGTATGAAATTTGAATTAAAAGATAAGTGTTCATTACTGGTGCCATCAGCCTGTACTAACCAATCAAAATGTGTTCTCACATAATGATAACTTAACTTAAGAAAACATTTGAGAAAAGATAGATCTGATCACTAAACACAAGGAATTGATCTCGGCCGAGACACGCGTCTTAAGATACGTCAAAGTTCATGTCAAGTCATATCAAACTGTCAATTTTGACGCGGCTTGGACGACATTCCATCTAACATTAGTTTATTCACATCGTTATTCAAATTCAAATTTCAAATTCAAAATTATTTATTTCAGAAAATTCATTTTCCATAAGTTATAATATAACTAAACCAGCTAAACCTTGGAAAAGCAAATGTACGTGAGTATACAAATAATGTACACTTAATTCTAATTTTACAGAAGATAAGGCTTATTCATTGGTTTTGCAAAAAACAATTTAGGATCGTATGACATTTGAATTAAGAGTGGAGTAAGGAGAATTGTGCCTGTCAGCAAAAAGTGTCCATCATTGGTGCCGTCACCCTATTGTAAATCAAATGCACCAGTCACAAGAACACGCTGTATATACGATAAATAACATTTTATGGATTCAACTAAAGTAGTAGCTTTAGACACGAATATAAACTTAGAGTTTCAAGTGTCAATTATCAATTTCATAAAAAAAACAAAACACAGCAATATTAAAAGAGATTTTTCTACAAATCGAGCGAGGTCGATACGTAATATTACATAACGCGAAGCAAATTTAAGAGAAAGTTCTCGAACAAAGCAATTAGACGGGTATCAACTAATTTACGGCTCTTATCTCGGAGGGGAATTAATATGCGCCAATTAAACTACGCCTCCCAAGAAAACGTTACTTTGAGAAAATTCTAACATTATAATTAACAAAGACTTTATCGCCATTTCTTAGTTGAAGAAAAAAACATCCTGTCAAGTTGTAATAATGTCGAGCTTGGAATGATACGTGAAAGGTAGATATAGTGTTTTCTGTAAGGAGGAAAATGTGGGGGACGTTACAATGGATAATATAAGTTATTTTAAGGGAAACAGAGTGAGTATGTAATATTATATACATGGCATGTTTTTTTATTGAAATAAAAAAAATATGTGAAGAATATTAAAGTTGTAATTGAGGATACCTGGAAATTGGCCGTACTTTTAGTATGCAATTCGGCACTGGCTAAGGAGTAAGTATTCAATTCTTTGTCCCCTATCTTTCTTTCATTCCCATTAGGAAATTATTTTGTAGTACAAAAGTAAATAGCATAAGTTAACTGGATAAAGAATGCCTAATGGTAATAATAAACTATTTAATTCTACTAAATAAAAATAAACAATTCTGCAGCTTAAAATTACTTAGTAGAGGTATACAAAAAACACGCCTCAGTTTCTTATTTTATATTAAAAAACGTATTTTTCTATCGACAATCGTATTCCATTCCAAATTCAAACCTACCAAGATGGCGGCTAAAGTTAGCGCCGTCTTAAACGAGACGACCGTTGAATTCGAATTTCGAAGCACGACAAAAGTACTGCAGCACACCTCGAACAAATTCAATAAAGTTGCCGAAACTGCGCTAAGGGGAATACATAATTTCTTAGTGTCTCTTTGTATGGGGGATAGGGATGGGAAGGAGTTAAGACGTATCGATGAAATCGTAATAACGGTTAGATATGAAGGTATTAGCGATAAGACCGCCTGTTGTCTACCGTATAAGAAGTTTATGTTTTAGTCTTTCCTTATTTATTTTTCTTTGTGTTATGTTATTATGTTTAATAAGTTCGTAGGCTTACAATAAGATTATCGCTATATCCTTTATTTTTTACCGCTTGGTTCGATTTTCAAAAAAAACATTCTAACTGAAACCTACACCCGTAGAGTACCCACTATCTATGCCTTTAAAATTTAAATTCCTAACATGTGTGTATAATTACTGTATAGATTATTATTTTGATTAGTGCGGTATCATTTTCCGGGCTTATCAGAAGTCAAATGTTTAGTAAATACTTGTTAGGTTTATGCATTACAATTATCCAACTCCGTACAGTGTTATAAATAATAATATAGTAACGATTAAAATTGTTCTATTTCATTCACTTTCATGAATTTATGTCTTCCTTTCCACATCCTTACAAACAAGTAAAAAAGAAAACTTACCTACTCAGCTAAACTTCAATCAAGAAAAAACAATCGTCGATTAAGTTCAATCGAAACATCGATATCTTTACCTCCCACAAGCCCGACACCGCCGCCCCTACGCTTCGCGCGCCCGTAGCGTTACTATTTAAATCTAGTTACAAGTTCAGAATGTATTTTGTTAATTACAAGTTGCTTGGGACATGAAATTTTCCTCATCGCAGGTGCCGTACAGCCTTAATTTGATTCTTCAAGAATTATTGCTTTATTTTGTGAATAATTAAAGGAGAATTACTTCATTAACGCCTTCATTACGGGGATTTATGAAGTGAGACACTGGCTGGTGAGTAAAACTGTTCTTAATTTTGAATTTGGAATGCTCTGAGTTTGAATTAAACGATTGGTTTAGGAATGTTTCAATTTGAATTTGGATCAAAATTATTCTGAACTAGGTTGGCGTGTGTTCATTGACCAGATTTTTATGGTCAATGACCACATTGCTCTAGTCCCAAAGTAGGATCGCCTCTAGTACCTTTAGCGTATTATATGTACACTGCTGTCTAGTACAGTCAGCCTTATAAACGTCACACGTCACACGTCTTTATAATACGTTCTCGCTTTATCGTCTTTGAGAGAATAGTGCGGCAGTCCAAACGTGATGTTAAAACGATGGTGTTGTGTAATGGATAGTTTTCATATTTTGCATATCTAGGTCAATATTACGCTTCCATAATTCTGTTAAAACATGTTTAATGGCCAGGGTATTGTATAAATTTTAAACATCCATGACTTTAAACAAACATTTGTGTTTATCGCACAATAGATGCCTCCCCCAGCGGAAACCGGTTCCACAATTTCGATATCAATTGAACCAACGAATCAAGGATCGGCTTTAAAAAACGAATTCAAACAGCTGTGGTTCTATCAAGATAACCAGTAAAATGCATAGTTATTTTTCTATATTCAAAAACGCGTTTTTAATCCCGCCAACGTGCACACGTTTTCTTAACTGCCAGCATTAACCGTTTTTAATCCGCGTCTCGAACGTGCCGGCGCCATATTGTATTTAATTCTCGTCGAGTCGCTTTAATTTTCAAATTTGGAAACTTAGAACGCGGCGCTCTGTTTAAATTCAAGTTTGAATTGAGAACGCTCCGTATTCTGAGCACGAGTTTTCATATCGCGCCTGTGATTGGTTAAAGGTGGTAAATTGACTTTAACGTTGGGTTTTTCATCGATTAAATAGATTTGCAAACTGTACTTGTCGAATAAAATTAAGCACTAAAAAGGTAAAATACTTATAAAAGGTGGTCTGAAAGGTGTAATTGAGTTAGTGGTGTACAAAAAGCAAATAATTAAGCAATTAGAAACTCGAGTCATGTAGATTAGATAATATGACAGTTAGGAAAAATGATTTCTAATTTGAGTTATACTATACTAACCTAAGCACAATGTAAACCATGTCACAAATTACTTACCTCGCCAACAGTTGTTCCACATCACATAAACGTAAACAGCCAGTTATAAAACAAAACTAATCTATCAAAAGAATAAAATCAGCCAGCAACATAATTCAAACACAGAACGGCAGCAATCCGTTTCCTATTTCAAACGCTCTTCCTTGCAGGGAAGTAAACAAATTTTCTGCAAGGATATGAGGCGAGGGGGAGGTAGTTAACGGTTTTTTGCCTGTGTTCGTATACAGGGGGAGTTTTTATTTGTGTGCGTAGTTGTGGCGTTTTTCGTTTTAGTTTGGAGTTATATTCGGTAGTTTGCGGCGCTGACTTTTTATGGTTTTAATGAGGTTTTTAAGCTTTAGCGTGTAGCAATTTGTAGTTTTAGCTCTTTCTTTTTTTGGTTTATTATTTGGAATAATGTTTCTTGGTATACTTATAGCATGTAGGTTTAAACGAGAAGATACCTTTGTTCATATTAGCAATTTTAACGTAATAGATACCATTCCAACAAATTAAACATTTAAAAATCATGTCGTTTATTACGCAATCGGGCCTAAACTTCAATTTAACTTTGTCGTTAATAATTCAAAATTCCGAGATACAGCATGATTTATGTTGTCAAAAGGTCACCATGACAACTTACAAATCCATGTGTCCATTTTACAAATAATTGAATTAATACAAAAGTTCAATTACCTTCATCATATTTAGAAAGAAACACAAAAAAAACCTCCTTACAAACCGAGTTAAAAATCAAAATACTCCTTCACTGATCAACTCTAAGCGACAACAAAAAACATCGACCCGGACCCTCAATCTACATAAGACATCCCCCTTCCCCCTTCGCTTCTTTCGTTGCTAAGTATCCACCCCTTTTTTACGTAAGAATTACTTGCGGGCCGACCCCTCTAGGGGTGGTGGGGGTTTTTTCACCCTTTGAAGAATTGCCCCAAGGCGGGAGGGGAGGGTAGTTGTAATATTAAATAGAAAAGGGTTTTTGCGAGTTTCCGGGATCGATACGGGGTAGTTTTTAGGGGTTTTATTGTTGAGGATTTTTGGGTGAATAGTTTTAATTTGAATTAAGGTTTAGTTGGTAAAGTTGAGATTTGTAATAACGTAACAATACGTCTGATAGGGGGTGGATTAAAAAGTATATTTTTAGACATTTCAACTTGGTTATAGACATTCTTATTTATTGCAGTGTTGTGTTCATTTTGAGCTGCAAATCAGCCTTTAGAACGAAACATTATTATCATGAAAGAAGGAGCACCTCATCCAAGATTGTTTATAACTTTGTGCGTACGGGTACTTGTACACTATTACTTATTCTGTGGTACAGGCCTCATAGAAATACAGGTTTACGGGGGATAATAATTAATGAATGAGATATTAACTATGAATAAGGTACAAAGCCAAATATGCAAGCGTTCCTTAGTAACTTTAAACAACCACAATTATATCTATGCCAACTTAAAACGTAAATAAACAACACCATTTGTAACCAACTTACCTTTTAAATTATAAATATATACGACAATCGTATAAAATCTACACCCTAATTAAACAAACCCTCACAGACAAAAAACTTTACTTCACCCACACATTAGCAACGAATACAGCATCAAAACTCACACACGCAGCCCTCGTGCATTATAAAAGAACGTCTGAGGGCAAAGATAGCGAACGAAATCTGCAGAACGTTAGCTTGAAAATACAGGATGTTCTCGATAAATAAAAAGGACTAAATGTTTTTGTAGTAGGCTTGAATAATACAAAGTTTAACAGTCGAAATAATGCTGGTAGTGAAAAAAGCAGGAGCTTAAAATAAGTTTTTAACATCGTTAAAATGTGCACATATTAAATTACCATGTGCAGGCTGACCGAGTCTTTTAAATAATGTAAAAAGATGCTCGGAAAGTTAGATAAAAAAAAAGACTTTTTCAAAATTTGGATATAACATAACATCTAAGTTAAAAGTTGAATCGAAAACGACCCCATTTTTTGTCAAAAACGTCTTAAGATCAAAATATTGGCAATGAATATTCATATATCATATCCTAACATCCTAATCCGAAAAACGAACAAACAATTACAGCACATAAATTCGCACCCTATATAAACATTTGCGCCCTCACCGAAATCTTCGCGACTCATTACTCGCAGGCCCCCTAGCGGGGCCAGTAGGGGCTTGCGGGGCTGGGGGGCCGGGCGGGGCTCCGTCTTCAAATCTGTGACATTTTATCTAAATGGGCCCCGGAATGGGCCCGTACTAATGGCCGTGAAGAAACGGGGATTGGCGTAAGGAAGACGAATGATTTTTCTTAGTGTTTGTTGTGTTTACGGTGAAGCTGTAGTGCTGTATTTGTTAAGTATTTATACATTTTGAATTATATTTTTCATAAATTTAGTTGTAGCTAAATCTATGAGGCAAATTACACAAAACTGGAAATCAATCTGGAAATTTTAACGGGGAATTATTATTTGAATTTCCAATGCCTACATGCCAACGCTTGATGCTAAGAAATCGGACGTTGTAAACACTTTGTCTTTTTGGTTATTTAATTGTCAATATAAATAAAAAAATACCCAGACCTTAGCTCTCGTTTTAATTGGCTGACAGTATTTTGGCATTATTATATTACTCTGGCACTTCCATACATTCACAAAGCACTATCCGAATTTGTCAGTATATATTAAGCTTCATGTCATGTGTGTGCTTTATTAAACCTATGTCAATAAATAATCAGCCTTTATATCAAAAATATTAGCTTATGAAAAACATCCTGTATATTTGTGGCATTAGCTTAAAAGAAACAGCCTATATATCTCTCTTCACAATTAAAGTGGCCAAGCGCCGAACAATCAATCGGAATCGGCAATCCCGTTTGCGCCGCAAACGTTCTAAAATTTCAAACTAACGGAAATTTTGCTGGCAATCCGTTCAGGAGAGCAATTTAGCCCGACTGAGTCATTTAGCGCACGTCTTGGCGGGCAGATGATTTGCAATTTGTTTTCTCGGGCTGAATGGGACTAGAGGAAGAAAGTGGATGCTGAAATGAGTGAATGGTGGAATTCATTCGTTCTTTATACGTAAATATGAGTCAATAGAGATTTTCTGTTTGTTGATATACATTGAACAAAATAACTGTATTGGATCAACCAAAGCTGATAGTAACAACAGCAAGTTACATAGCATACGTTAGGTACTACGTAATGGTTCAGAAAAATATTTTATAAGCCGCATTTTATGCGGCAAATATTTACATCGCAGAAACAGAAGCTATGGGTCACAACTTCATTCTACAAAAGTAAGCCGCACGTTAAATCTAATAGTGACACTAACTATGCAAAAAACGAATTCATAGAAATGTCAATTACTTTTGTGCAACACACCACAATATATCCCTACTATTTTTTGTAATTTAGTATCATAAGTAGTTCGAATAACGTGCGACATTACAAAATTTCGAACCGTTTTACAAAAACTGCAACCATTTCCATGCCCTGCACCTACCTATTAAAACCACGTTACTTGTACCTGGTGCGTGCTTATTTTCACTTACATTTTGAATTACAGATCATTCACTCACAGATCCATTCACTCATTTCAGCAGCGCCGTTCCCCGCGTGGCCCTGACTGATGCCGCCGAGAAAATGCACGTCGTCTCATTACGCTTCTCGTTTGGCCCGGGGAGATTTACGGCGAGCTCACCCGGATTGTTTACGATAAAACTTGAGGGAACTGTCTTATCTTATCTTTTATATATTACCATACATATCGTTGGTCGTTAGTCATACATTTTTTTGTCATAACTTCTTTCAGGGTGAAGTTACAGTTTTTAATAAACGTTTATCGTGTAGATTCGTTAGGTTAGGTTAGGTTAGTTTTATAAATGTCCAGAAAAAATAACCGTGTCCTGAGAAAAATGCATTATGACTTGCGAAAATTATGACTTGAAACAGATTATGACTAAAAGTAATTATGGCAGTCAATAGAGACCCATTTCTTTTACAATATAACGGTAAAAAAACAGGATTTTGAGGTCCGTAGAAAGTGCAATGGGAGGATCGCAAATGTGTTGTGAAATTTGAGCACTAAGATGCGGTGTATGCAATTTGAAACCTTACTGAGTCAAGATTAGAAAAACCCGGTTAAGAATACTGCTCGTACAGAAAAAAGACACACTAATATATGAATTGTATTGCACTTCCAATCTTATTATAACCTTTGAGGGTTTTATATATGCTTTTATGAATTAATTACACTTGTGCCTTTAATTCATAGAAGCATGGGCAGAATAGTGGACTAATGACAGACACTTTGATTTTTATGTCACAGAAGATAAGGGTTAAGTATTGATTTATTTTGAGAAAGTCAATATTTAACCTTATGATGTTTGAATTACGAGTTAAGTGTCTATTTAGTGGTGCTTCAGCTAAAAGTGTCCATCATTCATGTCGTCAACCCAGTAAGATTCTGTCGCTGTTACTAAAAATTTGAACTAAAGAATATTTGTAAAAAAAAACTGGGTTTATATCTAACTGCCGCACTCAGAGTCGTCAATTAAATTTAATGCTTGTTTAGTGACGTGTTGTATTCTATTGCAGTAGCGAAGAAAGTGACAGCAGCAACTTTAATCAAGCATTAAATTAAATTGACGTCTCTGAGTGCGGTAGTAAGTATTTAATAGTTAAAGGTGTTAGTTTAAGGCGTGAGTTTATGTATGTATGTATTTAATACTTATTTTACACGTGTACTTGGGAGCAAATTCAAGGTAGAAGCCGTCTAGTTTTACCTTTCTATAATTTCTGCGCTAGTTATTTTATATAACTTGTCATATCGTTTATGTCTATGATAACGAGTATACACATAATTTATGTTAATACAGGATAGGGTGCTTAAATTATTTTTTTATGACTTATTCATAGCATATAAGTTTAACTTTTATTTTACCAATTTAAACAGAATTGGGTCATTATTCGAGCGTTTCAACCGTCTCACTTTTGTGGACATATTTTTGAAGAATTGGACGTACATTTTGATGCCGTTACCGGCCATCTAACAAATATCTTAGATATCCGGTAAACTTAGATATCTAACCAGAAACGACATTGAAATCCGCAGTCAATTCTACAAAAATGTGACCACGAAAGTGTTTCGAAAAAAAACCTCCAAAAACCCAGTTGCGTGTTATTTGATCAAGGTTAAAACCCGAAGGTTAAAATAACGCCATTAATTTTAAATTATCGCGTCTTTAGAAAATGGGTTAGGGTTAACTGTTAAGATCCTAATTAGTACCCTAAATCAGATCCTAAATCTGCCTACATCCTAATTAGCTGCCTAAACTTAAAAAGTGTAATAAACAAAAAGGAGAAGAATCGTGTGGAAGAAAACATTAATCAAAACTAACATCCGTAATTTGACAACGCAGTTAACCTAGTAGTTAGTGGCTCGGCCTCCAAAGTCAGCAGTCTTATGTTCGATATCCGGTAAGGATCAATCGAGTCTGTATTAACAACGGTGCGCTCCAGTAGTAGAATTGACATCACCCCGTTGCATCCATGTATAAGAAATGAAGTAGACAATCATTTATTCTGTGATAGTGTATGTCCTGGATTGATATCACTTTTTTTAAGTCATCTTATTTAAAGATATGTATGTCAACTCTTTATTGCACCAAATAAATGTTTCTCGGTGCCTAGTACCCGTCGAACAGGCTAGAGTTTAGTTTGATTGTTTCCTGATATTTACTTATCTCTTATTATAATTATTAATAATAATATAATTATAGACGTTAAAACAAAAAATATCATACCTCTCTTACGTCCAGCTTGTATGATTGGCTACGCGCTACGGTCGTAGCTCGTAGCAGTATGTTTTCAGTTCGTAAAGAAAATCCACTGTAGATTGTATCCAATAAGGTAAAGAACAGCTGCCATATAAAATTCCATATTTTGCCATTATTGTACCATATTCCCACTTTTGAAGTATGTGTTCAACTCTGATGAAACTGGGAATAGTTTTGTAGTATGATTTATTTCTGTTTATGTATTTTTCAAAATAAAAAAAACTAAACTATTGGCCACTTTGACAGTTGCCATTCATCGACAATTGCTTTAAAACACAGTTGAATTATTCTTTATAATGCTTAGTTCAAAATATTTTCACGTTTTATTATCTGAGACTTCTCTTGCATTCTTTCATTTTAGGATCTTCAAAATTGGTTTGTCCGACGGCCTAGGTTCCTTAGCCTGGTCTTTCTTATTTTTCTGGCTTCTGGTATTTCATATTTTTACTATAGGATCATGGTTTAAGCCCAGCGACCCGCCCTCGTTTCGCTTCTGTTTATGTGAGTATGATATATAGCCTATAGCCTTCCTCGATAAATGGGCACACTAAAATAACACTGAAATAATTATTCAAATCGGGCCAGTAGTTCCTGAGATTAGCGCGTTCAAGCAAACAAACAAACTCTTCAGCTTTATAATATTAGTATAGATAGTATAGATATCACTTGGAGGAAGATAATTATATTGTCATGGTATCTACATAGTCCTGCCATAAGTTCTGTCCTTTAGGTTTAGTGAAATAAAAGTAATTTATGGATACCTTTTTACAATAAAATATATATTAATTAAAAGCCTTTTTAATATATATTTTTAAGAAACATCTTCCATTTCAAATGGTTGCCTCCACATTTAAACGATTTTTTTATAAGGAAGTTATTGTCAGAAACACGCTAGATTTTTCTGCAAAATTTCAGTTTTTGATAGTGGTTAAAAGTAAATATTTTATTAAAAAGGAAATTTGGTTCATTCATATTTTGAAACCTTTTGTTCTCAAGCCATATTGCATAGCATTAGACTTGAAACGGTTCTTGAAAGTTAAGAAGAAAGATCATTATGGAGAGATTTCGAATTTCTCAAAATTACACATAAACCATTTCTGAACATTTTTGAATCACATGTTGCCGCTGTATATATGTTCCTTGAATTCTGTAGCTCTGCCTATCCCGCTCTGGGAAAGAAGGCGTGAGTATATGTATGTATGTTGCCGCTTCTTGCATTTCTCATTTTCCTCTATCACCCAAACGTTAGCAGCGAGAGATTCTTTCAAGGGATAAGTTCGCCTTAGTTCATTATTTTTCTGTAAATATTGTTAAAAATATACTAGAATAATCCATACGTAAGATGCATTATGACGTATCTAATATTTTAAATTCACAGAAGCACAAAACACTTTAAAAAACACTGGTCGAAAATAACTTGAACTTTTAAAATTCGAACGCACCTCAACCCGTCCACTGCGCAACTGGTCACTTAGTTCCGAAACCGAGTGACCGCTGTGGGAACGCAAACAGGTTTCCAAGACGTTAGAAGAAGCGCTTTTTACGGAATTATCATTGTAATGAGGGGACCGGACACCGGTCAGCGTGAGAAAGGGTTGGAGGGTTGAAACCGGTATCCAAAGATTTTTGTAAGATTTTGATAATGGTATTGTTGTTTTTTACACAGGTTTGGAAGATACGCTTTTAGGGTACTGCAAGAAGGCAAGCAGCAGTAGGATCTGATGTTTTAAACTCTGACTCACATTTCTGAAAAATAATTAAAACGTGTAGCAATACATGAGTATAATGTATTATACAACAATAACTAATTTATTGTATCTAATTACAAAATGCTACTTTATCAGTTCCTACCGATGACCATCAGGGCGGAACGCGGCAATGTTGTTAGGCATTCCACAAGGAGGACCAGTGATCTGCGCAGGATTGATCATGATGGAGATTATTGAGGAGCCTAGGTCCAGCAGCGGACGCGATTGGCTGACATGATGACGATGATGAAAAGGCAAGCTAACGAAGGGAACCAAAGTGAAAAAAACTATTCTTTATAAAACCGGTCAGTGGCCAGCGTGCGAAAGTATTCAAATAATTACAGAACCGGTTTTTTTTAAAGATTTGGACTAAGACTTTGTTGTTTTTTTAAAGATAGGTGTGGAAAGTAAGTTATTGAATTGTTTATGATTATAACGATGATAAGGACGAAGTTGTGTTTTATTTTAAGAAGGGTTATCAATTTTAATTAAAAATGTATCTTTAAATTGAAATGTCATGAATTGAGAAAAAAAAATACATTAAATGAAACTGCATTTTTTTGATTACTACATCCGTGAACGAAATTTTTGGTTATAACATTTATTCACAGTCTGCGAAGTCTAAAACTAAATACAATAACAAAATCATTCAATTCGCTACTTTAATTTGTCCACTTGGTATCAATTGTAGTATTATGATACTAACGGACAGCGGTCAGCCGTGGGAAAAGAAGGGTTAAGTGCGAGGGGGACGATCGTAAGAACGGGACAAGATCAAGGGCGACATAATTGTGTCATCGGTTATTGTATTGTAAAGACGACAAGCTAAGCTTACAATCGTATTTAACAATTAAGTTTTTAAACAATGAACCGATTTCAAATAATTGAGAAGTTCCGTGGACGTTCCATGGGTCGTGACAAAATTAAAATGGACCCTTGAGATATAATTTATTCATAAAAAAAAAGTTGTCATAATCAGTTGTGAATTTTCAGAGAAATCGAGCAACAACCTCATCTTTTTATCCGACTGCCGAAAAAGGAAGGTAATGTTTTGACCTGCGCCTCTATTCTAGTCGGTACAAACGACCCTGTTATCGTACAGTCAAGGACTTTAATTGTTAAGCCACTATGGAACCCTGTCGCATAACGTTGATCATTAATTTTAGCGTAATTTCTTTCATATGGTTTGACGCTGTCATTATGACAGGGTTCCATAGTGGCTTAACAATTAAAGTCCTTGACTGTACTATCAAAGTTTTGACAGCTGTTATTTCCTTGACAGTAATGGTGGCTGAATTAAAAACAATACCATAACAGCGTCGCTATTGCCTAAGAGCCCGTTCTCACGAGCGCTTTTTCAACGCGCGTTAAAAAAACGTTGAAATGACTCAAATTGATAACCATGTGTTTATTCACACGAAGGCGGTTTTAAAGCGCGGCGCTTTTTTATCGAACACTGTTCGATTTTTGACGTTGGGCGTTGGACGTTAAATTGAATTGAGCTTACAATACCGCCAACGTCCGGCTGTAACGCGACGCTTTTTAAGCGCTCGTGAGAACGGGGCCTAACGCACTCGTAATCTCAATTGGCTTCTAAGCGGAACAATTTGTTTTCATTTTGTATGCAGACAAGCCTTCGATGTTCAAAATGAAAACAATTGCGAATGCGAGTGCGTTAGGCAATAGCCCCTCAGGTCAAATACCGTCTAGAATACCGGCCCTGTATGTATGTATAGGTATGTGTGGTTCTTTGTTCCCTTGATTTGATTTTCACAAGCGAGGTGTTTTTAGATTCATCTTAGATTCGCGGGTGTTTTTTTTTAAAGGTAACATTGGTGAAATAAGTATACATTGACGATATTATCCAAACATCAGGTTTTTAAAGCTTGTTTTTTTGTTAGACTTCTTTGAAGTCGGTTGACAAAATGGTCTGTGGTTTTGTTTTAAGCTTTATATAATTATTTGAGATAAAGTTATAGGTTGAACGCCTTCACTGATTAAGGTGAAATTTGGTACAGTGATAGTTTAGAGTTCAAAAAATTTAATAGTAAGGGGAGAGTGAGATCAATAGAGGTCCTAATGAAAAAAAAAATAGCTCACACCCAGGGCTACCAAAAACACCCCCATGTATGTTCAGCGATTTTTAATACTTTCGGAGATATTAATCATTTAAGTCGAAATTTTTAAAATTTTTCCTTATGTGTTACAAAAACTCATCATGTTGATGTATTATTTCAATATTTTTTCAGTGGTTTCTTACATGGATAGAATCATTATGAACTTAGAATGTTTTTAAAGCTACTTACCACTTTTTTCTTCATGTCAACTTTTTGTGTAATCACACAAAGTTTTGAAAAACAAACATGGGATCCTCGCAAACTACTTACTTTTTTTTATTGGGTCGTATGTCTTAATCCAGAAAACATACCACCATACAAATTTTATTTCAATCCGTTTAGCCCTTAACTTGTAAGTAATTTAATTACCTTTATCTTCATCTTAACAAATTTACACATTTCTAACAAGAAAATTAAACAGAAAAAAGAATGGCATTCAAATTACCACAAATTATTCTTATTAGGCTATGAAATTCTACATTTACGAATGTATTCACTCACTAGATTTCCGCATAATCGTAATCTTATAAGAATTTTCAAATCACGTCAGTGCTGCCATCTATGGGCGAGTAGCAGAAGCTTTGTTCAGTGAGTCGTCGTTGATTTGAGCGACACTACATGTCATGTAAGTACTATTTGTATATTCTGTGGCGACATCTAACAGCTTGGTAAAATCTGTTACAGGTCGAAACATTTCAATTTTAAAATTATTGACATTTCTACAACGAGAGAAAGAAGACGAAGAGAGACGAAGAGAAAAGAAGAGAGAATTTACGATTGGGAGATTTCCTTCCAAAAATCTTATAAGATAGGTACATTAAATTAAAAATACACACATTGCAAAAATTTCAAAAATTAAAAAATATACAAAATAAATTATGCGACGAAAAAATATTTAACATTGCTTTCATCACGGAACACTTCCTTTAAAATGTAATAATTTGAAGTGATTACAATAATCATGAAAACTTACGGCATCTAGCGGTGAGTAGTGTTACTAAACTATCGTAACTGTGTTACGAATAAAATTAAATGTCTACGTTTCGTGTCTCGCTTTATTTAATCCAATACGAATTCTTTCTTTTACAATAATACCACTATTAATAAGTACAAACGACATACTACTAATAAGATAGAAATAGAAACAGTACCTACTAGTTTTTTAAATTATATCGTAGTGTATTTTTTTTTTAAGTTGGTATTTTGTTAACTTCAAAATGACTTTTTTGTTTTTTAATTTCTTTCGGTAAACAGTTCATAGGTACGCAATTATGTGCACTGCTTAGGCCGTTGCCGTAGGATATGGTCAGATACCAAATATTGCAGTTAAATACTAGTGTTACGATTGCTACAGGTTATTGGTCTTAAACATACCTATTAATCAATCCATATGGTTCAGTCGCTGAAGTCCGAAACTAAAACCATAAGACCATTTTTTTAATATGATTTTTGTCCTTTTGAAAATCCTTGACACCGCATCCAATTCCTTATTCTAGGCATAATATGTGTGTCAACATATTATGTTTCAAGGATATCGTTCCCAAAGGATCCCAAACTGCATACGGGGCCCTATTATCCGTCCGTCTGTCTGTCAGCGGGCTATAACTCATGAACCGTATTAGGTAGACAGTTGAAATTTTCACAGAATATGTATTTCAAATAACGACAAATAATATAAATGTAACATACATACCTTCACGGTCATTGCCAAAGTGGGACAGGCTGAGCTACGGAATTACCGACAACTCTAAAAACTTGTTGTTAATTCCGTAACCACATTTTGCACAAACAGGCAAAGGTACCAGTGTATATTAGTGACAGGTTGCAAGCCCATCGCCTAACAGTACTACTAGCCTTTATTCCCTTAGTCGCCTCTTACGACTTCCACGGGAAGACATGGAGTGGTACTACGAGTATATTCTAAGCCAGCCACCACACAGCTGCTAAAAATGATTATTAGCTAAACAGGTTACTAAATTGAAAATTAAAGTACCTATACAAGAATGGTACGAAACCTTTCTATTTTCTATTTGCTAAGGTTATAGTTAGGTACTATAAGCGAATAAACGGTAAAAAAAACTTCCCTATCGTAAACATAATTTTCAAACGATATCGACAACGCCAAAGCTATACTGTTGTTTGTATGTTAGTTTGTACGTAAACATTCGTAACAATAACGTGACGTCACAAGTTGGACGCTGACTGACCGCCGGTGACCCGCCGGGGAGCTATGGAGTCGATAATGTTTCACAAAAATTATATTACTTTAATACGGCCACATGCAAATAGATTTATTTAAGCAGGTGTGTTGGTATTTTTGGTATTAATTGAAAAAAAAAACTAGGCATGTGCGGGTCAGACTCTCTCAGTGAGTGTTCCGTATCGCCCCACAGTAGGTAGGTATTATTATATTCCAATTTGAATTCTTTTTCGAATCGAATAAGCGCGAGCCCAACTCACACATGATCACAATTTTTAGTATTTGTTGTTTTTCTTCAGGGAATATAATGATATCAATTTAAAATTACCAAAATAAAAATACGTTGAACAAAACGTTTTTATATGGGGAATCCCTTTATTATTTCACTTGTTTTGTTTGTAAATCTGCCGTAATAATAAAAATAAAAATAAAATTACGGTTTAAAAGTAAATAGTGTCCCATTAGGCTCCTTTCAGGTACGGAACCCAAAAATAATGTTATTTAAATGTAATGTTTTTTTATGGCGAACTGAAGACGCATGCCTCATCTCGCGTCGGGATCACTTTTAGTCAGTGAGCCAACAAGTTAAGTAAGTTAGTGATAAAACCAACGGTGAGGTGTAAATCACTTGATTCACTATGTAGGTAAATCCAATTTTAATGGCCTCATAGTATACAAACGTGTCATTTTTTAATGTTATGGACCTGTTTTTATATTTCAACAAGTAATAGTAGTAATATTAGCAATTATTAAAACTACATTAAAAAGTTACTTAAAAAGTAACATTCACATTCTTTCCATCATCAATACACACAATAATAAATACATTCTGGCCAATTACCTTAACCAATAATTAGTCACTGACTTCGTACAGCTTAAATTCAAGTCAATTAATATTTATTACATGGCAGCCAAGTTTGTTTATTTTTAACAGTTGTTAAGCATGATTAAAATATTATAACAGGCCTACTCCACAGCTTTCGCTGGGCGGTCAGCTGTCCGAGCCCGATACCGCACAGATTCGCCCCTCGTTAGATTATTGTTCGACGTGTGATCTTTTGCTTAAATATTAAACTGCTACAGATTGTCGTTAACAAGCTTTAACAGACGTAGCAGTGCAAGAATATAATAAAAAGTAAACTGACTCCTTGTTATAGTATAAAACGTCTTTTTACCACACTTGCTCGGCGGCTTTTACCACACTCGTAATGTGACCGTTATTGCAGTGTTTTGAGGGTCGTAATCATAATGCATTAGAGTAT
This sequence comes from Acleris laterana, assembly GCA_963966035.1. NCBI lineage: Eukaryota > Metazoa > Arthropoda > Insecta > Lepidoptera > Tortricidae > Acleris > Acleris laterana. Next base: position 3,784,865 of record OZ014462.1, read on the forward strand.
TTTACTTGTTTCTTCTGCAAAGCATTTTAGTGTATTAAAAAAATCTTGACTTTTGCGAATTAATAAAGTATTTTAATTAAAATATACAAAGTATTTAATAATAAAAATACGCTGTCTTCACTTTAAAAAATAAATTGCGCTAGTAGGGGAGGCCGGGGCATAATCTAACACTTTTCAAACTATTAGCTGTAGTTTTAAAATTACAGAACGTACGTGTCTTGTTCTCATATCCATGTAATCTGTAGTTATTTAGCTATTATATGAAAAACAAATAAACGTTATATATACCATGGTTTTTCTAGAAATTAGGTATTTTTTAAAAAAGTCCGTTGTTAATACAAATCCCGGGCCCGGGGCTAGAATTAACAAGGCTGGGGCATGGGATAACAGGCGGGGTAAGAAATAACGAAGCATGAAATCATGTGAAATATCAAATAAAACATCAGGGTATAGATCCAGTTTTATTTTTATATAATCAATCAATATCAATCAGATAATACCCAGTTAAAAAATCCTTGGGATATGACATATAAATGGAATTCAAACTATCTCCCTAAACTGCATCCAATTTATGGTAAATTGCACACATACCACTTAATTAAATGTGAATATTTTTCATATAAAGGCATCTTAATACAATTAGTCAGTCTTTAGGACAAGCCTTATATGATTGTTACATAATAACCAACAATTATATAAAAATCTAATGATTAAAAACTAATAACATGACACAGTGGTCATAATTTGTCGTTAATATTTACCCCACCTGGTTTGTTAATACTAGCCCCGGAGATACCCACAACGGAAAAAAAAATATTTAAAATTAAAGCGAAGAAATAACATAATAATAACAACTATTACCGTTACTTAATCAAATTACCTTTATTTAATACAAGTAGTTATTTGAATGCAGCAATATTTTATGAGTTAATCAAAAAATTGCAATCGTAAAAAAGTCCATTTACCTGCAAAAAGTCGGCGTGGTGCAGAACTTTTCTGTTTGGAATCCTGCTGACAACTGATTGGTCACAACGTGTTTGGCATCATAAACCGCGATAGAATTTGAAAAAATCATGATTTAGATTCCAGTATTTTAGCCTCTATTGACGTGTTAATACTTACCCCCGTTAAAACAAGCCCCGGCCTCCCCTACTTATACCTAAAAAAAGTCAGCTTGCTATTACGGTTCAAAATGTAACGAGGTTGTTACAACCTCCTTTGTTTGCGTTCCTGTCCACTCCTACATTTCGATCTAAATCTTTCAAGATTCAAAAATTACGTTCTATCCGGATATCGATCTTTGGGCTCATTCTCCAGAAAATTTCAATAGAACCAGACACGGGATCTCGTGTCTTGGAACTTCATTAAATTAATTTATTTTATTTATATTCAGTTATCTTTCTGTAATAAAGCTCCCAAGTAGTGTTACTCATTTATCAGTAAATAAATTTAAGAGTTACGTTAAACGTAAACTAATTTCTAAAGCTTATTATAGTATTAAAGATTATATGAATGATGACAACGCTTGCGACTGATATATATAATTTTTTTGTATTACAATTATTAATGACCGTGGAGACTATATACATCTCCCTGTATGATTACCTATTATTTTAATATGACATCCGGAGACTCTTTACATCTCCAAAATCGACCGTGGAGACATTCTACATCTCCCTTATTTTATTTATGTGTGTGTGTGTTGTGTGTTTTTTTTTAATATAATTGTATTTAATTTTAATTTGACATCTGGAGACTCTTTACATCTCCAAAATTGACCGTGGAGACTTTCTACATCTCCCTTGTTTTGTTTTTTTTTTTTTTTAAATTATATTTAATTCTTAATTTTAATTTGACATTTGGAGCCTGTTTACATCTCCGAAATTGTATTATTTATTTTAATCCGACATTTTGATGTATTTAATTATTATTACTACTGGGACCTGTACATCCCTATGACATTTAAATTATGTAGCTTAAGTTTAGTATTGTAATAAGTGATTTATTTAAAAAAAATGGCTTACTGTTGAGTTTCTTGCGGCGCTTCTTCTCAACAGTGGTCTCTTTGGAAGCGCTGGTAGACTCAGACTTGTAAAAGTGCCTACAGGGCCTACTTACAGAATAAATGATTTGAATGATTTGAATTTGAATTTGAATTTGATTTGTAATGTTTTTATTAGAAAGTTTTCATTTATTTTCAACTTCAATAGGTAGGTACTACTCCTTCGTGAGCGTCTCAGCGATACTACCGTACACCGTCAGAAGACGATACAGCTCTTAAAAGTTAGGAGTGACGGAAAGACGGATAGCGTAGGCATAGGATCCTGGGTAGTGATTCTCTGAACAACGGCGGTCGGACGGACGAACGAGTGAATGTCTAAGCGGCGAGTTTAAGTAGTCCCGCCAGTGCGAACAAAACATATTTTAGCGCGTGCATTTTCAATTTAGCAGCATGGTTTCTGCCGATGGATCGAACGTATAAGGCTGCTTAATTGAAAATGCGCGCGCTAAAATGTGTTTTTTTCGCTCTGACGGGACTACCTAAACTCACTGCTGCGATTTCGCTCGTTCGTCCGCCTGTCCTTCGTTTATATATGCGAGAATAACACCCCTACTGGGCTTCCTTTGTGACGGAACTTAAAATACTTTTTTTTTTTCTCGTACCTAAGTGAGTTGAAAAAGTCTTATTGAGGCTCGTGAACATTACACTCTCGGGTCTATTACCGCCTGGACCAAAATCCCACCTCGACTGTAATGACTAACTTAAAACACTTGTATCATAATGTTGTATTTAACATTCAAACGCGCATTTTTTTGAGATCTTTATCATTTCTCTTGACTATGGAGAGCATTTGGGTTATATTTATGAAATGTTGCTATATCTATGCATTAGACGTATTTATAAGAGTTTAATGTAAATTACGATAAAAAATAAACCTTATATCAGTTATATTGTTAAAGTTAAATGTTTTTTTAGAAAGAAAGAAAATCATTTATTCGTGACAAACATAACCAAGAACAGATAAAAACGTAGAAGATGAAAGAAGCCACGAAATGGTCCCCACTCAGCGAAATGCCGGCATTAAAGTCAGCGCTGATATTCCGTTTTCAATTGAAAAATGGCATAAGTCTTGTATACTCTGTACGTATCTACTACCTGTTTATACTGTCAAACTGGCTTTTAAAACCATTACATCGTTATATTCAGTTTTTTAATTTTTTTAAACTTAGGTACCTAGGTACATCATTCTTGGTAAACAGTAGTTTTCTAGGTTTTGTTATAAAGTTAGGAGTAGTATTGTGTAACGTGCAGAACGTTCCTAAATACCCGGAATATGATTAAAAGTACCGAGAACATTACTTTTACTTTTGGAAATTAATGAGAATTTCTCAATTTAAGAAGTTTCTCATCGATATAAGGTCCAACATCCAGAACAAAAATGACCTGAAACACTTTCACTTTCAAAACACCAAAAAGAACACTCGTAAGTACCTACCTGCCTAATTATATTTAGTTATAATTTTGATGTCAAACTGCACTATAGATTTTACCACTCTTGACCCGACTCCTGGATTTCTATTATGAATGAATGAATGAATGAAATAAATAATAAATGAAATAAGTTTATTTTGCATATATGTATAAAAGAATGTACAAATATCTTAGAACAATTAACAATAAGCTAAAAAATGTCGCCACTCAGCCCGTGACGTTGATTTTCAGTGTCGGCTGGCAACTGAGGTCGTTGTTACTTATACATATATGTTTAGGTACACTAGGTAGGGTAAAGTCACCTGTGGTCGGCCTCTGCCTGTATTTTGTATGAGTCAGAAGAGTACGAAAGATATATTTCCCAATCTTCGCACTCATATAAGGTCTCTGGCTCTATCTACCTACATCTATTAACAAATCTCTAAAGTTTAAAAACCATATCTCAAATATTCTGTTGCAGAAGTAAGGTAGGTAAATTGACGAATAGCTCTTAGTATAGGTAAAAAAGTTTTATTTATATTCCATTTTGCACTCTAAAAGTGTCATTTTCCAAAGAGTTGGCTTCGACTAGAAATCTGGAAAAATATCTTAAATGAAAGCAAATAACAACGAATTTAAAATGAAAAATATTATGTTTTGAACTTTTGACTCAGTAGACTTCATCCATAACCTTAATTTTAAATTACAGGCGACAAATGTTTATGCTACCTGCTGAAAATCGTTTAAGATGGCAGAATGTTTAAATAGAAAACTAACTACGTAGGTAGTTACTGTTTGTTTTTTTAGAGATATGATTTACATACTTGACGTTAGTGACTAAGGCCGCCGTCAATAGAACTTGCAAAAGATGTAAACAAAACCAAACGAACCAATTCGCCACGATTACTCGATAATCACGTACTTTTAAAGATCAAGTGAGGTCTTTGCAATGACTTATACACTAGATCATTATTTTCATATTAAGTTTAAGATGAAATAACTGTTCAAAAATACGCTTGGTGATTATTTGAGGTTATGTGTCAAACAGTACTAATTGGTTTACATCGTTTAAAAGTTCTATTGACGGTGACCTTAAGATCGAAAAGGCATGCTTCGATTGTTCGGTCATATGGAAAGAAGATTGACGAAAGAGATATACAGAGCGAAAGTGAGTGGAAGGGTCGGAAGAGGCCGACCTTGGCGTACTTTTTCGAATCAAATCGGAGAAATATTGGAAAAGAGCCAAATCCTAAGTAGGTACCCGAAACCGACGTGAATGCATGACTCGGTGTATGAATGTGGAAGAAGCGAAAGAGATTTGTGAGATCATTGCAGGTGGAAAGAAGTGGTTTCTGCCTACACCTCTGGGAAACAGGCGTGATTTAATGTATGTATGTATGTATGATTTATACGCTAAAATCCCACAATGCATGTTCCAACATCGCTCCTGCACGGTTCTTTGAGTGAAGTTTCTTTAACAATAAAATTGCTACCTATTACATTAGTTAAATTATAAACACTATTTGTCATCATCATTTCAATTAAAACCAAAGCTGGAAATATCAAAAACAAGTTATTTTGTCATAAGTTGTGTTGTTTGTTTGTGTACTTACATGTTAGTTGATGTATCAATCTTATTCAAATCCATAATTTAACTAACCTATGAAAGCGTTTCATAGGAGAATTTTATGAAAACTGTGGTTTTCATACATTTAATTTTGCGGATTATTTAGTAACGTCAAATGCAAACCAAACAAAATTTAGTCAAGAATGTTGGAAGCTATTATACATTATCTTAATTACTTAACAATAGCTAGCTTCATAAAACTGCGTAATTGAAACACCTGAACTCGCAGCACATGAAAAGAGTTAAGTTCACACTTTAATTCTAAACATTAAGTAAGAAATTCAACCATATTATTTGTATTTAAAACCTTTGTAACACAGTGTATTAATGAACATTTAAGAAGAATTTGGAAGTTAAAATTGAAATAAATAAATTCCGTACAAAATAAAATACGTACCGTAAAACTACACAACTATGGTCCTGGCCTACAACAATCATCATGTTACTTATCACATTATTCTAAAAATATGATAGCTTTAGCTATAGCTAGAGTTTAGAGCAATCGATTTTAGGCCAAATAGTACAGTCACCACCCGCGAATGTTACGCCACTTGCCACTCTTCTTAATTTAACCGTGTAATGCATTTTGGGTTGACAGCCGACTTGACATATTACCCGAGTGTAGTACACGGCTAAATTAAGAAGAGTGGCAAGTGGCGTAACATTCGCGGGTGGTGACTGTACATATACCCAGCAATAATAGCAGTAAGGTTATTTTAGAAAAATGTAATGAGGAAAATTGGACTATTGTTGCAGGTTATTTAGGACCATAGTAATGTTTAGTATTATACGGTAAAAAAAACGCCAATTTCATAGCTAAGGACCCAATATTTAACTGGTACTGTGCATTTTCACCTTCTTATCATTATCTTGCCTTGATCCCAGTCATTTGGAGTCAGGAGCTAGGTCTGGAAGCTTTCTCCTCATTGTTTGGAAGATCACTCAGCCATCATCTCAATATCACACACTTGTTACACGGTTTATTAACTTCACTGGTAACTAATAAACCAACAATTCATGTAATCGAATGTGTAAATGTGGCCCCGTGTGGTTGCCGGGTTAGAATAGTGCCACTCCATGTCTTCCCGTGGATGTCGCAAGAGGCGACTAAGGGAATATAGACTTGTAGAACTGTTGGGCAATGGGCTTGCAGCCTGTCACTAATACGCTGGTAATCATGTTAGCCTATTTGTGCAAAATGTGGTTGTAAATGTACTCGTAAGTATGTAATGTAATCAAATCTTGGAAGTCAAGTTAAACTACTTCTAATTATAGGATGCAATTTCAATGTCAATATAATATATGGTGGCATCGAGCTGGTATGATGATGAAGGAGACGGAAGGTGGTCATAGGAACTCCTCAATGGCTCATAGTAGATCCGTCGAGTTTGTACTTATTTCACTCATTTTTTCATGTTTGAGTCGGCCATGTTATTATTTTTTGTAAAATCTTATTTTAATATTCAATCTATCACTCATACTTAGAACTTTTCACATCACGTGACTTTCATTTCCCCTCATGGCATGCCCTTACATTTGGCGCCACTTTTAAACTTTGTCTCACATACTCATTCCTTATCCTACCAATTCTTGCTACACCACACATTAATCTCAACATTCGCATTTCAGCCACATGTACTCTTTTCTTATATTACCCCTTCGCAGCCTATTATTCTGATCCATAAAAGTTGATGGAGTCATAGAGATCTAGGAGAGGGAGAAATCCAGTCTTTCTAATTTTGCCCTCCAACTTAAGGGGTATATGGCAGTAGGTAGTATTAATTATGCCCATAACCTATCGCCATTTCATCCACACTGCACTCATTCTGTGCTCCATTGTATGATCTATGTCGCCAATGTCAACCTGAAAATGTTGTTATATCGTAGAAATCTTTACATATGTAATTATAATAGATAAAACAAAGTCGCTTTCCGTGTCTGTTTGTCTTTCTGTCTGTTTATATCCACTTCCTAAACCACACAACGGTGTTGGATGCCGTTTTTACCGTAAGTTCGATAATTTTCACTGAAGGTTTTTATTTCGGGAATGCAATTTGACCTGTTATTAACCGGTTTTGTATGAAAATAACCGGTTATAACCGGTTATTTGTATTCCCTAGTTTTTATTCATAATCAATTGTACGGGTAATTGTATTGTATTGTTAATGTACGGGTGTTATAGATAACTCACATAAACCAGAGGGAAACGAGGGCGGGTCGCTAGTAAGTATACGCAATATACCTAACTCAATTTTCAGGATATAAAAATTGCCAAGGGCTAGCTTGTCGAGCACAAATGAGCTTCGGACTCCTTACCGCATAGGTATCTACCTAGGTACAACGTAAATGTACTAAAATTATATTAAAAAATACTATGGACCAGGTAACTCGGTCAAAATGATTTTTTAAGGAAATGTATTTTAGTCACTTTTTTTTTATATTCCGTTAAAAGACACCAATGTTACCTATTGAGTTTTGGGGCTCATTTTTGGGGGGTAAATATGGCAGCAGATAGACAGACAAATAGACTGACAAGACAAAATGATAAGGGTTGTTTTACATTTAACTACGGAACCCTAAAAATAAACAGAAAATGCATAATCGTTGTTAAGGTTTTTTTTTACACATTTAATTTCATAAACTATTGTTTATAAATCAAATTATTAGAATTTTTAATTTTTAAACCGTTTAAATACGTGTAACAAATCTAAAAACTACATCAAAATTGCAGACATCTTGAAATTCCTTCCCCTAAATTACCAACCTAACGAAACCAAACGAAAATTCAATAAAATGCTCCCTCTTCCAAACTTCTTCCAAACTTCCACTATCCAACTATCAGGCCCCGCCCTCTTTACATTACGCGTACCGTCAACTCTCTCTAACGCACGTGAAACTATGCTGGTAAAACGAGACGGTATTAGTTTAACCGCATGCATTGTTATTGTATTTTATTTTTACAGAACTACAACGGTGTAAGTTACAACTCTGTGCACTGTAGAATGTTCTTTGGCAGCTTGAACATAAAGCTAAGTTTGGATTCGTGTATTTTGTATGTAAAACGTTTTTGTTTTAACTCCAAGACGAAACGCGGCAACATTTTTACGCGAGCGATTCACTAGCGTAAGATGACGGCGTAAGGGCTATTATAGTGGCGTAAAAATGGTATACTTAAGACGTTCTTGAAAAAAATACGCGGGAAACTAGTTATTCTCTATCGACGTCTTGCGCAAGATGGCGGGCCAGAGGCGTTCGGAATTCGAATTTCTCAAAGGAATTAGAACAGGGCTGTATGTTTGCTTTATGGTATGGATATAGGGGCTTGTTTCGGTAGCGCTGCATCGCTTGAAGCGGTTTTGGAGGGGAATTAGGTTAGACCGGTCTAGCGTATGGGGCGATGACGTCGCTTTATTTTCGTTGCGCACTAATTTGCTTCTTGTGTAGGAATGAATTTATTATTTGGTTTTTGTTGGGCGTTTTGTAATTAGTTTAGTGTAATTGAGAAGTAATAATATTAAATAAGTACCTACCTATTGTTGTTTTATTAGTAGTGAGGATGTTAAACTTAAATTAAAACATTTTCAAGAAAATGAATTATGAGGATACAGGGTGCGAACTTGCGAAGGTATTCCAAAAGGGGGTATCATAAATAAATGTAAGATAGGTACCTATTAATTTTGTGTTTTCTGTTTCAAATAAGTGTGGTACCACAACTAGGTACCTACCTATATTTTTCAATAAAAATAAAATCGATTTAAAACTTAAGAAATAGATGGTCCCTTCGTCGTTGCGAAGGTAAGTCTATGTGGTAAAAAAGGGAAGTTCTCTTTGCGTTATTAACGACTTATAAAACTTAAAAACATGCTAAAAAAATATTAATTAACTTAGGTAGTTCTTACATATACCTAATTACAAACCGTTGAAATCCAAAAAGACCTTTAAAAAGTATTTTTAGCTTAAACTGAAAAATCATATCTAGTTACCTGCACCCTGAAACATTAGGTGAAAACATGTGATATAGTAAGCCAAATAGGTATCATTACACACATGTTACAATACAATATACAAAACAAATACTCTTTATTGAACAACAAAAATCAAATCGCGGAGTAAATTAAATTTAAAAAAAAAACGTAAATGTCAAAATACAAATTCTCATAAACTACAACCAGCTGAGTTATAAATTCCCACACTCCACATTGACTAAGTACATTTTATATCAACCTTGTTATTATCTATATACTTACATGAAATCACCCTTTTAACTCCCAATAATAATTTCCCACGCAAAACCTGAAAACATCCAGTTTCAACACAAAAATACTAACAAATTCTCATGACATTTCTAACCTTTTTAGAAAAAAAACCGGTTCAATATTATCTTTCAATTCGAAAATAGAATCAAACCGGACCGATCAAGCGACGTTCTAATTTTAAATTTCTTGTGGGATTCTCTCCCTTCGATTGTGTTTTTTTAAACCTGTTGCAAGGAACAGGTATCATAATTGTGTAAGTGCCTCTAGAGGGGGAGCGTGAAGACGACTTAATAACGTTTTTTAATCGTTTCTTTTGACACTTGACTTAAATGCTTGTTATAAAACATGTTTTTGAGTTTTTATTTTTTTTTAATGATAAATGACGCAGGTAAACTCCTTCTGTTTAAGAAAAAAATGCTGGAAATTATGATCTGCCCTGTTTTGAGGCGCATAGGTAAAAAAAAACCTGTTAAAACATTTTGCTAATAGTAAATAATGTTACATCTATGCATTACGTACTATTAAGGACTTACACGAGTTACCATTCAATAATTGTAACAAAACGTAACAACCGTTCCGATCCTTAAAAATTAAAAGAAGGTAAGAAATTATTTACACTAGACTACTCACTTAAGGAATAATACATTAATCTTGCTAATTATTAAAAAAAAACCTAACACAAAGATTTTATTATTAAACACATAATTAGTTGACAAAATCTTAATAATAGCGTTTTCATCTAATTCCAGACACCGCTGTCGACCGCACAGCTGACCCACTGGACACCTCCCCTACCTTTTAATACACGACTCGAACTCGACTTCAAATAACAGGTATTAAACCTTACACGAATTACACCTCTCGTCTTAAACTCTAGGCTTGTCTACTCTCTCTTCTTCATCCTAAGGCCACCCGATGCTGTGTAGGCATCCTACATTGCTCGCCCCATTACTAATACGGCCCTAAGCTAAATATTGTCTATATCAATTTGAAATGTACCTAAGTATGTTTCTTGATGTAACTGAAGAGCAAATAATTCAATTCTAAGAGAAAATGCTGCCAGCATCTTTGGTACGATGCCGCAGGGACTATTTTCTTAAAGCCCGATTTACAATGGTCAATGACAGTGCGTGGAAGGACAGTGGCAAGGACAGTGGAGTGAAAAAATAGAATACGATTATATATTGCAAGGCAACTTGATTCGCTACTGTACGATCAGTTCACGCTACTGTACTATCCACTGTCACTGTCTACTGTCCTTGACCAATGTAAATAAGGCTTACTTAAGACTCAGTTTCATTGTTCGATAGCCGTTATTTTAATTTTCAGTTTATTGTTTTACACTTTATGTAGTTTTCCAAAAATACTACATAGTAAGTCTCTTCTTTATTGTGTTATATACAGGTGTCCCAGAAATCGACGTCAACCCATTAAGGGCTGATAGGCCTACTAATTACCAACCAGAATATCACATTTTAGGTTAAGTAAAAATACCTTAGTTTTCGAGATATTGATCATTTTAATCGGATTTTTTGTCATTTTTCCGTCCGTGACACAAAAAAATCCCTCAATTCATGCATTAGTTAAATTTTTTTCATTGTTGTCTTGCATGATTAGACTAACCTATGAAATAAGGGAGTTTTTTTTATTACAACTTTTTGAGTAAACGCACAAAGTTACTTTCTCGGTTTCTCCATACACGAAGGGAACCCCGCGTTTGTTTTTTACCATGTATGAAAAAACAAACTTTGTGTGTTTACTCAAAAAGTTGTAATGAAAAAAAAATCTGCATGTAGCTTTTTTTTAATTAATACATGAATTTAGGGGTTTCTCGTACCTATCACTGAAATAAGGAAAAATAACCAAAAATCCGTTTAACATGATCAATATCTCCGAAACTAATTTACAATTGCTGAATATAAATTGGGGTTAAATCGATAGCTTATGAGCTGCTATCAGACCTAGGTGGGTTGACGTCGGTTTCTGGGACACCCTGTATATTATGTTTCAATTTAACCAAATATATATATTTACGAGTATAATATGTCAGGACATTGGTAGGGCTCTCACATTGTTGTGTCGCTGTTCACTCGCACTTATTGGCTCACTCGGCACGCGCCTGATATCGGCCAAGATTTGTGGCCAAGAACTGGCTGCTGGCTACAAACCGGGTGATGTATTACATACGATGAGCCAAGTGTGGTGAGACATTTTCCGACGCCAGGATTTTGGATTAGGTAACGTGTAACGTTTGATTGTGGAACAATAAATACGACTTAGATTTGCGTTGAGTCTGAGTAGGCTTTTTAAACAGTTTATTCAATAGTAATTTGACATTATGTAAAACTCTATGCACTAACCGTTAGCTTTTTAATTCAATATTTGCTCTTTTTAAATACTAGTCCCAATCTCTAGTTTTTAAGGTTTGCATAGCTATACTTAAAACATTGCCGAGAAATTATACAAAGAGTACAAGAAAATTGAAGCGAGGTCTTAAGCCAGGATGAAACGTATAATTTCGACCAACGGAAGATTAACAGTGATTTGTGAAAATAAGATATGAAAAGATCTTTAATCTCGCGATAATATTTATAAAATAACCTTTTTTAATGTATTACATAATAACCAGGTTTTGCCCAAAACTTCCACCGCGGTTTAGACTCTCAAAACTTAATGTACTTTACGAATGAGATTTTCTTACCTATTCAACTAGAAAAAAAAAGTATAAAATTGAAATTTACTTGATTGATCAAAATAATCTACCTAAATGACACTAAAATAAGAATAATCAGCTGAATTATAATAATTACACTCATAATTCACTACTCTCCAAAACCAAGTAGGTATAAATGTCAACTTTGTTAGTTGAATAATATATCACCCTTTTAATTTCCCAGAAAACACTTCCCACACAAAACCAGTTTATACACGTTTTAGTTTCAATACTAACAAATTCTCATGACATTTATAACCTTTTTAGAAAAAGCCAGTTGAATATTATCTGTCAATTCAAAGTAAAACCGGACCGATCAAACGTCGTTCTAATTTTGAATTTCTTGTGGGACTTTCTCCCTTCGAATGTGTTCTTTTAAACCTGTTGCAAGGAACAGGTATCATTGTGTAAGTGCCTTGAAAACGGCTAGTGTTTTTTTAATTCATTCCTTTTGACATTTGATTTGAATGCTGGTTATTTAGCATGTTTTAGGCTATATGAAGGTAAGTATACGAAAAACAGGCCTTATATCTTGCAAAACCAGGGTTTGTACGGTCACGAGCGTTAATTTGGGACCCATTTCAAGAAAAATATGCTCTAAGTCGTCAATGTTATTAGAGATGTAAAGTCGTTTGTTACTTTTAGAAAACTTATTGTTGTAGAATGTCAGACTGACTTTGGACCTAAGGTGGGTACCAAATTTAATCTCATGCCTGTACTTTGTCATTTTTTAAGTATTTGTACATCTAGTAGGTATCTACTTACCCCCATCACAAGATACTTTTTAACACGTTTATAATTTTATGCAGCTTCACTTGTAACTGACAAATACTTAATGTAATAAAATGTCAAGTCGATTTTAAGTTGTCGAATTGACTTTTTTTTTATTGGCGGTAGGACCTTGTACAAGGTCCGTCCGAATCGCTACCCCATTTTGTTTAACCTTTCGCTAGGCAACATCGCATTGTTGTGCTCCGGTGTGGGGATATTAAGTAGCATAGAGGTATTCCATCTTGGTCCTCAGGGTTGCAATGGCAAGCATTTGCGGCATTTCAATCTTTAAATTATAGCTTGAAGATGCAAAAGTCTACGGGTCACAAACCCCACTTACCATCAGATGGCCTGTGTGCTCGTTTCCCTTTTCCATGCCATAATAGACCAGGGTCGATAATTTTTAAAACCAAAAAAAATAATAGTAGGATGAAACCCATTAGAAAAGGAGGGAAATATTATAAAAATAAAAGGAAAAATAATTTACGGGCGATCTGAGGTCGGGAAGGGGATGGGGGTGAGTTTTTAAGGGTAAAAAACGGTTTTTCTCGATTTCCGGCAAAACTAAAAGTCCTATCGAAAAAAGTCAAATGGCAAAGTTGTAGGTAATAAAAAGATCTAAAACTTTTGTATTTACACTTTTTTCACATAACCTCAAAATTTATGTGAAAAATCCAAAAAAACAAGTTTTTGATTTTTTATTTTTATCTTTTACAAAAACTTTTTTTTTTAACGAAATTTGGTGAAAACTTACCTTATTATGTCCCAAATACGCTGTAATTTATTTGATTAAAAATATTTATTTTTTCACCTTATTTTGAATTAATATCGAAAAAACACCCTAATTTTCAATCGAAAATTCACCCGTCAAAATATCAGCTTTTTTCAAAAAGTTGGTATGGTTTCTGTTCGTTGAAATCTCTACTTTCCGATGGTGATAAAAAAAAAATATGTTACTACAGTAAATCTTCTCAGAAAATGCAAAAAATCAATCAATCAATCAAAAATTGGATTTTTCACATAAATTTTGAGGTTATGTGAAAAAAGTGTAAATACAAAAGTTTTAGATCTTTTTATTACCTACAACTTTGCCATTTGACTTTTTTCGATAAGACTTTTAGTTTTGCCGGAAATCGAGAAAACCCGTTTTTTACCCTTAAAAACTCACCCCCATCCCCTTCCCGACCTCAGATCGCCCGTAAATTATTTTTCCTTTAATTTTTATAATATTTCCCTCCTTTTCCAATGGGTTTCATCCTACTATTATTTTTTTTCACCTTTTATTATTTTTAAAGGCTTCTACCCTGGTCTATAAGAAAAAACAAAATTACCGGGTAAGTGAGAGTTGGTCTCGCATAAGCATTCGCAGAAGCATTCTATCTTAGTCCTCAGGTTAGGCAACGCATTTGAAGTCTTAGGACTGTATTAATAAACACATCTTGGCTGAGAGGCCCGTCAGAACATACGTCAAAGTAAACGTCAAACCATAGAACACTGTCATTTATGACGCATCTCGAGACGAGCATTAGAGTTCCTCAACTGATGAATCAGCATCTGTTTCTGGAAAAGCATTTTTACCGATCACGTGTAACTTCCAACCTTGACGCTGGCAGAATTGTCCCACTGGACAGTAGCCATTCAACAAAGAATTGAACTTGAACTTGAGCATTAGAGTTGAGATTAGATTATTAATCCGGCCTTAGAATTGCAAACTTGAGATTGTAGTCTTGAGAATTCAAATGTCTTTAGGTCTCAGATCCCACTTATCATCAGAGGCCCGTTTCTCAAAAAGTATTAGTCTAATAATATTACTGTTTTGTACATACATACACATACATAAACTCACGCCTTTATTTCCAGAGTGGGGTAGGCAGAGCTACAGAATTTCCAACAACTCTAAAAACTTTTTGATAATTCTGTAACCACATTTTGCACAGTTAGGCGAAGATGTTTACCAGTGTATTAGTGACAGGTTGCAAGCCCATCGCCTAACAGTACTACACGCCTTTATTACCTTAGTCGGCTTTTACGACATCCACGGGAAGACTTGGAGTGGCACTATTCTAATCCGGCAACCACACGGGGATGCTGTATTGTCTAGTGAAAAAAACTAAAAAATTAATCGAAACACTAATATTATTAGACTAATACTTTTTGAGAAACGAGCTTCAGGTGTCCTGAGTGCTCAGATCTTGTGCCTTCTCCTTGCCATAAAAATAGATATTACTAAACATTCAAATCAAAATATATCAACACCTTCTCAACAAAACCCTTGGTGCGCGAGTCCAACTTGTGCTTGACCTTATTATTAATATTAACAAGAACCAAAATACAGCATGTTCCAATTTTCGAATGAATATTATTTGTATCGTATTGTTTACTTACATAAAGCAATAAGCGCCGTAGTATTGTAACCACAACTCCAATAGACACGTGTCTAATGTAAACGTAGAGAACAGTAAACTGACCGCTCGGGTCAAGGCCGGGCGACGGACGATATCAGAGGTATGCTGTATTTGTACTGGAATAGTGCAATTGTTTGGGTTTCTTGGAGAGGACAAGAACCCTTACAGGGCCGTACAGGGTAGAAATTATTTGGATTTTTATATGTTAGATACATACCTGCCTGTTGTTTGACTCACTATGTAATATTTTTTTGGTAACCCATTATTTTATCGAATTTTACTTCATCGATTGTATTATTTCATAGAATTTCTTTTCATAGAACGATATTAATATCATGATAGGTAATCATAGGTAGGTAGATACTTTTTTTGTATTTCTTTGAATGGTTTGTGGTGTCCAGTTTTTTTTACGTCATACGTCATACGTCATTATACGTCATATATACGTCAAGGATAGTGGGATAACTCTTACTGCAGCTATTAAAAACTTGATTTATTTATTGATCTTGTACGGCCTGGAAAAGAAAGTTGTTTTACCATAATGATACTTTTTTTAGTCAGGAAACTATTTAAATGGAATGAAATGAAAAGATAAAGAAATCATGTATTTTTATTCAAAAACCGCGAAAAATGGAAAAAGGTTTCCACAATATATAATTGATTTGATTGTCAACCTTGTTACAATTACTTACCATTAGGTAAATTAAGTTTACAAAGTCTTCGCGGATACAATAAAAATCTTTTGCCGTCGGCGTCGGCCGGCATTTTGCTGAGTAAATACTTATGTCATCTTAAACATTGAGATCTTAAAGAGTGAGTGGGAATAATTTTATATTGGTTTTATGAAATAAATCTTCTTTTGATTCAAATTCAAATTAAAAGTAGACCGATCGATATTAATATTCGGTCAAACGTTTCGGGATTAAACATTGGGTCATTTGAAAATAGATATTTCAAGCTTCTATCAAATGAACTTTCGGTGAAATAATTATTCGACATTTTAATATTCGGCCTTCTATTCATAGGCCTTATGAAATTCCTTATTAAATTCGGTCTTTGAACTTCGGTATAATGATACGTAGTCTAATAATTATGCATTTTCGTAGGAATCATTTTTCATGTAAGTAACAAAACACATTAATAACCTTTGCATTTTAGCTTTTGTCTTCTCTCTCGTCACTTTATGAGTACATTTTACATCAAAAACATATCGAACTTACTTACACATTATGAATTGCAATGAAGTATTAAGTATTGATATAAAAGCCGCTACCAACGATATTACTGAAACGCCTACACCCTTTATATACATCGCAAAGCCTAAACACCCCGTATACCTAAATCACCTGTGTCAGCGTCATTAATTCATTTTAAGATCTCCCCCAGACATTTGCATATTACAAAGTATGGAAGTTCCCTAACGAACGCGGCGGGGCGCGGGGGGAGTCTAAGGTAGCGCTGTAAGACGGGGAATTGGGTGCAGGGGCGGATTCGGGGCATGTTGTAGGTGAAATTATTGAGAGAAAGAGAGGATAATTGAGGCTGTTACTTGGACGAGAAGACAATGCCGTGTGAGGATGTGAAATGCTAGGGGAGAAAAGAGAAAAACTGTACTTCAACGACAAAGAACGTAGCTGACTATTAGAATATGCCAATTATTGATTTAGTGCCACTCCATGTCCTCCCGTGGATGTCGTAAGAGACGACTAAGGGAATAAAGGCTGTTCAGTACTGTTAGGCGATGGGCTTGTAACCTGTTACTAATACACTGGTAAACATCTTAGCCTAATTGTGGAACATGTGGTTACAGAATTATTAACAAGTTTTTAGAGTTGTTAGCAATTCTGTAGCTCTGCCTACCCCTACTGCCTAGGCGTGAGCTTATGTATGTATGTATGTATTAATTGAGTGTATCTAAGATCTTGGCCGAACTGCATTGAAAATACCAAGGTCAACAACACAAGAAGCCCAAGCACACAGTTTAGTGGTATCTACGACCCATAACCCATAATACATGTATTTGCATTTTCAAGACTCCAATCTCATAAAAAATGCCAACCCTGAGGACTAAGACAGATTGCCTCCTTGCTTAATCATTTTACGGGTCACCTTATCCCACGCCGGAACACAACAATGTTAACACTGGCGTAAATAAGTATAAGTAGTAACTCTGCTTTACATGCCTACTAGGGCGCGGGTAACTTTAGGTTGCCGCCCTTGCGGGTTAATACCTACTTCGTCGACGAATTGAAAAGAGGGTAGTTTACGAGAATTACATGCCTATAATGGCAGAATCGAGTTACTGGTGACACTCGGGAGAAGTCAATTCTGACATTCCACAACCATTTAGTATCTGAATATTCATAATGGTGACAGCGTGAAAAAAAGCTTTCATTACTATTCCTTCACATGCAACAAGGACTTAATGCATTGAATTCATTAATGCTGTGCTCATTCTCAATATTCAGAAACTTCCTAATACTGCCTAATACTATAATTTTATTGCGATACTATACGACTGCAGATGCAACTGTCTTCAACAATACAATGCTCTTTGAAATTTCCCGTCGACCGAAACAAACCCCCAATCCGTCCCTGGCACCCTCGAGAGCGGCGAAAGATGAAGGAAATGAAAATGTACGACGCAAAAAGGGGGGAACCCCCCGGAAAGCCCGAAAATTGTATAAAGAGGGGTTCCGCGATAAGCCCTTGGGGGGGACATTACTCTTGTAGACGGAGTTCTTATCTTACGTTTGAAGGATGCGGGCAGGTTAAGGGATGAGGGTTAAGGGTTGGTAAATACTATATTATTATTTACCTGTACAACTGCAAGAGCACTTAAAAGACGGCATAAGAGCACATGAGAGTGAGCGGGAGAGAAGTACAAACCCGGAGCCTTTTTAATTGCACCGTACAACGTTTAATACTTACTGGCCATATATTTTCAACGGGCGTGAGTGCCGTTTTAAAATGCAGTTGCATTTTTATCTCGTGACCACTTTCTTTTGTTTAGTAGCTTCACTGTTTTTATTTAATTAATTTTATTTTATAAACATCCTGTACATTATTATGTTATTAATTTCATTTTATAATCAGCCTGTAAATAGATGTGTGTAGCAAAAAAGGTATCACCGAAAATAACACGCATTGCCAAAACGTAAAAATGATAAAAAGTCGCGGGTGAAAGCCGGTTTTTTTATAAAGAAAGTAAAGAACCCTTTATAAAGAAGACCGAACCGGGAATCGTACCCACGACCTCTAGGAACAGGTTCGCTTTCTACTTTTACCCGATTTCTATAAAAGGGTGTTCTCAATTGATAGATAACAGGTTTTTTTTATAAACCATATCAGATAGAAGATAGAACGGAGCTTGTTTTATGGGAATTCCTAGTTTTGTATTCGTGGGAAAGTAACCATATCAATTGTAATGGTCGATGTTCGAATGAATATTATTTGAATAAAAAGTGATTATGAATCATTTTTTTAGTTCAACCGAACGAAAAAAAAACTATCTTTTGTTACATTTTATTCTTAATCCAATAGCTTATAGGTTTCATTTTGCCTATTTTAAATGTTCAGTAATCATAAAACATTTGGATAGCACCGCAATCCATCATCAGATTTCTCGAGAACACAATATAAAACCTCAGAACCCAATACTTCAAAGGTGATCTAATTAAATACCTTGATAAATCATGTATAAGTAGCATTCGGAATATTTTATACTTGTCAAAAAAAAACACACCCTGTTGCAAATCATACTGTATACACGTAAGAATACAGCAAACTATTACAACGCAAACAATTCAAAATCAAAATGATATCCAAAGCTATTCCACGCACGTATTCTTACATACCCCCATTTTCTTACATACCCCCTTATGTACAACTTACACGAGCATAAAGGTACATAGCACGTTTATTTATTCGCCTCAAGAGCCGCGGAATCGAGCCGCGAACACCCCTTTAAAGGGGGCAAGAGGGGCCAAAGGGGCATAAAAGGGGGGCAAGGGGGCGCCACCTGAGACGCCAAGACGGTGGCACTCAAAATTTCGTTTATATTATATGGATATACGGTATTAATTAGTTTCAGAGTATTAAGTTTTATGAAGTTCGTAAGTTTGTGCGCTGGTGTTTAGGATAAGGAGGGTTTGTGGTGGATAGGCTTACGTGGAGGTTTCTGTAGAGGTTTTAATCGCTTTGGAAATAAAAATGGCGGCGTTGGAAAAAGTGCGGGGTAACATGTCAAAAATGAAAAAGGTTGACGCGAAGAGCCGAAGTATGACGATAAACGAACTAACGTTTTGTTATTTTAATTATTACTATGATTAAATGATTAGCTATAGATATGGGTTTTAAGTAACGTTACTTATGCTGTGGTAACGTTGCCTTTTATTCAATACTAGCTGTTGCCCGCGACTCCGTTCGCACAGAACAATAAAACATAGCCAATGTTCGTCAGGGATAATCTAGGATACTAATGTTTTTTTTTTATCGGCCCGGTTGTTTCAGAGCCTATTCAATTCAAACAAACAAACGAATTATTAAAATATTAGTTTAGAAAAAAGTCATAAAAATGTTACAGCAGCTTGGGGGCATTTTAATAAAACTTTGTATAAATGGTCTTTCTATAAAAACACAAAAATCATCTACTTACCTGTCTGTTAGGGGGTGCAACAAAAACTGCGACATTTTTACAATTTCGAGATCCTTTTACATCATGCTCGGGGTCAAGGACCTACTGACAGGGATTTTTGTTACGCCCTGTATTATATGACAGTAATGACAAGCATGGGGGAAAACACAAAAATGAAATCCTTAAAACAAAATTTAAAAACGTAAGTATTGTTTAGTTTTAGGCCACAACGCCTTCAAACCACTGTATTCCCTTTAATAATGTACGATCTTTGTATCAATTGA